>OZ017738.1:398035456-398312956 GCA_963969285.1 Odontomyia ornata
ATTTTGTACTGTATTGGACCTTACATTAATTATTACTGGTCGGAAAAAAAAAATTGATTTTGTATTTCTAAGATGAATAGTTGAAATTAAAAGAAATTCTTGAGATGTGATGTTAATTGCTTCGTTCCTCAGATATCTCGTGTTGAAAGATTAGTATGTAGTAATCGAGCAGCCTGCCTAGGCGAATTTCTCGAGTGACCTTCATGAAAAGAAGCAATTTAGTAGTAATAGTAACGTAATAAGTGCGGAACAATCTAATGCACTATTTAATAATATTAGTAGTACTAACTCGAAATAAACACCGCCAGTACCCCCGCTACCATCATCGATGAAAATTTTTATCGATCCCTAGTCAATGAGCATACAAGAAAGCTTCAATTAACTAACAATAATGTTGAGATCACTGTTTCACAAATTTACTTATCCTAGTTAGTTTTAAAAGCGATCATAATAAATCTGGAATTGAATTTCTAAATTAGTTCAGGAAATAATAACAATATGACCAAACCATTTGGAATGTGCTACGCAAATGAGCAAGGTAATTCTAACATTCCACTAGCAGCCGAATCCACCGTTACCGCTATGGCCAGAAATCTTGCAAGAGGATGAGGTAGAAAACACGTTTAGCGGAACGGAGGATGGATGGGCACTTGATCCCGTACTGGCGGAGAACGAGCAGTTAGAAATTGTAAAATGAATTTTTTGGTATTCTACGAATGAATAAAGAGATACAGTTGTGATAGTTCAGTGTTTAAAAGGAGCCCGAAGCGAGTTCATTTGATAAAAGTTATAGTGGATAGTGTATATTGCAAAAATATAAACATAGGTGTAATCAGAAGTGCTAAAATAAATGTCGTGTCTTGTATTATTCGAGAGAAATGTGGTTCTAAGATGGAAAAATGTAGTCTATTGAATGCGTTTCTCAATCACAAAATCGTACAATTGAAGTGATATTTAAAATATTTGTTGTATTCCTCTCTTGACTAAACAAGAATATGTACCAAACGAGTCGCTTCAATGCCAAGTGAACAAAGCAAATGAGTTAGTGCACGATACGTTTTAGAGTACCGTAAAACTAAATCTCATCGCAGTATGAGGGAGAGTATATATATATATATATATATATATATATATATATATATATATATATATATATATATATATATATATATATATATATGTATATATATAAATATATATGTATATATATATATATATATATATATATATATATATATATATATATGTATATATAAATATATATATATATATATATATATATATATATATATATATATATATACATATATATATATATACATATATATATATATATATATATATATATATATATATATATATATATATATATATATATACAACCATGAGCTGTATGAAATTTTTGACAATACGGAGGTCTCAACGATTGTAAGACTGCGGAAACTGCAATGAACTGGCCACATAAATCGTACGGACGAACAACGGATACCCAAAAAAGTATTGGTTGGGTGAACTGAAAACCGGAGACCAGTGGAGAAACCGAGGAAACGCTGGTTTGACTCAGTCGATGAAGACAGTTCATCGCTGCTGTGATTTCAAAATTGGAAGACGCAGTCAGAGGACCGAGACAGTTGGAGTTCAAGGCCCAAGAGGGGCTGTGGTGCTAAAAAGAAGAAATATACAAATTCGCCCACATTTTCGAGACTAACATATATTCATTAAGTGTGATATTTTGTGTACTTGAGTTATTTTTCCCTGACTCCCTCATGAGCTTTGCTTTATTTTGATTGATTTGTAGCCCTACTGGTTTTACTTCGCTGTTGAGCTTCAGGAAGACTTCTTTGGCAGTTGCTAAAGACCGTGACATAATTATGATGTCGTCCGCATAGGCTACTCTTATGCTGGACTTGTATAGCTTATAAAGTCATCTTTCCCATGTATGGATAGGTAGCTTCCTTATGACGTACTCCAGAGCCAAATTGAATAGCAATGGGGCCAGTTCATTTCCCTGCTTTAGTCCAATATTTGTGCCAAAGGTAGCAGTAACTTGATTATTGATGCGGACTGTGAGGTCCTTGTTCTCATTGTCATTTTAGTAAGATAGATTAATTTGGCTGGAATGTGAAGGCAAAGCATTATTTGGTACAGTACGTTACGATCAATACTGTCATATGCTTACTTAAAGTCAAAGAAAATGAGGTGAGCGTCTATGTTGAACTCCCAGCATTTTTCAAGTACCTACTTGACTATGAACAATTGGTTTATTGTGGACCTACCTGCTCTAAACCTCCTTGATAGTCCCTAGTAATACTATTTTCTACGTCATCCAAAGCAGCGATATGCCTCTAGAATTTTCACACTGTCGCTTGACACCATTTTTGGAGATAAGGAATATAATTGATTGGCTCCACTCATTTGACATATGTTCTTGTTGTCAAATATGCTGCTGCTGCTTCACACGCTATTACCTTTTCACATTATCATAAAAATGAAATTTTATGGAATTGGTACAGTAAAAGCAAACTGAGTGGCTTCCTGTCCATTTTAAACAACAAAAGCCGGAGCAAAATTCTCAAAAGAAAGCTTTGATTATTGATATGACAACAATACAGTGAAGAAATCGGGGTCTACATTAGCACAATAATGTTATTTTAAATGTCAGAACAAAAGCTAGATGCAAAAAACGGTAGCGGTTTTTTTTCTCGAATGAAATTGATAGTAGTGTTGTCAACTCCTGCAAATGTATCAAAAGGCAACAGGCTTTACTATCAGCCAAATCAACTTTAGATTTCAGATTGTACTGATTTTTGAAAACTGAAGTAGCATTTGAAGATGGTCAACGTCAGGAAAAATATATCAACCTTGAACCCTAAGCATAAAAAGTTGAGAGGAAGGATATAATTGACCATATTTTAGTCGGCAATGCAGAAATCTGAAGGTGAAGGTGTAAGCTATCAAATTTGATCAGTTCTTTATAAAATCAATCATCATCATCTATGGTGTGACAGGTCAAGCCGCGTCTTGGCCTCCAGGGTAAATCTTCTCCATTCATCAGGTTTTCTGTGACCTCATCCACCAATTGATCACTCCCAGTAAGGATCTGCTATCAACTTCTATTGTGTTTTCCCATCAAATCCTCGGCTTTTCTACAAGATGTCTACTTTGTGCTCTATCCTTAAATGTTCTTTTGGATAGCCAGTTTTCTTCCAATCTTCCTATATAGCCCACCCAATGCAATTTGCGTAACTTTACGCATCGTCAAAAAGTTCATACAGCTCATTGTTGTAACATAGTCTCCACCTCGGTTCTTTGGTTCACTGTGCCGCAGATTTTCCAGGAGCTTTGCGTTCAAATATGTCCACTGCCTTTTTGGACTCGGTCACCAGGATCCATATTCAATTTCCATATAACAGCACAGCTTTGACTAGTGATTTGTAAATATGGAGCTCGTTTTGCTTATGCACAACTCTTGATCTTAGAATGAGAAGTACGGAGTTTGTAAGGTGTCCCATCTCATCCTTTACAGTGCCTCTTCTATTCAGGTTGCCTCCAACGTAGATGAAGTTACCCACACTTTCATGGTTCTTCCTCATTTCAATCATGAATTTAGTTTAAGTTCGTAAGCCAATTCTGTACACTTCAGATTCTAAACTCAGAAATGCTCCTTTTGTACGTTTGATTGAGTATGCTATCATATTGACGTCATTAGCTACCAATCATGGGGACTTAAACAAAACTGTACCCAAGATTAGAGCTTATGCCTTCCTGATGAGGTACTCTAGCACAATATTAAAGAGCGCTGGGGCAAATCTATCCTCTTCTTTTAAGCTTGATTCTATTATGAAGCTGTCCGTTGGTTCACCGTTTACCTTGACCTGGGACTACGTGCTCACCATCGTGCCTTTGACCAGGCGGATTATTTTTGTGGGGACACCAAAGCGAAGTGTTATTTAGTATAGGGCATTTCTGTCGACACTGACAAACGCTTTCTTGAAGTCTATAAAGAATTTGTGTACATCAACGTTATATTCCCAGCAATTTTCGAGCACCTGATAAACTGAGAATATGGGGTATATTCTGGACCATCCATTCGAAAGCCTCCTTGATACTCTCCTATAGTAGTTTCATATAACATTTTTAAATTTCTTTCTATGATTTAAAAAAGCACTTTATAAGACGTACACAGTAAAGTGACGCCTCTATAATTTTCACACCTTAGTTAGTCCCCCTTTTTGTGACTCTGGTTAGTGGTGAGACTGGAAACTCTTGCTTACTTCTGGAACCTTCGCAGCTTCAGCCATTGGTGGGGACGCTGTGAATAGCTTCTAGAAATATTGCAGCCATCTGTTTTTAAAATCCTACTGAGTCACCTGTGATTGCTCCTTGTGCACTTTTGTAAAGACTTGTTTGTGGATTGAAGCTATCTCCTACTTGTTTAATAGAGGCACACGCTAATCTCACTTCATGCAGGGCTATGTTTTCGTTTATCTGTTGGATTTTGGTGTCAATGGTTGTCTTTTCATTCTCCGGCACATTTTTTATGTTGTTATTGCAGGGTATTGTATTGTTATGCTTTGACTTGAGTTGGTTGCTGGATGTATTCTTCGTTTACTTGGCTCCATTTTAATCGCTTGATTGTATTCTTCGTTGTATACTTTTCCTTGTCAGGTGGACGTTACTGAGCTACCATTGAGCTTGAATATCTAGTACCTTGGGGTAACTGATATTCTTTACTTACAGCGCTTGGTGATACGGCATCAGAACTGGACTCTTATAATGTAGTGGTCTGAATCAAAGACAACGTTGTCGCTCATTGTTGTATGAGAGCATGGTCGATCTGGTTGAATGCGCGAACATCTTGGAATCTCCAGGTTTCTTATCATGAAGCCACTACTAGTGGTGAAATCTATCAGGCGTTATCCGTTGTCGGTAATTTGTGCATGGAGACATTGGCCGCCGATTATTCTTCGATGTTCCATTTCTCAGCCGATTTTCACGATGAAGACACCCGGAATATTTTTAATGCAGTTTAAGGGCAATGTATCGACAGTTAATTCTGTAATATTTGTCCTTGATAGCCTCTTGTGGTCGTGTGAAGCTTGAGCAGCCAAGCAATAAAGAATTTGGTCTTGAAACGAGCTACACAGAGCTTTTCGTTCAAGTCAGTGATAATTTGTTTAAATGTTTTCTCAACTATGAGAGCCAATCTGAACTCATGGCTTTTTTGTGATTTTCCGCTTTGAAACAGGGTGTACGTTTGCATGTCAAATATATTTTCACCTTGCCATCTGGTTTCTTGTACTCGCTCGCAACACGAGTATATTAATTTACATTTCTTTATTTTATCCAGAAGTTGTCACAGCCCACCTGGTCTGTTCATTTCAAGTTCCAAACAACAGTAAAAGATAGTTATTGCCGTTTATATAATCCGATCCAAAGCTGCTGTGCTGGTTCCATAAAAAATATTGTAACAACTGAGACGACCGTTCGACATAGTGTGTCTATGGCGCGACAGTCCAAGCCGGGCCTTGGCCTCCAGGACAAACCTCCTCCAATCATCACGGTTCTGCGACCTTATCCGCCAGTTGTTTACTCACAACAAAGATCTGCTGTCATCCTCTATCGTGTCTTCCCATCGAGCCCTTGTAATTTTCTTGTGTTCTACCCATCAATGCTTTTTTGGGTAGACGGTTTTCTACAATTCTTTCTACATGGCCCACCTATTGCAATTTACGTTACTTTATGCAAGAGAAAACAGGTGGATCGTGAAAAAGTTCATACAACTCATCGTTGTAGCGTAGTCTCCACTCTGTTCCTTGTTTCGCTGGGCCGTAGATTTTTCGGAGCACTTTACGTTCAAATATGTCCACTGCCTTTTGGGATTCGCTCGTTAGGGTCCATGTTTCATTTCCATATAACAGCACAGGTTTGACTAGTGTTTTGTAAATGCGGAGCTTATTTTACCTGTGCACCACTCTGGACCTTAGAATGGGAAGTACGGAGTGATAAGCTTCATTTGCAGCATTTATACGGCGTCCAATCTCGTCCTTTTCGGTGACTCTTCTATTCAGGCTGGCTCCAAGGTAGATACAATTATCCACACTTTCACGATTGTAATCGCCTACGGTCAGGTTTTTTTACGGGTTTAAGGTTAACAAGTGGTATTTGACTTTCTATTTACCCGGCAGCTAGCCGCTTTTGGCACCCTCTATCTGCCGCCTGATGGCGCGGGCGAGGGGGACCGAAAGCCCTGCTTGGATTTTGTAATTAATAATGTCGTTCAAACAAATAAAAGCATGTAACCAAAATAATAAATTATATTTATGTTTTACACGATAACTCCCAACATTGCACTACAACTACACTACACCGTGTGTGAATAGCATCCCTTACTGTTCGTTTCTAAAATTTAGAATATTATTTTAATAATATTTAAAGATAAATTGATGTTGAAATACCAAGTTTTTACTGCATTTCTATTTATGAGAAGAAATGGATTAAAGTTAAACTTATATAGAGATTCATTGCGTATATACAGGCTCTGAAGATTTACCCGCCTTATGAAGTGAAAAGTTTCCAGTAGATAATGTCAGTCACTTCGAAGAAACTATTAATGGGTCTGTAGGGCTGCGAAGAAGAAGAAGATTTTTTTCGATGACTTTTTGAATTTTAACCAATGGGCAATCCTAATTCTTTTTCCAAACTAACTAACGGCGACCTAGCCCAGTATTCCTATTCAAGGAAGCAGATCATTCATTCATTTCTTTTATACAAACTCAAATTCAAAATAAAGACATTGAAACAATCAAAATGCACAAGGTTTCCAAGCTGATGCTCAAATCGTTTTACAAATTATCTTCATACTTCGTGCAATCCTGAAATGTTATCTCTAAAATATGGATTGCATACTTGTTTTAATCTTACTAACATTGAAGGAATACGCAATTTGTTTCAAAACTCCTTGGCTCACTCGAATACTATTACAATACATACATATTTAGACAATACCCTTTACATTTTCCTCTCGTGCAGGAATCTTTAAACATTCTTTTATCTTACTCGTACAATGCTGTGCACTGAATATTTCAAATCTCATCCTTTCTATCTGAAGTCATGCGTTTAAAGGCAAACGTTAAAAACAGTTCATGCATACCACGTCCAGGATGAAATGCGATTTTGTAATACTAAAATGCTATCTGCAGACATTTTACATTGGAAGCAAATCAGATTTGTGGGAGTTTCGCCAATTGAACGGAACCAGCCAAGAAATTGGCTGACGATGACAGCTTATAAAATATATGTATTTATGGACTTGCACATTTCATCAGAATTTCTATTTTTTCTGACAGTTTTCCCCAACATGGTAACATGAAGCCATGTGTGTTCTATAAGATTTCAGTGTTTTTTGCCTGAAGGGAAACATTGTCCCCCACGGAGACGAAATAATCTCATGGAGGGAGATTTGGTTTTTTCTAGTGAATTTTTTATGGGAGTTTTCCTGCAAACAGTTTTTTTCGTGTTCAGTCGGCATGCTTAGATTAAATGGGGCATATGAGAATAAGTGTCCTTCATGAAATCTTGAATTTCACTTTGAGCATGTTTAAGGTGGTTTATATGCGATTTAACAAAATGCAATGCTCACATATGCGAGGAAAAGGAAGTTTGGGGTCTTATGAAAATGAAATTGATGTTTTTTTTTTCGAGATGGATCGTAGTAGTCTTTGCGTATAGACGTCTTTTAAATCGCTCCTGTCAAAAGTTTTCAAAAATAAAATTAATTTTTTAAAAAACGTTAGTCCGAAGTTAATTTTTATCGGAAAAAAATCTTATATTGTCGAAGTAATTGACTCAGGAAATTTCTATCGAATATTTCTACTTCGATTGGAAATGAAAAACAAAATACCAAAGAAAATTTCGCCGCTGGTATGGAGGAGCCCGACGGCTTCCCACCGTTGGGATGGAGGGTGCAAGCTGCAAATAATAGCGGACAATCAACAAATGGCCAAATTGCAGCAAGAAAATGATGGACTAAGGCAAGAGATACAGTCTGTCAAGGATCTCTTCAAGAAAGGGATGAAGCCTCAAAAGACTGTAATGTGACGCCTACGCCCAGGAATCGAAGTGATTTCGATCCCGAACCCTTGTAACCTGCCAGATGGATATGTCCTCGAATTGCCAGCGGACTTCATCTGTTGTGCGGATATCGTTGTGCAGAAAATATTTTTTTTTTCTGTCCAAATATTTAGATCCGTGGATATAAATATTCGAAATATAGAATTAATCCAACCCCGGCACATTTCGAGACATAGCCATCTGGAAATGCCCCTCCACCGTGGCCATCGAGAAAACTATGCCACTGGCGACATCTGAAGAAGCACATTTCCGCCATATGAAGTGCCATTCCACGCACATATGTTTTGTCCGAGGTGACAACCGGAAATTTTGACAGCCACATGGAGGCGCTAAACGTCATCGTAAAGTTCTTCGTGAGAATATCCAAGGTATTACAAAACCAGCTATACGTCGTTTGGCGCGACGTGGTGGAGTGAAACGTATTCCCTGTGTAATCTGTGAAGAAACGCGTGGTGTGCTTAAAGAGTTTTTGGAAAACGGGCAAGTTCAGGTGACTGAAATATTGTAATTGAGCGTAATCCATTCGGAGACCCGCGACCGAAATCCTCTCCGAACTAGCTGGCCGACAAGCAGTCACCGCATGAATGGGTTACGGTGCACGGATTGGTTGACCTGTTGGTACCATCCGTTGGCACTACTCAGACTTAACGTCTAGAACCGATGAGAGGTCGGTTCCGCGTTCGAGTTGAAGGTAGAAAAAGCATTACAAATAGTGTAATGTGACGCCTACGCCCAGGAATCGAAGTGATTTCGATCCCGAACCCTTGTAACCTGCCAGATGGATATGTCCTCGAATTGCCAGCGGACTTCATCTGTTGTGCGGATATCGTTGTGCAGAAAATATTTTTTTTTTCTGTCCAAATATTTAGATCCGTGGATATAAATATTCGAAATATAGAATTAATCCAACCCCGGCACATTTCGAGACATAGCCATCTGGAAATGCCCCTCCACCGTGGCCATCGAGAAAACTATGCCACTGGCGACATCTGAAGAAGCACATTTCCGCCATATGAAGTGCCATTCCACGCACATATGTTTTGTCCGAGGTGACAACCGGAAATTTTGACAGCCACATGGAGGCGCTAAACGTCATCGTAAAGTTCTTCGTGAGAATATCCAAGGTATTACAAAACCAGCTATACGTCGTTTGGCGCGACGTGGTGGAGTGAAACGTATTCCCTGTGTAATCTGTGAAGAAACGCGTGGTGTGCTTAAAGAGTTTTTGGAAAACGGGCAAGTTCAGGTGACTGAAATATTGTAATTGAGCGTAATCCATTCGGAGACCCGCGACCGAAATCCTCTCCGAACTAGCTGGCCGACAAGCAGTCACCGCATGAATGGGTTACGGTGCACGGATTGGTTGACCTGTTGGTACCATCCGTTGGCACTACTCAGACTTAACGTCTAGAACCGATGAGAGGTCGGTTCCGCGTTCGAGTTGAAGGTAGAAAAAGCATTACAAATGGCGCCCAACGTGGGGCCCGAAGGGGAAACAACATCACTCTCCTTCGAGTTCTCATATTTTTAATTTTGCTGTCGGCAGATGAACCGATTCAATTTTTATTGTCGCCCTCACCATTTGATATTAACGTAGCATACTTTGGAGGGTTCCGTAAAGTAAAGATAGAGTCACCGATAAACTTTCTTTTGGTGTTGTTTGTCTTGTCTTCGGTATAATAAGGTCTATAGCATCTTCTGGAGTTCTTCGTTCGTGGTGGCCCTGCCGCCTGAACATGCCGATGATGTTATAGAGTAGTTCGTCCCTTAATGTTACCAAAAGAAAGGTTTGCACATTTTTATAAAGTTTGTTGTCGGACAGTTCTAATTTTGAACAAACTGATGGTGCCAGGGGTTTTCAAATACACTGCTTGGAGTTGCGTCATTTTTTGCTGGGAGCTAATCTGATGACCGGCAGTGATAAAATCCGCATCATCAATTAGTCCTGACCGACACCCGATTTGTTTTTATGATTGGTTAGCGGTTTTTATTAGCATACTTTCGTTGAAGACAGGGACTTGTATTCAAAGAGAAGGGCCGAAAATTATAACAACCATCTCTCCACTGCGGAAACAATTGTTTCTTTACTAGCGAAGAGCGAAACCCTTCAGTCTCTCCATGTCTGGGTCGGCATCGAAGAGACTGTCCTGTAATAAACATAAGCAGTCGAGCAGCCCCGTGGTGATCAGGAGTGGCTGCTCCTGAAGAGATAAGGTGGTCACCCCGTCGAAACTGCTTAGTTGTTGTTTTACTAGTGTAAAGTAAACTGCATCCGTCAAGTTTCCACCCTTTAGGCAGAGATGAGTGGTTCACTTCAGCCACTTTAACATCTTTAGGTTTGACATTCCCCTTGTAATGCAACGACCTTCTTCTGTGGAAGTAACGGTTGCTTTTTGTGTAATGTTTGCGTTTGTCTCAAGCCTCCGTGTCCGCTAACTTTAACGAGGCAAAAAAATATTGAATTACTGTAGAGTAGCTTAATTGACACCTAATAGAACTTTACTAAAGATAATAAAAATTGATCGGTGCGTCTTGTAGAGTAGAATACGCGTGATAAGTATTTTGTAGTGTAGCTTCGTGGCTCGACAAGAACCCGCCTCATGTGATCCCGCAAATGCTAGTCGTCAAGCACGCGTACGCGGTCGTTAAGCGAAGCTAGTTAGCTGAGCTCGGTGTTGTTTATAGCTCGCTGACACTTATGCCAGACCATCGGCACCCGTGTCCTACACGGGCATCAAAGAAAAACATTACAAGACGCAGCCACAAAATCAATGACAACAGGTAACAAAGCCGAAGAAAAGTACAAATCAAGCAATTCCAGAAGTAGTTCTTAGTGCTGGTGGCACCAACGAGAGCCAAAACTATTTTGCAGCGCTGGAGGGATTAACCGAAGATATGGAAATCGAAGAAAACATCGGAGGTAATTTTAATCAAGATAATGACGTTAATTTTATTCAACATTTAAATAACCAAAATAAGGAGAAAAAACCAGCCCGCAGTTCTGCTGGTTCCTCTGAAAAAGCTTCCAACAAGACAGAAAAAGTTCCGCCAATCAACGTGTTCGGACAAACCGGGAAAGATATGGTTCGGCTATTGGCAGCCGAAAATAAACTGGCCAATTTCGAAATCAAAAGAATTAATGCCGAAAAATTAACTATAAGGACGAAATCACTGGTTCATTTCAAGTCAGCCACAGATGCGCTGATTTCTAGGGAGGTTCCACACTTCACCTATACCCCAAAAAGTGAAAAGAATCAGACCTTCTTGTTGAAGGGTTTGGACAGCGGAGAGGATACGGTCGATCTTCTTCAGGTGCTCAAGGAGGCTGCACCAGATATTGATTTTGTTTCAGTCAAAGCCTTTGCGACAAGAAGGTCGACCATAGAAAGGAAGAATTTACCACTTTACCTGGTATAAATTGCGAATAAGAGCAATCCAAGTGCCCTTCAACAAATAAGGTACTTGCATTTCAGAGTGGTGAGGTGGGAACGCCTCCAGAAAAGAGAAGTCAACCAGTGTTACCGGTGTCAAAGATTTGGGCATTTGGCTGCCAATTGTGCCATGCACTATCGTTGCGTTAAATGCAAAGACGTTCATGCTCCCGGTGAGTGCAAATAGGCTCAGAAGGAGCCTAAAGAAAAATTATACTGCGTTAACTGCGGTGTTTTTGGTCTCCCAGCATCATATCGAGGATGCTCTCGATATCAAGATGCAAAAGTTAAATTTGCTCCAAAGCAAACACAAGTACACCGTAATATCATACCTTTAAAGTTCGTCAAGCCCGGAGTATCATTTGCACTCGCCGCTAGAGGACCAGCAGAAAATGCTGGAAATAATGTAAATAATGTAAGTGGCAATAATGAGCTGCTTCTCAAAATTTACCAGCAACTTAATTCTTTATCGGAGAGAATCGACAAACAAAATTCAAAAATTAACTTTGCTTTTCAGCGTTTAGGTCATTCAAATGCCTAATAATAACTTGTCATCCAGTCATATTCCCATTGATAGGCTTCGCCTCATATCGATCAACATCAACTCTATCGTTGCTATACATCGACGTGATTATCTCCTTGGATTTATTGTTAAGCAAAAGCCTGACACCATACTTCTCACTGAAACCCACCTCAATTCATGGCATTCCATGAAGTTCAAAGATTTTGCATTCGTAAGAAACGATAGGGTAATAGGTGATGGGGGAGGTGGCACCGGGATATTGGTTAGAAGACCCTATTGTTTCCAAAATATTGAAAAAGTCGAATTCAAAAACTTTGAATTTTTTGCAGTGTCCGTCATCAACATTTCACTGCCAGGCGGGGATAACCTCTTCGTTATCTCTGCCTATGCAACTGGTCAAAATGTTCTCAAGTTCAAGGAGGAACTCAACTCCTTGTTTGAAATACTCGAATTGAACAGGCTGCTTAATTATTATATTTTTGCCGGTGACCTGAATGCCAAGCATATATCATGGCTGAACGCCACTAATAATCCAAGAGGTGTATTCCTGAAATCATGGATAACAGAGAACCAAATTGAATACAGGTGCAATATATATGGGTCGGAGTTCCCAACATACCCTAGGACAAATTCATATTTGGATCTCTGCATTGCTGACGCAAGACTTGAATTCAGCTTTAATAGTCCTCAACGGAAACTGCAGGTGCTTCCTTACGATAGTGACCATAACGCAATCGTAATTGAAATCAATCATCAAAGGGATGATTTCTTCCTCATTCCAGTTCAACATGAAAATCATCGGTTGAATTTCAAAAAAACAGGCTGGGGAAAGTTTCAAAAGAAGTTTAATCGGGAGTACCAGAAGCAATGTCCTCCTTCTGATGATGGCAACGCTTGGTCAATGGTTCCTAATAACAGAAATCTAACTGACGATGAAATGGATCTCTGTTTGTCGAAGTTAGAGAAGCTGACGTTGAAAACGATTGAGAAATATGTTCCCAAGATTAAACATCGAAACAATATGGAAGGATATGAAACACCAACCATCGCAATGTTGAAAAGATTGAAAAGCCTTCTTCTCACCCGCGTCAACAATATTTATCGACGATTTTTGGACTACAACCATCCCTCGTTGGCTTTGTTGAAATTACACCTGAAGAATGTCCGGAACTTCATCCGTTCATACTTCAGGAGTGAGGTCAGCAATCAATGGGCAGAAAAACTGAGGGATACTAGCCCACGGGACCTAGATGGCGTTTTTGCGAAAGTGAATAGCTTATTCCGCAGGAAGTCTCGAGTGAAGGTATCGAATCTTGAAGTCACTACTGATGAGATAAATCTTCTCGATAGAGCTGATATCGAAATTGATAGTACGACTCCGGATAGAAATGGAAACAGGACTATATGTGATGGATTGCAGAAACTTGCCCTGATTGGAAAACATTTCGAATTGGTTCATCTGCCAAACCCAGAGAGAAGGAATGAAATATTTTCGGAGGTCGTTGAAGCAAAAGTTTCCGACTTCAAATCAAGCCTGAACGGCCAATCAATTCTTCATTTCGATGAAACATTAACACCTGACCTCATACCAACCTTGAATCTTATTGATTATTCTGTCAGCTATGAAGACTTGTGCTTCATATTTCGCAGAATAAACAACAAAAAATCATGTGGTACTGACGGTATTCCAAATATAGTTCTCCGACATTTGCCTGAGGTTGCTATTAGAAATTATTGCATATTATTCAACAACATTTTGAACAATTCATATTTCCGAAATGAGTGGAAAAAGGCTAAGGTATTTCCGATCTTGAAGAAAGGAAAAGAATCTTCATGCCCTAAAAGCTATCGCCCAATCGGCTTGCTGCCTAATATCAGCAAGGTGTTTGAAGTGATACTCATTAGCATAAAACGCCCACATTGAGGAATATGAGTTGATGCCGAATTGCCAATTTGGTTTTCGTGCCAGGCATTCGACCATACATGCAATAACGAAAGTAACCTCAGATATCTGTTGGAAACCAAACAACAAAGAATGTGTAGGAGCACGTCTCGTTGATATGGAGAAAGCCTTCGATACGGTGTGGTTAGATGGACTAGTTTTTAAACTCCTTCAGGACAAGTTCCCCAGACACCTTGTCGCCATGATGTGTAATATGTTATACGGGAAATCGTTTGTTGTAACTGATGGAAATCTGACAACAATGCGCGAGTTCAAGGTCTTGAATGGTCTACAGCAGGGAACAGTTACTGCGCCCCTGCTTTTCTCAATATTCATTCGCAAGCTATTGAACAGCTTTGATTTTAACGTCTTGCCAACGCGATCATTGGTGGCGTTTGCTGATGATCTAATCATATATACAGCAGACCAAAAAGCTACAATAGTTCAGAGCAATCTTCAAAAAATGTTTAATGATGTGCAGCTCTACACCGACAATTGGCGAATGGAAATCAATGTGCAGAAGTGCGAAACAATTTCGTTTCGGACAACGCGGCAGGGGGCCAGTCAAGACCTGAAACGTAATTGGAAGAATTTCCACATCATGGCTGGTGGGGGTAGTTCAGAACGGGTTCCACATAAATCCTGTGTTCGATACCTCGATGTTCATCTCGATCAGTATCTGTACTATACTGAACATGTCAAAATCATACTCAGCAAAGCATTAAAAGTAATCATGGCTCTTTGGCGACTCTTTCATGCCAGATACATTGATCAAAAAGTCGCAGTTATTTGTTACAAGACCCTGGTTAGACCAGTTTTGACATACGGATGCCAGATCTGGTACAACCAGAGTGCTAGTACAATGGAAAGATTAAGAGTTTTCGAAAGAAAATGTCTTCGTGCATGTACTGGTTTGTACAGAAAGCCTGAGACGGATTGGAAGCACTAAATATCGAATAGAAGAATTTATCAAACCGCTCAAGTGACAAGGGTCGATATCTTCATATTGAAACTTCTTCGGAATCATATCGCAAGATCTGTAACTGTGAGTGAAAACCCTTGGATTTCACAGCTGTTCCACCCTACAGACGGGTATATTGTGACTTGCCTCGCTACTGGCTTCGTTCCTCCAGAAGCATTCGTGTATTTGGACATGAATCGATATGTTTTTGATTCTGACGGTGCCCCAATCATATATCACATATATAGACGGGCCACCGATAAGAAGATAAAATATCCTCCGAATCTGAGTTCACGCGACCAACAATTCCAATGGAGATACTCATTTGCTAGATTCGTTGAGGCTGGTCGAGCTGAGATGGAGCAATCTAGATATTGGTGGCTGAATGACAATGTCTAAATTATTCGTGTTTATTTTCTGTTTTTGTGCTTTTTCTCGTTACTTAGTTTTTTAATTTCATCTCATTATTGCTACATCTAGTGTTTTTGTTTATTTGTATTATAAATAAGGTATGGATTTCAATATAAGGTAACGTTTTTTTTTTGATTGAACTTATTTAGAATTAGGGTGGAACATATTAGGTATAGGATATAAGTTCATTGTTGTGTTAGTAATAGAAGTAATTATTGAATAATGCTGGTTGGTTTTTTCTCCTTTTTCCAATTGAATCAAAATATATCTAATAATCTTAATTAATTTAAATTTGCTAGTGTATTTTTTTCATTAAATGTGTTGAACTGATAACGTATAAATTTAGAGAGCCACTTGGGCCATTAAGTTTTTTATAGTTTGATTGTTTAGAATCTGCTTTATGTTCTTTTAAAATTTATAGCGATTGGTATTAAATAAAGCGCTTTTGACTTGACTTGACTTGAAGAACTACCCGTACACCAGCTCCAAGGTCAACACTGCAGCCGGACTATACAGTTGAAGTTTCTTGAACGATGTTCAACGTGGGGAGGATATGTACGATTCTAAAATTAACAGATTTAAATTTAATAATTTCAATACAATTCAATTTACTTCAATTCAATTATAATAATCTACAATCATGAAATTCACAAGCAAAAAAAACAAACAGTTAATTCAGCTAAAAATAAAATTATATTCAAGTAAAATCTCAAGCGAACTCAAAGTATCACATTGTAACAAATTAATTTACTCAACACAGTCAATTCCAAGTGAACTAAGATCCACTCAGAAACTTTTTCCAGACATAAACATTTAAATGCTCGCTTGCATATTCTTTCAAGCGAAACGTGATTCACTGGATTGGCTGTGATAAGAATTGAAGATATACATACGCGAGAAGAGATTATGATTAATAAGCATAAAATTATTATAAATTCTACAGACAGTCGTGAAATAAAGTCAGTTGTTCATTGCAACTCATGGGTTTTTCTCTGTCGTCAAGAACTTGAGGTTCAAGTGCCTCTTAGTTTTGATTAAATAGTAAAAAGGGAACAAGTTCAAGTGCTTGGTTCCAAATCAGTCTTAGCAAGTTCAAGTGCTTGACTAAGACAATTCAAACTAGTAGGAAATATTCTTAATATCGCCTAGTCCATGTGCTAGCGTGATATATGTGTGATTTTGTCACACATAAATGAGAATATTTTATATTAACTAAACCAAGTTCAAGTGCTTGAGATCTAGTTTGGCGTGAAATATTCTATAGTTTGGCGTGAAATATTCTATCCAAGTTTTTCACTTAAATGGAAAATATGGCTACGCTTACATTTGGATCTCGATGCGGTTGGGGGGTGCAAGCGGGCACCGCTTCCACCTAGATGCCCTACTTTTATTTGGGGGGCCATAAATATCGTTGGTAACGACAAAGTCCACTCAAGTCCGTCTGTTTTCTCCCGGCACAGTTTGTTACTGGCTGTAAGCAATTTCAACATTTCAACCTTTAGCAGGTTACCTTGGCCTCGACGCCAGTCAATCCGCATTAGATCGTTTCAATTCGTGAATGCACTAAACGCTAGCATGCCAGCGCATTCACGCGTCCTCAGACAAGGCCGATCGCGGTAGATCCCTCCATCCTCTTTCGCCGAGGCAGCCAACCATCGCTGCAGTCCTTTATGGACATATTATCTACCCACTTCACTACAAATTCCTTAATTTAACTACAAAGTTGTACTGATATTCGCCGTGGCTCGGTTGGTTATAGTGCCTTTTATTTAAATTCTTTTCTTCTTAAAATAGGCTCATTTTTAGGGTTTTGTAAAATAATTTTACAAAACCCTTCTAAAATCGCGTCCTGTCTGTCCGTCTGTCTGTCCGTCCGTCCGTGTGTCACAGCAGTTTTTCTCGGAAACTACTTAAGCTAGAAACATCAAATTTTGTGTGTAGGTGTAAAGTGGTGATCTCTTCAAAGTTCAACTACAAAAAAATTTTATAAGGGATTTAAGGGGGGTCTCCCCATATAGGAGAGTGACCCCCCGAAAATAAATTTCATTGAAGGTAGCCGATATGGATATCAAATGAAAGGTCTTGATGAAAACTTTTCAAAACAGGTCTTGATTTGGCAAAATTTGCTTCGAGGGCGCACAGGGAGGGGACATACACCAAAAATTTGTGTCCCCCCCCCCCCTCGCGATTGGACACCTGTGATCCAACAAATCTGAAAAAAATCAGAAACGTACACCTTGGTGAGTACAACAACAACAAATACGTTAGAAGTCGCAATTCACTCAACTTTGTTAGTAATAGTATGATTTGTTGATTTTATGTTTTCTTGAATAAAATCTTGGCGTTACCCTTAAATTCAGTACACAGATGACTATTTATAACGTTGATCTATCCTGAAAGTTTCATAAAGATTGAATCATATTTAGCGAAGTTATAGCGGTTTGAATTTTCCTGTATTACTATGGAACAATATGCGCTGCATTTATTACTATGGCAACATATGGCTATGGAACAACATGCGCTTTTTACCGACTCAGACACTACAGTTTTGTTAGGATTTGCATGAAAATTTCGGGAATGATATGCATCATGAATATCTTTGAGAGCCGAGCTAGTGGTATCAGTAATCGTAAAACAAAATAGTGGCTGTTTTAAATGCGAAGATTTAATAATTTTGAGTTATTTTGCCCCAACTTCAACGTTTAATGTACATGCTTTGAACACTTGATTCAATTTAATGAATGACTGAAGATGAGTACCTACAATTAATACTCATAAGCGAAACAAGTCAAGGGGGCGGGAGAGAGCTCCTAGCAAAAGGGCTTTGTAACCATTCTAGGTTTCGAAAAATTGGCCATGAATCGATGATTACAGTACAGGAGACTGGCCCCTGGAAAAAAATTCATCAAACGTAGCCAATATGAGTATGAAATGAAAGTTTTCATGGGAACTTTTCAAAACAGTTGTTAAACTGTCAGTTTTTGCTTCAATGGGGGCACAGGGGGGAGATACATGAAAAATGTGTTTCCTCCGTCGCGGATGGACATCTGAAATAATTATCAAGGGAGATATTTATGAGTATAACAATACCAAAAAACACAGAAGTCGAAATTCGTTCAGCTGAGGTAATAATAGTATGATCTTCGAATTTCATATTTTCTCAAATGAAATCGTCTTTGACATGTTTCTTGATTTGATTCGATCTGGTGACTGCATTTTGTAAATTGAATACAAAACCCTTCTGACATGAGCGTAGGTCTGTTTACCCAACTTGTTTTGTTTACTCCTCGTACTAGTGGTAGGGGGGGAGCGGGGGCTTTCTCTAAGGGGAAAAAGAAAGACGATATCGTAACAAAAGCCCTAAAAACAATATCAGAAAAAAACGTTTCTATACCCTAATTGTCCTTGAAGATTGTATTTTCTGATAATCATAATAAAACGACTGCAAAATATTTACATCGAAGATTTTTCTATTTCAAATATCCTCGAGGCTTATTATGAAACAAAATAATCTCCATGTACAATCTTAATTTCTGACTAGGAAAGCAAATCATAAAAGTAAATAACATTCCCATCATAATTAAAGATAAGTTCACCTCGTCTAGCGTGCTTTCGTATTCCTGTGTGCGTTCAGAACTTTTGTTAGACGTACACTCAGATAAACATCAACAAAGAATACGAGTCTAATTAAATCTGTCCTCTCTCAAACATTTTCAGGATATGCTCCCTCCATATTTCGTTTCCCCAATTAAATGAATGAATGAACTTTTCTTGCGTAGAATAAAAGTAAATAAATTAATAACTTTGCCAAAATGTCGCAAATCATTAAGGAAACATTTGGGGTGAGTTTTCTTTATGATTCTCTATTAAAGAGGAACTGCAGATTGGGGAAAGAAAAGTGACTACAAACACTGAAGATTGTTTGAGGAAACCTTTACAACTGGATTTTTTAGAATAGTTTTGAATAATACAGCCAAATTTGGTATCGTAATATTTCTTCCAAAATACCCACCATTTTTTTTTCAAGTAGTATCTAACTAAACATCTTATTTTCCCCCAATCATAAAAAATATGATTTATTAAGAAATAAATCGTTTAATGGAGCTTTTCAGGATCGGTTAATCGTCCTTAACAGTTTCCTTTTTTATTGTTATCGATTTTCCGCAGCTTTTATTAGGGCTTGTTACGCGGTCGCCTTTTGTACGACAAAGCAATTACATAATTTATGAAATCCAGTAATAACCATCATTCACCAAGTTGCCGACCACTCTGTATTCATACTACTCTGCTTTCTGTTTCCTTCATTTCGCCTTCACTGTGGAAAATTTATTAATGTAATTATCGTGAAAAAGTTGCTATGTCTATGCATACTTACACTTACAGTGAGAGGGAGTTGGGCGTATAAGACGGCCAGTGTACGTGGCATATCCTTGGACTGTTGGGTAAACGTGGAAATTTTTTTTTACGACTGGTGCAAAGTGAATAATAAAACAATATTTTGTTGTTATAAAGCCCGAGTCTAATGACGCTTTTCTTTTGCAGTAATGAATGGGTGTCGACGCTCTCTCAATGTTTGTTATGTCTAATGAAAAGCGCTTGTGAAAATAATGATGTTTAATAGAGCCATGAGTGCAATGAAGCAATGAAGTGATTTAGATGCTGGTTTAGATATTAAGTAGGAATTTTAACTATACTCTCGTTTTATGGTTGCTGAGACCGTTATGCTATGGTGTATAAATACTTTCACTACCAGTGATTTCAAATTAAGACTACTTAGCATCAATTTCAAGCGCACTTGTAAAATAGAAAATCCACCGCTGAACAGTTAGAGCACAAAGCCTCCAAGATGTCTGCTGTGAAGATGGTCTGTAAATTAGTAACTTTCTTGCTTGCATGACATGAGTTGTTATTCAAATCATTCAGCCCTTACACTATTTCAGATTTTCAACATAAAATGTATTTTGTTCAGTGCTAATGATTCGTTTTCTTTAAACGGCGTCAATTGTGATGCAGAGCAGTTTTGGGTTCAGCCACTAGAATTTTCAATCGATTGATTAATTAAACCGAAAATTTAATGACTAAATTAGTTCTACTTAATCAATTACAATTGAACGTTTTAGTTTGAACTAAATGCTCAATCGTCATCTTATTTTTTAGTTTAACTTAAACTAATTTTCCTTCTTCAATATCTAATTTAAGATCTGATGTGTACTTGTGAACGCTCGTCTGGGATATGTTTGGGAATACAGTAGAACCTCTTTAAACAAAACCCCCGCAATCCGAACGTCCACTAATCCGAACGCTGCCTTTTCTCTACTTATGACCCTACAGTGTACATTACTGTTTTCGCGCTCAGTCACTTTCCGTTGGCACAGAGAACTATACATATGTGTTGTTTATTGAAGCGTGTATAATGTGTAAGTTGACACCTACTGTTTGGTGCAGTACCTTAGTTATAGACTACGTACAGCATCAGTACCGTGCTAGGTTTGTTCATGATAACAGTGACCGAGTAAGGAAACTAAAATGTCATCAAAAACGTCCGTGGAACGGAAACATAACACTTTAAACATAGAAATATTGGTAAAAGCAAGTAACCCCGTTGTTTCAAAAAGGTAACATGTTCACCAGGAACTTCTTCTTCTTAGCACTATAGCCCCTCTCGGGCCTTCGCTTCCTGCAAATAGCGCCTCCAACTGTCTCGGTCATCGACCACGTCCTCCAATTTCGAAATCTGAGCAGCGATGAACTATCTTCGTCGACCGAGTCAGACCAACGTTTCCTCCCACTGGTCTCCGGCCTTCAGTTCTCCCAACAAATACCTTTTTGGGTATCCGTTGTTCGTCCATGTGTGCAGCCCATTGCAGCTTCCGCAGTCTTATAATCGTTGAGACCTTCGGGTCGTCAAAAATTTCATACAGCACATGGTTGTATGGGATTCGCCATTGGTCCCCGTCTAGATGCACTCCGATGATTCGCCTCAGGACCCTACTCTCAAAAGCGTTCAATATATTTGCGGAAACATGGGTTAGGGTCCATGTTTCACACCCATAGCAAAACACAGGTTTTATCACAGATTTGTATACTTGCAGCTTTATTTTCCTGTGTATGCAGCTGGTCGTCAAGATCGCGAAAACTGAATAAAATATTTTATTTGCGAGCTGTATTCTTCGGCGTATTTCATCTCTTCCATTGCCCGTTTTCGTTATTTTGGCGTCTAAATACACAATTTCGCTAACATTTTCGATACTATATTCGCCAAGTGTGATGCTTTGTGTACTGGAGATATTTTTCTTAACTGCGTCATGGGATTTTTTTTTATTTTCATTGATTTGTAACCCTACTGGTTTTGCTTTGCTGTCGAGTCTTAGGAAGAATTCTTTGGCAGTTGTTAACAACCGTGACAAAATGTTTATGTTGTCCGCATAGGCTACTACTTGGCTCGACTTAAATAGTAAGTACTAGTAGCTTCCTTATGACGTACTCTAGAGCCGAATTGAATAGCGATGGGGCCAGCCCATCTCCCTGCTTTAGTCCGATATTTGTGTCAAAGGCATCGGTGAGGTGGTTATTGATATGGGCTTGTTAGGTCGTCGACGTCATTGTCATTTTGGTAAGACGGACTCATTCGGCTGAAATGCCGGAGCAAAGCATTATTTGGTACAGTACGTTACGATCAATACTGTCGTATGCTTGCTTAAAGTCAACGAAAATAATTAGAACGTTGAAAAGATTGAATAATCTTTAATTCACTTAGAACAGATCCCATGCAGGTCGGTTTGGATGGTGAATAAGGGTAAGGTAGTGTTCCGAAGGATGAACCAGCTACTCAAGAAAGGGAGCTGATTAATAGTGAGTGTTAGGTAGTCTTTAGTATAGAACCGCGGGAAAAAGAAAAGAAGTGTTGGATTTTCACCAGTGTGTAGGAAGGTAGTGTCGGTAGGAATAGTTTCCTCTAAATTTGTACCAGCAAGCTAAGTTCTCACTTGATGGCTTATCAGGGATCTACTGGGCAAGCAAGTGGCGCTCCAACGCCCATCTCCGAACGAGTTTAGCTGGGCTCGTGAGTCCCGCCGGAGCACCCATACTTTTTGGGGTGTAACGATTCTTATTTTTTTCCAATTTTCATGAAAATTTATTTAATTGTGTTTAAATTGAAAACATTCTATTGGCCGAGCATACAGAGAAATTATTTGAGCTGGAACAAAATGGTGGCTGTTATTTGCTTATGAAAGAAACTCTTCCTCTGTTGCATAAATTTAAGCGATTTCTTATACAATGTTACCCTCTGCGTGAGAGTTCCCGCGGCTAAGGAACTCGTACCCGGCTTGCCGTCGGAGGCGGTGGTAGGTGACGCCGTCGTTTATTGCCTGGTCCCAAACAGCCGCCAAGCAAGAAACGTGGCCGCCGAATACCCCTCACACAACTAGAAATCAAACACACTATTTTCCTCTAACGTGGGAGGATTAGTCTCAACCGGGGCGACCAATTTGCACAACTTC
The DNA here is from genome assembly GCA_963969285.1 of Odontomyia ornata. Lineage (NCBI taxonomy): Eukaryota > Metazoa > Arthropoda > Insecta > Diptera > Stratiomyidae > Odontomyia > Odontomyia ornata. Next base: position 398,058,360 of record OZ017738.1, read on the forward strand.
GCCGGGTTCAGATTACCCGACGTAACTCGCACCGAGCTAAAACCTAAACACATCCACGCTAAAAAAAACCAATTCACTCTGAACTATATTCTCGGAACACACCCGAGTCAGTTGCACAATTTACCTTCGTAATAATATTTTTTTTAAATAACGAAAAAAATGATTAATTGTTTAATTATTTATTTAATGATGATGTGCGATGATTTTAAAAATGAATTTTAGCTAAACAAAATACAAAAATTAACTCCCGTCTAGTTATTTGGGGGGCCCCCGAAGTAATTTGCGTAACGAAGTTCTTCTGCTAGCGTGCTTCTTGTTGATCTTCTATCGCCTATCTCCCTTATCTCGGTCGGTAATTATTCCGCTGTCATCCTGTAAATTTGTGCCCTCGATGAATCCCAAGAAAAATTTCTTGTTGCTCGTCACACTCGGTCCTCCGTTGTCTATCCTTGCCCGCCAGAAAAGAGAAGAGACCTGTTCTTTGTTTCCACGTTTTTCATCGGCTCAGTTTCAACCGGCGAGCCAATTATTTTATTTTTAGGCGATTCAACGTTCAATTACCATCCCTCCCTCAACTGGCGTTCATCGGGCAATTGAAGTCCAAAATTTCCCTTCTTCTAGTACATTCGCCCATCAGGTGTAAATGTCAGAGTGACTGACATTCTGTCAGTCTTGTGTTTTGTGCAATTGTTTGTTCGTTAAATTATCGGAGCACCATCATTCTCATATGGAAAACATAATTTAACTATTCAAGCAGCGGATAAGCAATTGTAATATTTTAAAAGTTTTTGTTTCAGATCGTTCCTTCTTTTCCTCAGTCTTCTTGATACAACGTCTATTGGTAAGTTATCCATGGCAAAGTGACACATTGTAGGCACCACATGTACGTTTGGCAAATTAAATTCATTGCCTAAAATCTTTTTCACACGGTCTTGGATAGTAGAATCGGAATGTTGCCAAACAGAACGAATTGACTCCATCTCTTCACCGCTCGGGCATCGCTGATGAGAGTTTTGCATGGTTGTATTAAAGAAAGACACCATTACGTTACTAGTACCATTCATATTTTGACTTGTATATTCGACGTTGTTGAATCGCCGAACACTTATGCGATTCGCTCGAAAAAGTGTCGCTGCCCGAGATCATTATTAAATGAGTCGTGAGGGATGCCCAATGTTAACCTTGTGAGTATACTGTAGTCGTGCTAGCAGGCGCTATGACATAAACCCGTTACGCCTCGTTTGCAGTCATACCGTCATGGTCTCCAGTATCTAAGGGCATTGCTCTTATCCAAAATCACAGTATTTTGAAATTCCATAAAATTCTCGATTTTTCGAATCAAACTGCATCCAATTACGCGGATCTAGTGGCCGTCCGTCGATTGTTAAAAGTGATAATTTGAGATCAATATTATCTTCGGGATCATAAAATGTATCAGCAGGAACTTCAAACACCAATAATTGATTAATTGTAGCATTTACACAGTCTACTTGATTTCTAGGCACAGGCGGATAATTCCTTGTCATATGAAGTGTTGGTTTCGGCCTTGCAACTGGTATCTTTTGACATGGGCCGATACGAGTATGTAATCCAGTTATAGATTTCACCGATATTTCAGACAATATTGAATCTGTTAATTTGCCAGGATCTAGTCGTTCAACAAGATGATCCAATTTATCTTCTAAACACTTAGTATCTCTTGATAAGGTTTCGTTTGTATAAATTAATGTTGCTGTATGAGGATCCAATTTGTTCAATCGTATTTCGCGGACAACAGAATTTGACATTGAATCATTACTCAGTGTTTCTACAATTCCACGAAAAAGTCATACTTGCCAGTCAACATTATATATAATTTAGTCCTGAATTACATGTGCAGAATCGCTGCGTGCAGCAATTAGTCTGATATTTGTCATGTGTTACATTTGACATTAGAAATAGAAGTGGATGTCAAAATAATAATCTCATCAGCTGATGTGGGAAAACGGGCTGCCATACTAAAATTCTTCCGGAAATAAAACGCTGCGCAGCGAAATTATATTTTGCAACGAATTGCAGCGCGACAGTTGAATGCAGCGTTTTCCATAGAAAATATTTTGCTGCATGCAGTGTTCTGCACATGTAATTCAGGCATATATTTGAATCCTGATTTCGTGTTTGACACTACGATGGCCTTTATGTTGCTGGACAGTAATGTGAACAGTTTCATTTACTGTGGCATTTTCGTATCGAAGGCAACCATTTTGAATTGGATTTTAATATTGGCTACACGAGAAAAGAAAAGAGAAGATTTTGAAACTGGTCGAGCAATGAATCGGAAAGTGCGATTTGGTTGGCCGCGTCATGAACACAGTAGAGTAGTTGAATTATTACCGCGACACGCGAAACATCGGAACATCACAATTGCAAAACTAAGATTTTCCTGTGTATATTATGATTGTGTGTTTTAATGTAGTGCAATTAAACGTTATTACAAAATCTATTGCCTTTGCAGAACAAACGTAAAGATAGTTATTTAAATTTCGGCCATTGTGAATCAAAATTTTCTGTAAATGCCCTGATGATGATAATGTTAATTATGTAATAAAGTTATCGAACGTTGGTGAAACTCGGAGTTATTAATTGTTCATTTGAGAATCTGTTGAGGCTCTCAGTAAAGCTATGGGTACCATGAATCTTGTTTGCTGAAGAGTGCATGTGATGTGGCAAAACATCCGTTTGGTTTGGGTGAAGATAATTTGCTAGCTGAAATGATAACATTTATACATTTATTAGTCCAAGTATTCACCAGTCGTTCAGCGAAAATGAAAAGGCCTATCAGCATGCATATGAAGCTGCAGGAAAATATGGTGCAAATGATTTAGATTGCAGTTATGTTTATCGTGACTGCCCTACGGGTTTCATAAATCTCATCAATTTCGCTGTAGTTACTGCAACCACTCTCGCCTTTGAATACGCCGTCCCAGCAAGTCACGCAAAGCGCGTCCGCAGCAGGCAAGCAACAAGCGGTAAATTATCTTCGGTTGAAATAGCGAGTCGGCAAGCATTTAGCATTTAGCGAGGTGATGAGTGGATTAAAGATCCCAATGATGTATGAGTCCGCTCAGTGACTTGAACTTTTAGCCGCGATATGTGTTCCCAAGCTTGTTGGCTGAACTGTGCATAGCAGAGTATGTAGTGAGTGTGCCCACGTGATAATCTCGTGATCACTTCAATTTCGAAATTTATTATTGTTGGACTTGGCTTCGCCACACGGCACTGGTTCCGAACAAAATATTTCTGTGACATTTCTATTGTTGCGGCCTTGGTTAGCTTGAAGAGAAACTTGTCCCCAAACTGTGCTGGTCCTCCCCAATAGATACAACGGATCAAGAAGCTCAAAGCTAAACCCTACGTGGAACCAGTTGTTGATGTAGTGAACCAAAGCAGCTTGCCTCAACATAATTTAGGATTAAGAAAATTAGTTTGTATACAGTGCAAAAGTGTATTACAAATTTTCTCAATGTGTGCAACGTTCGTGACGGCATTTAACTACAAAATTCGTTTTGGTCAGCGTTGGATCAGCGGGCGCCCGGCGAGGATGATGGGTAAGTACCTTTTTATTACCTTTATATTTCATATTGTGGATTACAAATTAAAATTTGCTTCTTTCCCGTTACCCGGTAAACCTTTTGCTTACACAGTATTCAGTATCATTTAATTACATGGACTCCGCACATAATTACGTTCAAGTTTAGTTTCCCTAGTTCTTTTGTGTTTTTTGGTTATTATATTTTTGAATGGAATATAATAAGAAAAAAATGAATTGCTAACCCACACAATCGGTCTTTCCATTCGCTCTATCTGAATAGGTATAGGACTCACAACGATGGTAGGCTGTTCAAGAAAAGTGGGCTAGCTATCGGGCGCGCTCCACCGATTTGTAGTTTTCAGGGGCTCTTGCCGGGTTGAGTAGCCTTCCACTCGCGCGCCTTTTCATGGTATATGGTGATCCGATCACATAATTCTATAACATAAATCGGGCACGTCTATATTTCTCTTTTGATCGGAAAGCTCATGCAAAGGATGTCAGTATGAGTTTTCTACTCAAAAGGGAAATATATGGCTACTTCAACGTTTGGATCTTGATCCGGTTGGGTGGGTGCGAGGTGGCACCACATCCATCAGGATGCCCCACTCTTATTTGTGGGCCATAAGAATCGTCGGGTAACTACGAAGTCTCCGCAAGTCCATTTGTTTTAACCCGTTTAAACTGTTCTCTGAACGAGCAATTTCCACCCTCAGTTAGTTACCTCCATATCTCGACTTCGGTCGACATCTTCTGTGACCCGAGAATTCGTGAATGCGAAATTCTTTTGTAGTGGGTCCTTGTGCTGGGGGAACAAATCCGCCTCACGACGCCGCAACGCTAGCCTGCCAGCGCATTCAAGCGCCCCGAGACAAGGCCACTCTCGGCGGATTTTACCATCCTCTTCAGCCGAGGCAGCAGACCATCGCTGCAGTCCTGCACGGACATTCTTCTACTTAATCTTCACTCAACTTTATCAAACAATTCCAATTTAAGATTCGTCTCTTCGATAATGTAGAATATTTCCAAAGGAACTATAAAGCTGAATGGTTTGCCGGCAATAACAGGTTGTTTTGAAAGACGATTTTTGATAAGGGGTGATGAATTTGGTAGTTCTGGTTCTATAAGCTCTGTCGATGGTTCTGATGTTGCTGTTGTTATAGGCTTAAGAGTAGTGGTTGTTGTAGTTGTACTTGTGGTAGTAGGAGTAGTCGTTGGAAGTGCAGTTGTTGTTATAGTGGGGGAAGTATCTGCGACAGATGGTGCATTAGTCTCGACGGGAGGAATTATTGTAGATTCAGCATGTGCTTCAACATAACTTTCGGCAATAACAGTTGGATATACAGTTACTGCGCGTGTTGTAGTAGTTGACACTGCCGAATTTTTTTCCTCTTCACCCTTTGTTGGCACAGTAGTAACAAACACATTTTGTACACTTATCGTTTCCATAACAGTCGTCCGTGGAGACCTTGTTAGTGTGGACGAAACAGTGGTTATTATTTATTTAGGTAAAGCCGTAGTTGTTTTGATGACGGTATCAATTTTATTTATAATATATTCCGATATTGTTGGGACAATGTTGGGAATTTGAGTGAATTTTGTCATCGGGACTTTGGTTGTATCATCCACAACATCTCCAGTGATATAATCATTATCATTTTTGTCGTCAAGATCAACGTCATCGTTCTCATCATCTTCATTATTCTCATCTACTTGTAGAACTTTACCGTCCAAAATATCTTGTGGTTTATTTGTTGAAATTTCGTTACGTATTATTTGAGTTTCCTTTTTGATTGTCTCCATTTGATTATTATTATCTTCGATCATGTTCTTGATATCCAATTCTAATTTTGAAACGCTTTTAATAATATCTTCATCTACTGTAGTTTTAATAGCACCCTTATTACTGTTTGTTCCTGGGCCTGGATCACTTGTAACATCGTCACTATCCTTTGAATTTGGTACTGGTTTAAATTCATTCTTTTCGTGTTTCATTTTGAGTCGAGCGCATTCATATAGTTTGGTTTTGTTTTGTGTTGAATCTGTTAGTTTCTTACTATTACTATCTAGATAGTTTGGCATTGATAACCCGTGATGTTGTCTGTGTGCGTGGGTGGTTTCAACTGGAACGTCGGTTACGGATGTGCCAGCATCATCATAGTTAACATAATTGTCATTGTCAGCATCGGGATCAATTTGTCCGGATCCTTCTTCTTCTTCGCGTTTAAGGGGATCCTCTAGTTTCTCGGCTGTTTTTTATTGCTTTTTAAATAATTTTTTACGAGCAAACCATTGAAATAATCAATCTCATTGTTTTTGCACAATCTTTATTAACATTTGAATAAGCTTTACAAATTTTTTGAAGTCAAAATCTATAACAGAATAAAAGTTAAGGCGGCTGACAGGAAGACATAAAGTAAAAGAGATGCTTGACGGTGACGAAGATTGTGGCTGTTCTGCTTATCTGAAATCAAAAAAGCCAAACGGCATTATAATTTTCATATTTAAGACAAGCGATTGAACTAGAGTGAATTCTGAATTACACAAATTGACTTTTTTATACATTTTTGAAAATTAAATTCTATTTTTTACTAAGTTTTTCGCTCGTAGAAAAAAAAACTATCGAAGTAATCATAATAACCCTATTTCAATCGCTGGCTTATAACATATTAAAGATGATGTTTAAATTTGAACGAAATCGATGCAGTGGTTTCTGAAAACGGTGACCACGCGTTTCGCAAAATGGTGTTTCGAGAAAAACGCGTTTGTGATTTATACTAAAAAATTTCATCAAACCGCCAATCTTCTGTGCCTGGACCATACAATAGGCCTTCCTCTTCTTCTTGAAAGTCACGCAGAGCTGCTCCGTCTTCTTTTTTCGCGATTTGGGCCTGTTTTACAAAATCACTCGTGCGCCTTTCTGAGCGGTCTATCCGAGAGCTACCGCACTGTTGAACATATCCTGTAGCTTGTCGGCCAATTTTCACTCCCATGGTTTCCAAGGTTTTCAAGATATATTTAAATCCTTCTTTGAAGATTATAACAGCGAGATACGTGGCAATTTCAACCACTTTTGACCCAGGTTTTAGGTGCTTCGGAGCAAAAGTGAAGATTAAAGAATTGAGCAACTCGTTATTATTTTGAGTTTCCGCTCCCAGGCATCTGCTTAACAACTCATCTTTGGATAAATCTTCATAAATAGGCTTTATAACTTTTTGAACTGCTTCAAGAAGAGGCAGTTTATTGTATTTGAATTGCTCAGCCTCTCCGAGAAACTCAGCTCTGCGCCATTTGAACCAACTAGACTCGCCTGCAGGACAATTTCGATGCTGTGGATTACTGTCTGTGGAAATTTTGTGAAAGAATGTTGCCCAAATTTCCTTCCTCATTTCCTCGATAGAATCTGGATGTCTCAGAATAGCTAATCCATAATACGTTGTCATCTCACCAATCAATTTATCAGTGGGTTTTGCTGCACATTTCCCACCAATGCCTTTATTAGATTTTTTTTGCATTTCGGGGCAGAGTCTCCATCCTTTTTTTCAACGTGTCCAACACACTCTTTTTTTACAACAACAACATCTTCTCCATATGGTGCTGCCTTCAAAATACCGTTGAATGTCTTGCTGTCACCATCTCCTATGTATGTCTTATATCGAAATTAATGTTTATCTACTGAACAAGAAAACATTTTCACTACTGCATCTATTTCCATCTTCCCAGAACTTCGAGTATAATTTCGAGTACAATTTTCTTCATGATAAGCGAGCCATCTTGCATATCCAACTGGATCACTTTTTTTTATTTTTCCACGAATTGCATCCAGCACAAAAACTCCTCATAACACACGCATCAACCACTTTACCGGTGTACTTGGTAATTAATGTTGTAACTCCGAATAAAGATGAAAATCCTCTTTTTTTCCATGTGCCATCTCCAGATATGGTGAATTCATTTTCTGCTTTTCCTTGTTTTTGAAAGACATCCTGTTCTTCATTAACCGCAGTAGACAACACTGCATCAAAAGCGGCCGAAGAAGCTGAGTGAATATTTCTAATATGGAATAGTACGTGTTCAAAGCAAAACCTTGCCCCATATCCATCAGTCCACAGAAAATTCTATAGCCTTCATAACCGACTCCCAACAAACGCATCACGAAAACTAAGCGATGATTTATTTCGTAGGCCTACCGATTTTTGGGCATAAATCTATTTCCTTCTCACAATTGCACAACATGGAAATTTTAAAGCCCAATCCTCGTATATCACGTTGATGAAAAGTCACCGTACTTTTGCACTCTTTAAAAATAACAGCCGAAGAAATGGTTGAAAATACACTCATAAAATTTAAAATACAATACAAAACAGTCTGTTCAACGTTCACTTCTATATTTTTATTTTGACGAATTTTCTTCGCTGGCGCCGATGTAAACGACTTGTCTTGTTCAAAAGTGTGCCGGTTGCCTGCGAATTTTCACTTTTTAGGTCAATCGTAACGAGCCGGGGCGTTTCTACTTCTTTTTAACATTTTGAAAATAATTTTCTAAAAATCAGCTACGTGCGACTCGCAAGAGAAAATATAGTATGCTTGGCAACTGCCACAGCAAAACTGAACTAACCGACGCTTCACGGTATCTTAGGATGCTTACATAAAAAGACAGGTTTCTGGTGCGGACAAGTCTGTTCCGGTAGCAGTTAAATTTAGGGATAACAACATAATGGTCAACGCCGCTCGGCTTTCAGACTAGCCCAGCGCGCGCCCCGTATACTTACTCCGCTCCAGGACAGTAACTGGTGAACCACTTTGAATATCGAAAAATCCTTTGGTACACATTTTCTACACATGTTGTAAATGTGATTTATGAAAAAAAAATCGATTTTTTCGACCCGACAAACAAGAGGAACCCCTTAAAAATCGTTGAACCCTATTGGAGATTTTTTTCGTTTTTGTTTATTTTTACTTTAACATTTTTTTTTTGGCCTTTAACATTGGCTCGGGCGGTATTATAACGACTGCACGAGAAGAGTGCAAAGGGTTTCCGTGACAAGTATTTTATTTTATTTTGTGGTAGGGAGGTGAATGCTATTTCTGCACAGAGTGTGGGACTCCCATGCGCGACTGGACTACCCACTAAACACCTCCCCTGCCAACCTGAGAACCCAGCCTGGAACCGTTTGACACATAACTTCGGGCCAGGTCTCGTTTTGTTACGCCGTGGGGCGCATTCAAGCTGGGGAGTCCCTTTCCTAGCGGGAGAGGAGAGGGGAAGAGGAAATGCCAGAAGAGTGATCCCCCAGCCCCAGCGCCCCTGGCTGCTGTGAGTCCCTTTTATATTTTAGGACTGCCCGAGCATAATGTGCCACCTGATTCCATTTGTCAACCAATTCGAGCATCACCGAGGCTATATTATCCGGGGTGAGCTCTACCGTCTCCCTGTAGAGTTCCCTTCGCAGCCTCACCCATTTTGTACACGCAAAAAATGTGTGACAGGCGTGTTCCTCCTCTTCTGGGCAAAACCGACAATCGGGAGACCGTGACTTACCAATCTTGTCCAGGTAAGACTGAAAACACCCGTGCCCGCTCAAAAGCTGGGTCAGAAAGAAGTCAGTCTCACCATGCCCTTGATTTAGCCACAGTCTTACATCCACGATGAGGCGCGCAGTCCACCTTCCCTTCGTGCAATTCACCCAAGACTGCTCTCAATCGTTGAGCGAGCGCTGTCTCTCCTCGCGCACAACTATCTCCCTCGCATCCTCGTTTTGGCGCAGGTAAAAAGCGTGGCGTTCTCAAGCAAGGAGGGCGACAGGTATCACGCCTGCAATCACTCTCACCGCCGAGTCGGAGACTGTTGGATACGAAAATGCAATTCTCAGTGCTCCTCTTCTCTGTACCTGTGCCAAACGTTTACGGTATACCTTCTTGCTGAGAGCGTCGCCCCATACCTCTGCCCCGTACAGTAGCACTGAACTTACAGTACTCATCAAGAGGCGTCTTTTTGATGGGCTGGGTCCCCCTACGTTGGCCATATTCGACTCAGAGCCGATATTCCCGAAGCAGCCTTCTCAGCCGTTGCCCTGATTTGCTCAGAGAAACTCATCTTCGAGTCTATCAGTAGCCCCAGGTACTTAACCGCTGGCTTTGATTCGATTTGTATGTCGCCAATACTGATCATCCTTACTCTAAGGATTCTCTTTTTTGTCAAGATGACCACTTCGGTTTTCTCTAGTGCTATACTCAGCCCGCGAGCAGTCATCCAGTCCCTCACTCGGCGCATTAGCATACCCAGCCTAAGTTGCGCTTGTTTAACGGTGCGTCCAGTGGCGGTTTTCGTTCACCCCGAAAAAAAAAAGATTTTTCACGTAGTTTTTCTTTCCGTTCTCGGCGTAAAAGAAATTTCTAATTTGCAAATACCATCGTATTGAATGCCATGCGAGGAAACATTAGCCCATCTCGAAGTCAGGAAATAAGAAATATGGCAGACAATAAAGTAACTGATGAAAATTTGAATTTAAATCAATTACCGCAGAAAGTGTCGTCAATGATACGAAAAGATATAGCTAAACTATCTCCACATCGCTTGCGACATTTGCAACAAAAAGCTAGCCCAAATAAAACAACAAAGACCATCCCAATTTCGTTTGTGATTTGTTTCGATTTTTCCGAAATGCAATAAGGACATTGTGAATTTCACATCAATCATACCTTCAATTTAACTTTTAGTTTATCACATCATTTATTCACCTTACCTTGTCTTATAATTTATTGTTCATAAGAAATGCTGCTCAATATTAAGCGAAATAAGGCGGCGAACACAAGTTTTACCGAAATTGTTTTTAATCAAGGAAACAAAATATAAAAGCTGAATAGTAATGGAAGTGTGATTAAGAAATAATTTTAATTTTTTCTCAATTTATTGAAACTCAATCGACCATTCGCACTTGTGCACCGGCTTTATTAAGTAAATTATGTTATTCAATTGGCGCAATGTAAAAGTCATGCCTGAACGTTCAAATGAATTAGATTATGATGCCGTTTTGTATGAAGTACATGAATTCATGCTAACCTTACCCAATGTCTGGTGGGGACGACGTCGGTCTGATACACCATTACGCACCGTGAAAACAATTATTCCTAATATGGCAAAAATTAAAGGCAATGCGATATTACAACATCTGAATAAAATTCCAAAACATTCGAAGCTACATGCATACTTGATAAGAATATTGAAGAACCTGCAAAAAGATGCAAACGGACAGACAAGTGCCTCACCCGCCAGATCATCATCTGGTAAAGATCAATCAAAGAAATGCGATTCAAACTTTGTATCGTCGTCAACTACACCACGTCCAGTGAATAAACAAGATGCTGAATATTGGTTGGAAAAATTGAATGCCAGCGATAGCGGTGGCGGTAGCGGGAGTGGCATTTGCTTGGGTTGCTGGTGCTGTTGCCGCGGGGGATTGTCGCGAGTGGTGCACGAGACAAGAAAATTCAATTTGCGGCAGGACATTAAATTTGGGACGATCGACATTGTTGAGTGGCGAGCGACGATTTTAAAGTATTGTTTGTGAAGTTTAATTTGTTGAATTTCATGAAGTGTAAGGATTTGTGCGGAATCCGAGGAATTTTGTGGTTTTTATTCCAAGTAATGGAAAAGGTTCCGAGCTCAGCTGGGATTGGGAGATGTTAGTGGCGAGAACGTGGTTGAACGGTTTCACGTACCGGGGGAAAACATTAGATCCGTTTTTCGTTCGAAAAGTGGAGTGCAAGGTGTGGGAATCTGGAAAAGTGCATGTGCTTGTTATGAGATCGCTCGGATACAATTGTAGACAATCAGACGTTCTCGGAAGAGTGGAAAATAATACAAGAAAACGAGAGCGATATGATTCGAATGGCGATGCATGTTCCGGGATTGCGCATTTTTCCCTCACTTCGCGTCTGCAGAACAAACCGAGGGAGGCGATAATTAACTGCCGGGAAATAAAAATCGAGATTCGACCGGCTTTTTTACTTGCATGCGTTTTTATGACGAATTAAATTATAACGATTGAGGGCGAAAACGAAACGTTCTGTGCATCGTTGCACTAATTGTGAACGATGGACATTATTCGATGGATAAAAGTGGGAAGAATGTGATTCGGAGCAAAGACGGGAGTGAAAAACGAGAATCGAATTGGATGAGAAAACGTTCAGAGGAAGTCGCGAGAGGAAATCCACGGCGATCGTGACGACGACAAAACGAATACGGAGTTGCCTCGAAAGCGCCGACACGGTCGTGGTTTACTTGTTTGCAATATTGTTCTTTTAAACTCAAACTCTACTGGGCGATAAATTATTGAAATAAATTATAGGTCATTCACATGATTACACGATTTTTGTGGCTTTGGAATTTTATTGTTTTTCGAATAGAATCATTTTACACTATGTTTTTTTTTGTAACGTTCAGATGAGCGGTGTTTATAGATAACTTCTGAACATTTGAAAATGAAACGAAGTGAGACTAGTTAGACCACATTACGCAGGTTAATTCCATGGAATTACAGGCCTTATCTACCAGATCAACGAGCGCTCGTTGTCGGACAAGGCTTGTAAGTACCTTTTTTTCTTGTATTCTTTACTATTTTTCCGAATTTGTCTTTTGTTTTAAATTAATATTTTTTCTATTTAAAAAAATAAAGAAAAAAAACAAATTTTCTATTAAAAATATTAGTGTATTGATATGAAAATATTATTTTTGATTTAATTATCTTAATATATTGATAAAATTTTAAAAATTATTTCAATTGTAAATTATGTGAAGCAAATAAAATGAATTAATGCCCCGTACCCTTCGGGCTTTCCATTGCATTGGATCTGACCCGGAATAGGACCCAGTACGATGGTAGGCTCTCCATGCCACAAATGAGCCAGCCATCGGGCATTAATTAACCTCTTTGTTTCAGGGTACTTCGTGGGTTGAGTGGCCCAAGCAGAGTGCCTATTCATGATATAGGGTTATGTAATCGACTTGCATAATTCTATGGCATAAATTGGTCACCGGGGTACTTCTCTTCTGATGGGAAGGCTCATGCAAGTTAAGATTTATGAGTTTTCCACTCAGAAGAAGAATACCTGGCCACTGCAACAATTATGGATTTAATCCGGTTGGGTGGGCGCGCGGGGACTCCATCACCACCCGGTTGCCCCTCTCTCATTTGTGGGCCATGAGCCTCTCCGGGTAAGGACGAGGTTATCCTGCTTCCACTTCTTTTTATTAGTTTCTCTTGTTCCATGAACAAGTCATTTGTCCCTGGTATAGTTGCCTACACTTTTTGTGACTTCGGTCGCCTTGTTTTTGTTCAACCCCAGAAATTAGTGAATGCGAAATTCTTTGTAGTGGGTCCTTGTGCTGGGGGAATGAACCCACCCCACGGCACCGCAATGCTAGCCTACCAGCGCATTCACGCGTCCCCAGACAAGGGCATTCTCGGCAGATATTGACACCTTCTTCTGCCGAGGCAGCAGACCATCGCTGCAGTCCTTTACGGACATTTGAACTAACCTATTTCACTACAAGCCGACCAAGCGCGACTCATCTGGCATCTCAAGTCTCAGTAGCCCGTCGTAAGACATGTTCCACAGGTCCGGGCCAAGGATAGATCCCGCGGCAACACCCGATGTAATTTCCATCTTTCGTTGGCCCTGTGTCGTGTCGTAGAGCAGGCTTCGGTCCTTTAGGTAGTTCCTCAAAAGCCGCATTAGATATTCTGGAACTTGAAAAGAGTTTTCCAGCATGTCCAGAATATCCACCCATCCAGCGGAGTTGAAGGCATTCCTGACGTTAAGTGTCACCAACAGGACGACCCGTCGCTTGGTGCGAATATATGCCTCTGCCTTTTGGACCGCGTTCACCACCTCTGCAATCGCATCAATCGTAGAACGTCCTGCTCTTAAGCCGTACTGCCAAGGAGATAGGTCCCCAGCAGCACGAATCGCGTCAGTGAGTCTTCCCTTGATGAGTTTCTCTAGCACTTTCCCAGCCGTGTCTAGCATGCATAACGGGCGATATGCAGACGGCGATTCGGGATTTACTTTCCCCTTGCCTCGCCACCTTCCATCGTACCGTGAAAACCCCGTCCCGTAGGCAAGCGTTGAATGTGCTGAGCAGCAAGTCAGGACAATGGTGATAGACGAGCCGCAACATCTCAGCTGGAACACCATCTGGACCCGGAGCCTTCCTCGCTTTAAATGAGAGGACTGCCTCCTCCAGTTCCAGCTGTTTGAAAAGTGGGCACTCTACTGCTGTTTCACTATGGACAGCGTCAATACGGACGGGATGCGCGGGGAAGAGTCCCCGCACTATCGCGTCCATCTTTTCCACGTCATGTATACAAGGCTTCCGTAGGGCACAAAGTTTCCCCATAACCAGCTTGTAGCCAAGGCCCCACGGCTCCTTGTTCACATTGTCTACTGTCTTGCCAGCAGCAAGCCTTGCTACTGTTGATCAATAAGTTTTGGATAAATAATTCAAGTCATCGATTCATGCTATCGAAAAACTTGTGTTACACCAGCGGCGAGATGGCGCTGGCCCTAGAAAAGGGCCATAGGCGGTATGAACGGGTCAGTAGTGTGTAGGCGTGCGTCAAAGAAAAGTTTAGTCGGTCGGCATTCTAGATTAAGGCGAGACGTGAATGAGTGCTGTCGTATGGCGTAATAATTGGATTAAAAAAATTTAATGATTAAAACCGTGTGTTTGATTAAAACTGTAACAAATCAGAAGTGGGATCAGTCTACGTGTCGGAAAGTTGATTTTTTCGGCGTTTCAATTACAAAATTTGTGAAATTCAAAAGTGACGCTGTTTCTTCGTTGAAATAACGAGCGAAATATATGGTGGTGTGAGTGCAACAGGCGATCGCGTTCAAACAGGTGTAAAGCAAAGTTGACGAAATGTCGATCGCGGCAGAAGAGAACTTATCGGGCGCAGAGGAAGATCTGTCTCCGCGTAAGACAAGGGCAAAAGCGAACGCGGGCATATCGGGAGCGGAACCGGAAATGAGTGTGTCAGCAGAAAAATCAGATGTCAATGCAGCAGTAAAGGCGCCGATGGATGGCGGATTGGCGGTGCAAATCCGGGCGGCGGTACAGCAACAGGCAGCATTGATTTTCGCGGAAATGGTGGAGACGAGGGAATCGTCAACTGCAAGTAAAGCGTCTAGAGCTGAGTCATTGGATCGTGAAACGATGGCATGTAGCCGTCAAGCTATGCGTGTGGCTGATGATATTGTTGAGTGGTTCAATCCTGAAGATGCTGATATGAATGTGGATCGATGGTTGCTAAAAATAGATCAGCTTGGTGACATTCATGGGTGGTCGGATTCCGACAGAAGTACAATCGCACAGGCGAAGCTACATGGTGCGGCGAGGACCTGGCATCGGCGGTTAGAGTCTTATGACTACTCGTGGATACAGTGGAAGGTGAAGTTAGGTGCATCTTTTCCACGGCGGCACGATTTTGCTGGAATGCTGGAGGAGTTAGTGCAGCGGCGCAAACTGTCGACGGAGCGTATGACCACGTATTACCACGAAAAGTTGGCGTTATGTGCTCGGGTAGGCATTCAAGGCGAAAGTGCCGTATCGTGTATCGTACGTGGATTACCGGAGGAATTACGGGCGAATGCACATGCGGTAAATTATACAACACCGGAAGCTTTGTACAATAAGTTTTTAGCGGGGTTGGAGTCGTACAAGTAGAAAAATGTTGTTAAAGCTGGTGCGGCAAGAGAGGCGTACGCAAGGCGACCAGTAACTTCTCAATTGGCGATCCGATGTTACAACTGTCAGGCGGAAGGCAGCCATATGAGTCGAGACTGTCCAAAGGCGAGAGTGGATAGATGCTGAAATTGTAAGGCCAGTGGACACAAGTCGTATGAATGTGGTCGGGAAGGATTTGCTGGCGAACAAAAACAGGTGAGTTTACTTATTCAGCCAGCAGATAAAACATTTAGACAGACAGGATATGTAAATGGCAAGGCATTGTGGATTTATATTGATACCGGAAGTATCGAAAATATAATAACAGAGGAGGCCACTATACGATTGCAATTGGTGGTGTGCAAAACAAAGAAAGATGTAGTTCTTTGCGGCTTCGGTGGTGGCAAAGCAGTGGCGTTGGGATCAAATTGTTTCGAACTAACGATGGATGGAGTCGACTTGAAAATCAAGGCGTTAGTTACAGACTGTGACATGGGGCAAATTGAGCTGCTGCTGGGACAGCGGGCGATTAAAAGCCCTGGCATAGCGTTGGTGGTTAGGAACCAAAATGGCGGTATTGGTGAAAGACGAAGATTTGGGCGAATTACTGCGGCGAGTGCAATTAGAGGCGGAATCGCCAAGACTTCAAGTCACGCTGCGAGAGGATTTCGAGTGTCGACCTCATTCGTGCGGATGGGCAATGGTGGAAATAAAACAGGGTCCAGCTGGTAAAACGGCGTTCTTTCCAGCGAAATCTTTTAGAGATGGCGAAGCGTTGGTGGCGACACCAGGTAGCCTGTTAACATGCGGAAGTATTGGTGCATTAACGGTGACAAATGTTGGGCGAGGCAACGTTCGTTGGAAGAAAGGTCGAATCATTGGCAGAATAGACCCTGACCAGTTGAAAGACGACGAGGAATTTTCCGAAGAAACAGAGGCAAGGCTATGTAGTTTAGAAACATCCAAAAGTTTGAATTTTAGTAAGGTGCAGCTAGGTGATATTAGTATAGAAGATAGGGAACGAGTATTTGATTTATTAAAAAGAAAAGCACATTGCTTTTCAGCATTTGAAAACGATGTGGGGTTAACGGGATTAGGTGAAATGAAAATAAAATTAACCACATATGCACCTGTACATTATCGTCCATACAGGTTGGCGATGTCTGAAAGAAGGATTGTGCGGGACAAAGTTCAGACACTTATAGAGAGCGGAATTGTTAGGGAATCTAGTTTGGCGTATGCTAGTACTATTGTTCTAGTACCAAAGAAATCGGGCGAGGTACGGATGTGTGTGGACTATAGGGCGTTGAATGCAATAACTATAAAAGAGCGGTATCCGTTACCACTTATTGCAGATCAGCCTAGTAGATTGGCGAACAAGTACTATTTTACTACTTTAGATCTGGCGCAAGGATATCATCAGGTACCAATGCATCCTGAATCGGTTCATAAAACGGCGTTTGTCACTCCGGATGGACAGTATGAATATTTACGAGTTCCGTTTGGATTGGCAAATTCCGCGGCAGTGTTTCAGCGAATAATAAATAAGATGTCAGGAAAGCTAAGGCATGAACATGTGTTGGCATATATGGATGATCTATTAATTCCATCGGTTAGTGTGGCTCAGGGAATAGAATTGTTAGAAGTAGTACTAAACTTGATAGAGCAGGCAGGCCTGAAGCTAAATTTAGATAAGTGCACGTTTCTGATGGAAAGAATAGAGTATTTGGGACATGAAATTTCGGCGGAGGGTATTCGTCCAGGGAAAAGGAAAGTTAAGGCGGTTATTGCGTTTCCGGCTCCAGTAGATGTGCATGGTGTCAGGCAGTTTATTGGGCTGACTTCTTATTTCAGGAAATTCATACAAGGGTTTTCAATACTGGCGAGACCATTAACTGAGCTTACCAAAAAGGATGCCCAATGGAAATGGGGTGAAGAAGAGCAGAAGGCGTTTGAGAAACTGAAGAATCTTTTAGGAGATAGACCAGTACTCATGATGTATGATGGCGAGAGATCTACTGAACTGCATACGGATGCAAGTAAATGGGGATTGGGAGGTATTCTGATGCAGAAAAGTGAGAGCGACACTAATTGGCGACCAGTAGAATATTTTAGTAGAGCTATAAGTAAAAGTGAACAAATGTATCATAGCTACGAATTAGAGACATTGGCGATAGTCGAATCAATAAGGCGATTTCGCATATATTTAGTAGGAATACACTTTAAAGTTGTGACTGATTGTGTATCAGTCAGCGCGACTCATCTGAAAAGAGATTTGATTCCTAGAATCACCAGATGGTGGTTGGCGGTTCAAGAGTTCGATATGGAAATAGAGTATCGAATGGCGCATGTAGATGCATTGATCCGTAATTCGATAATAGATGATTCTGTAGTTATGTTGAGTGACAAGTCGGTTGCTGTGAACATTGGAAACATCTCGGAGGATGATTGGTTTATGACTGTTCAATTGCAGGATACTAAAGCACAGGCAATTGTGTTGGCGCTTAGGTCAGGAAAGGCCGATAAGGATATTAAGGCGAATCATAAAATTAGAGATGAGCGACTCTATCGAGTTACGTTATCCGGCGACCGATTGTATGTACCCGCAATGGCTCAATTTAGCTTGGTGAATAAATAACATGATGGTATTGGCCATCCCGGATACGAGAGATGTTTGGCGCTTATTAAGGAAACATATTGGTTTCCCAAGATGGGGAGGTTTGTACTTAAATTTGTAAAGGCTTGTTTAAGATGCGCATTTGCCAAGGGTGATTATGGGCGGGGTGAGGGATATCTGCATCCAATTGAAAGGCGTTCCGTACCGTTTGACACGGTGCATGTGGATCATTTAGGTCCATTCGTCAAAAGTATACACGGTAATTCGTATTTACTTATAATAATAGATGCATTCACTAAATTTGTGTTGGCGAAACCTACTAGAACTTTACGATCAAGTGAGGCGGTAATAAAATTACGTGAAGTATTTGGCGAATTTGGTTATCCTAGGCGTATTATTAGTGACCGTGGATTGGCATTTACGAGTAAGCAATTTAGTGAATTTATGGCAGAAAAGGGCATTAGGCATGTACAGAATGCAATCGCAACCCCGAGGGCGAATGGTCAAGTCGAAAGGGCGAATCGCACAATTATACAGGCGTTAACGACAAGTGCGGAGACAGAGAGTCGATGGGACGAAAAGCTGCCAGAGATTGTGTGGGGTCTCAATAATTTGGTGAATGGTAGTACCCAATTCTCTCCTTCACGTTTGATGTTTGCACATCAAAATGGTTTGATAGCTGATTTGGTGCTTGGCGAGCTGGCTAGCGAGGTGAGGACTGATGAGAGTCCGGCGAGCGTGGCGAATGCGCATGGTGCTGAGATGGCAGACCTAAATGTAGGCGAAAGGGCAGACCACACGATGAGCGAACCAGCACTTGGCGAGGCGCCGTCCGGCGTAAGGACGAGGAACGAAATGGCGAATGTTTCGGGCACCAAGGGGAACCAGCAGGATGACGATCTTGTAGGTATCCCTGAGAGCCAACAAAGTGACGACTTTGAGGGCATTGCATCTCAGTTAAATCATCAGCTATGGGCGAATCGTGAGCGGGCGGGCGAAAATATTAAGAAGTGTGCAGGGCGAATGAAGTCAAGATATGACAAGCGGCGAAAGGTTGCAACTAAATATGAGGTGGGCGATTTAGTACTTTGGCGACGGGCAGCTACAAACTTGGCAAATTCAGGCGTCAATCAAAAATTGGCGAATAAGTTTGATGGTCCTTTTAGAGTTTGTAAGGTGATGGCGAATGATAGATATGTTATCGAGACGGTTAAGGGTGTACGGGGTTACAAGCGGTTTAAGGCGACTGTGGCGATTGATTCATTAAGGCGAGGGCGAGGAAGGTGAAGAGGTGGATCGACTGGCTCTGATAGATCTACTAGAGTCGGAATTTAATATATTAATGAGGTCATTAATTTCGTTTCATAATGGCCGAGTGTTACACCAGCGGCGAGATGGCGCTGGCCCTGGAAAAGGGCCATAGGCGGTATGAACGGGTCAGTAGTGTGTAGGCGTGTGTCATAGAAAAGTTTAGTCGGTCGGCATTCTAGATTAAGGCGAGACGTGAATGAGTGCTGTCGTATGGCGTAATTATTGGATTAACAAAACTTAATGATTAAAACCGTGTGTTTGATCAAAACTGTAACACTTGTTTCGATCCCTAGGATGGTTACAAAGCCCTTCTGGTTGAATCACTCTCCTGCTTGATCAACTTGTTTGGAATGCATATTTTTCATTAAATGGCGGCAAAAAAATTACTGTATCAACAACTGCTGCAAAATATGATTTATAGCAACTGTTATTAACAAATAATTTGAATGAAATACTCATTGTAGAACCCCAATAATTTTGTGCTTTGGTCCAGATTTCACTATGAATACCAATTACACAAGATCCTATTTATGCGTATTATCAAACCCGCACAAAATAGTCCTTTGTGAAAAAAAAACCTCCATATCATTAATCTTTACAACTGTTGAAGTCAAGAGGGTCGTAAAGGATTTCATCGAAATTTAATCTCCCACAATCGATATTAAATTGCTGATTCACGTAACGTACTTTCCACATAAATGCAAAAAATAACCTCTCGAATTCGAATCAAACTTGTTGAATGCTTTGTGGGTGCTCTAAAGGTAAGGACATTCACAAAACATTCACCTTCAAAGTTTAATTGATTGGGTTATGTGGAAACCCACGTATACAATAAAATTTGCGTAGATTTTTATCGAAGCCCAATATGCAAACCTCCTTTGAATTAAATTTATCTAACAAGATATCGATTAATTTGCTGACTGAGTCTGCAGTATTAAGGACCGCAGGAGTACTATTCGACATGTCCTCGTCGTTATCCAAACCCACTTGCCCTTAGAATATATGTATGTTACGCTTTCATTAGATAATACAAGTCGATAGACAGAAAGAAGGACTATGTCGTCAAGCATAAAATTCAAAGGTCCCATTGAATCATTTTGATTCGTTTCGTTACTCTCATTCTACACACAATTTCCGCTTTTGTTCAAGTCTCACATCTTAATAGAATCAGTGCTTGTCAGAGAAATTACAATTTATCTAATAGAGTGAAAGACTTCCTGCAACGACGAAGTAGATAGTTTGCAATGGCGACGACATTGGCAAGCGTGACGGCTGCTGGCGTTTCTTACAAATGGATGTTATCAAATTGGAAAATTGCTTTGAACCTCATCGTTTGCTGAACTCTTGGTGAACCAAGTACGCACTATCTACATCTAATAGATCATGAAACGTTTATTTCAGCTATACAACGAACAGAATTAACAACATAAAATGAACTCCAAGCTTTCATAGTCGTCTCCATTGATTTTCAACGTGTCCAAAGGCTAGCGTCATGATGACGATGAGATTGGAAAATATGAATTTGGAGAGTGAATCAGCGGTAAATATGAGTATCTCAGTTGCTCAGCACAATTCTGCAAGGGTAGCCTGGGGGAAAATTACTATACTTAATTTTAAATGCAAAGGACTTAGTAGTAAAGTTGATTAAAATTAAGTTCAGACAATGAAGCTTTCGTCCCTTCGCTTGAATCTCGACCATCGTTGCATCGGACTCGTATCTGATAGCTTCCTGTAAACATGTTGGTTCTGTTCATTTGAACCAGTGCATACAGTATAGCTCCAGGACACGGACTTCCCTTCGCAGCCACTTCATCCAAGGACTTAATGGTATTGAAGTGCAACTTGTTGACACTTTTAATAAAAACATTTTCCCATCGAGACATCCATTGTCTGGAAGCTCCACTAAGAGCAAATGCATGTAAGCCAGGGATTAAAGTATTGCTCGCTGACGATCAATACGAGTATATTTTGTAGGATTTGCCGGAGTTTATTCTCTGTTTTGGGGGTATTTCTGGTTGGATTGCGTTTGCAATCAACATACAATGCAATTACTTTAATGCGATTCAGTTCACGGCTAATTACTTTATCGTTCTGGTGATTTCGTAGCGAGGACTGAAATAATGTAATTAAGTGAAAGTAATTAAATGGCATTAAATTCATCTGATATGAACTAATTAGATTTGAAAAAACTTGTTAAATTAAGTGCGTGATTACTAATATTACCATCATTATAACTTTATTTAGCAATGAAACATGACAATTCATAAAAACTTTAGACTAATTTTTGCTATGACAACTCCTCAAAAGCAGGGCTTGAGAGAGGTTAAACAAATTAGTTGCCTACGCAATTTTTGGTTTTTTTATATTATAAAACAGATTAATTCCTTATTCTAATTACGTTACTATTTAGTAGTAATAACACTATTTGAAAATTAAAATTTTCAATTGATATAATTGAATGTTCTTGAAAATTCTTAACCAGACATACTAAGAAGCCATTTTTTGATGTAAAGCTTAAAGATTTCTGATGTATTAGCACATCTAATTAATTCTGGCAACAAGTTGAAGGTTCTTGGGCCAATATATTGAATATATCTTTGTGATTGTGTTTTATTACAAGTCGGGACATTGATTCTATAATAATTATATCTAGTATTATAAAGATTGCTTGAAACCTGACGGGTTTGCGCTTTAAATGTGTAAATAGCTGCAGATTTGATATATAGTTTTCTTATGTCAAGTACTCCTGTTAAGCCATATCATTCTGATGATGGAAATATTCTAGGTAACTTGACCATTGTCTTGAGTATAGTCTTTTGTGTAACTTCTAAATTTTCTATATTGGTCTTAAATGTACCTCCCCATACCGATAGGGTGAATCCGGGAGAGATGGCGCATGTTTTTTCAAATGTCTTTAGAAAGTCCTTCGTTGCACAAAAAAATAAATCAAATATAGAAAAAGACAGCTTCCTTTTAATTTTGTGTATTTTATTTATTCTCGAAATTGATTTTCGACCGTAATCGTTCGGTCTTCTTCAGCGATTAATTTATTTTTACTCACATTCCTGCTTATATACTAGCTATGCTTAAGGAAATTTACTCTCGATCATTAAAAAGTAATTAGGGAAATTTACTTAAGCTAATAAAAGGTAGGAAAGGTAATTTACAAAAGGGGTAGTTATCAAAATATTATTTTTACATGATTCAGAAAAGATATTATTATTTAATTAATTTAAATAGCCATGATCTGCAGTTTCCGTCATCCTGATTCATCAACTTTTTCCTTTCCCGGGTAATTGCCAGGCTTTCCATCACATCCAATTCACGTGTATCTCTAGCTTCCTTGATGACTACAGCGTCCTCCATTGTTATCTCGTGTCCCTTCGTGATAATATGTTCCGCTACCGCTGACTTGAAATTCGAAGTTCTTTCTTTCTTTCTTGCTGCTGCTGCTTCGCCTAGATGCTCCTTGATTCGCGTGCCGATGAGCCTCCTCATTTGACCTATGTACACTTCTTCACAAGTGGGACATTCGATGCGATAGATACCAGATTTCTCGTGTGGTTCGCGCTTGTCTTTCGTTGATCCGAGAACGTTTTTGAGCTGGTTCTTGCTGCTTGATTCGATTAACCGTACAGGATTGAGCTGATTTATTCGCCGCTTGATCCGATTGCTGATGCCTTCGTGATAAGTTAGAGCCTTCCAGTACGTTCTTTCGGTATTCGTATTTGATAATGTTGATCGTCCCTGACGCTGTCTATTAATCTGGATCTTCTGTGCCATTCTCCTAATCGTCGAGCCCTTGAAGCCGTTTAGTTTATCTGTCTCAACAATGTACCTCATCTCCTTTTCCTTAGCTTCCTTGCTTAGCGGCGAATCGAGCATCCTGTGAATCATGGCTCTGTACGGAGAAACTTTGATTTGCTGCGAATGATTTGATGTATTTGGAATCGTTCTTTCTGTGTGAGTTGCTTTCCGGTATACATCGAAAGTTATATTTGTTTGAGTCCTCCTTACTACTATATCTAGGAACGATAGTTTACCGTCTTTCTCTTCCTCCATCGTGAATACTATATTTTTGTGGGCTCCATTCAGGTCAGCAAGGACTTTCTCCACGTTACTCCTTTTCACATATGCAAACACATCGTCCACATATCGGACCCAATGTTTTGGTAACTGGCCTTTCTCCTGCAGTCCGTCTTCTAGTTTGGTGAAAGTGGATTTCCCATCGCAACTCCGCCTTTCGTCTTATAAAATTTCCCCCGAAAGGTGAAATAATTTTCGATCATGCAAAGTCTCGCAAGTTGGATATACTGCCTAGTTTTTATTTTCCAAGATAATGAGTTTTCTTGGTGGGAAAGCCATTCTTCTATATATCCCAGTGTCTCCATCACCGGAATACTCGGGAATAGAGCTTTCACGTTGAAAGACACCATAATTTCGTCTTGCGCTGGTGGGCCTAACTTCAGGATTTTCTCGGAGAATTCTTTGCTGTTTTTTACAGATCTACCATTCATTTGGGTCATTCCCTTAAATTCGTTCACCAACCATCTTGCCAGTTTTTGGGTCGGTGCATTCACGGCCGAAATAATCTCACGCATTTCGTTCCCCTCTTTGTGTATTTTTGGCAAACACTTGATCCTAGGCAAAGTAGGGTTGCTCACTCTTACCTTCGTCAATTCGCCAATTAATGACTCACTAATTACTTTTTAATGATCGGGAGTAAATTTCCTTAAACATAGCTAGTATATAAGCAGGAATGTGAGTAAAAAAAATCGATTTCGAGAATAAATAAAATACACAAAATTAAAAGGAAGCTGTCTTTTTCTATTTTCAGTTGGAGTATTTTGTGAAGGCGAAAATGAATTCGATTACAAATATTGAAGTAGCTACCAGGCATCAATTAATATTTTTTAGGTTTACGAAGTACAAAAAATCGTTAGCTAGGATCAGGGAAGACATAAACTTTTTGAAAACGTGTCTTGAGAGAAGACTCACTCCGAAAAACGCGGTTAGCCAAAAGATAGTAGTGAAACGAAATTTAATGAAGATCAGCATCAAGCAGCTGTACACGAAATTGAACGACACGACTCTCAAGACTTACGAGAAGCATCTGGAGCTTATGCGAGAATCTCAACACTGTGGTAAAGGTTATATGGAGGACTTACTGGAAAAAGCGGACTTAGCATATCAATGCGAGAAAGAAAAGAAAAGGGAATTACATCGGAAAAAGTTGAATCGGTTGGAAGAAGCGGCCAAACCAGTTAAACAATTCGTAGAAGTTCAAGAAATCCCCGGACTGAGTGTCAACAAATCGAGTATAGTTTTTAATGAAAAGGAAATGCGTTTACTCAACATGGGATTAAATTACGCCATAAAACCATCAAAAATACCTATAGAGGAGATCATCGTAGAAACGGAAGCAGCAATGAGCAGACTACCGGAAGCACAGAAAACGATGGCAAGGAATGATATAGCCGAGGCGATAAGGGGAGCGAAAAAAGTGGTAAACAGTGAAGAGGCGAGCATAGCTGCTGAACTGAAGAAGAAGCCTGTTCACTTTGTCAAGGCCGATAAAGGAAACACAGTGGTAGTGATGGATAAAAGCAAGTATGATGAGGCGGTCATACAAAAGCTAAGCAGCGGTAATTTCTTCGAGCTCCGCCGGAGCCCGTTAGAGGAATCCATGAAAAGATTCGAAAGGACAATTAAAAGTTGTGAGTCATTAATTGGCGAAATGACGAAGGTAAGAGTGAGCAACCCTACTTTGCCTAGGATCAAGTGTTTGCCAAAAATACACAAAGAGGGGAACGAAATGCGTGAGATTATTTCGGCCGTGAATGCACCGACCCAAAAACTGGCAAGATGGTTGGTGAACGAATTTAAGGGAATGACCCAAATGAATGGTAGATCTGTAAAAAACAGCAAAGAATTCTCCGAGAAAATCCTGAAGATTGGCCCACCAGCGCAAGACGAAATTATGGTGTCTTTCGACGTGAAAGCTCTATTCCCGAGTATTCCGGTGATGGAGACACTGGGATATATAGAAGAATGGCTTTCCCACCAAGAAAACTCATTATCTTGGAAAATAAAAACTAGGCAGTATATCCAACTTGCGAGACTTTGCATGATCGAAAATTATTTCACCTTTCGGGGGAAATTTTATAAGATGAAAGTCGGAGTTGCGATGGGAAATCCACTTTCACCAAACTAGAAGACGGACTGCAGGAGAAAGGCCAGTTACCAAAACATTGGGTCCGATATGTGGACGATGTGTTTGCATATGTGAAAAGGAGTAACGTGGAGAAAGTCCTTATTGGCCTGAATGGAGCCCACAAAAATATAGTATTCACGATGGAGGAAGAGAAAGACGGTAAACTATCGTTCCTAGATATAGTAGTAAGGAGGACTCAAACAAATATAACTTTCGATGTATACCGGAAAGCAACTCACACAAAAAGAACGATTCCAAATACATCAAATCATTCGCAGCAAATCAAGGTTTCTCCGTACAGAGCCATGATCCACAGGATGCTTGAAGCTAAGGAAAAGGAGATGAGGTACATTGTTGAGACAGCTAAACTAAACGGCTTCAAGGGCTCGACGATTAGGAGAATGGCACAGAAGATCCAGATTAATAGACAGCGTCAGGGACGATCAACATTATCAAATACGAATACCGAAAGAACGTACTGGAAGGCTCTAACTTATCACGAAGGCATCAGCAATCGGATCAAGCGGCGAATAAATCAGCTCAATTCTGTACGGTTAATCGAATCAAGCAGCAAGAACCAGCTCAAAAACGTTCTCGGATCAACGAAAGACAAGCGCGAACCACACGAGAAATCTGGTATCTATCGCATCGAATGTCCCACTTGTGAAGAAGTGTACATAGGTCAAACGAGGAGGCTCATCGGCACGCGAATCAAGGAGCATCTAGGCGAAGCAGCAGCAGCAAGAAAGAAAGAAAGAACTTCGAATTTCAAGTCAGCGGTAGCGGAACATATTATCACGAAGGGACACGAGATAACAATGGAGGACGCTGTAGTCATCAAGGAAGCTAGAGATACACGTGAATTGGATGTGATGGAAAGCCTGGCAATTACCCGGGAAAGGAAAAAGTTGATGAATCAGGATGACAGAAACTGCAGATCATGGCTATTTAAATTAATTAAATAATAATATCTTTTCTGAATCATGTAAAAATAATATTTTGATAACTACCCCTTTTGTAAATTACCTTTCCTACCTTTTATTAGCTTAAGTAAATTTCCCTAATTACTTTTTAATGATCGAGAGTAAATTTCCTTAAGCATAGCTAGTATATAAGCAGGAATGTGAGTAAAAATAAATTAATCGCTGAAGAAGACCGAACGATTACGGTCGAAAATCGATTTCGAGAATAAATAAAATACACAAAATTAAAAGGAAGCTGTCTTTTTCTATTTTCAGTTGGAGTATTTTTTGAAGGCGAAAATGAATTCGATTACAAAAATCAAATATATTATTTAATGAGAAATCTTGTTTCTAATATATATTTTGAAAATGAAAACCACACCATTCATGCAGCAAGTTTTATGAGTTTTTTCCCAAACATTTACAATGCGGCAACTCTCCCGTAGGCTTCGGGTGCCACGCCGCACCCATAAGGGAGTTATGCCGCTCCTGATGATATGATCTCAAACGAGTTTCTTCATGTAAATCTTAGTAATAAAAACAGTTTCTTTCAACATGGTATTTATTTAATTCAACAAATTTTGATTTTGATTAAGAAATAACATCAATCGTGACTAGGCCTATTTAAAACATGAAAGTCCTTTTTCACATTACCAGATTTACCTCTTAGGTATTATATCTTATTTCTATTTACTTTTATCTCTTATTTCTAACTTACTAGATCTATATCTTACTTCCATTTTTGCGCCCACAGTCAATACGAAAATTGTGCAGTCTTCATGAACCCATAATTCACAGGTTGAATAACGCAACCAATCGCAAAGTTTCTTTGTTTCCTGGTACCGTTCACCACATTCTTTGCATACATCGAGGCTTTTATTGGTGTTCTCTTTGTTGTTTCGACACCCAGGGTTTGTTGATGCGGACGTGTTTTCTTCGCTATCCTCCAAAATTATGCACTCGGGTTCGGACTCGGAACTTAAACGAAGGTTCTTCTTTCTTCTCTTTGGTTTCGGATTTGGACCTAATTTTTTACCTAGCTTGTCTTTTTTCTTTTGTCCTTTTTCTTTTTTTGCATTTATTCTTTCTTTTAGCTGGTTTCTGTTTTCGATCGAGGTCAAAACAACTGCCCCTTTGCCGAGCCTTTTGGGCTTTGCCTCTATCAGCTTTGGTATGGGTAAAATCCCGTTGAGTAATTGTGTCGCAGTTTCATTGCAGTCAGGTCCAATGCTGTCCTTACTGTAACCAAGGTTGTGGTTCAGCCATAATAATATTAGTTTCTGTGTGATTTGATGTTTGGTTTTCATGTGTTGCTACTTCGATGTTGTCCGAAATACAGAAAACATAGTCTGGCAGAGCATTTTTGTTGAGAGGATATATACCAGCATATCGAAACCCACTCATTCCATTACCAACAGAAGCCGATTTCTCCCAAGCCTCGCATATTAATGGCCCAGCTTGGTAACGAGTCAGTCTACGGCCAATATGCTGCTCCACCCATCTATTGCTTGCAGTGTTGAAGTGGGACTTGAAAGAAGCAAAAAACTTACATCTAGAGGCTGCAATGCATGAGTCGTATGAGGAGGTAAGCAAATCAATGTTACTTCATTGTACTCAGCCAGATCCAAAAGAGCGATTGAGGAACAATGTGACACATGGCCGTCAAGAATTAAAATATTTCGTCCTAGGGCTCTACGAGGTAGAAAATTTTCTGTGAACCACTTTATGAAGATGTCGGCATTGATGTACGCCAATTTCTGGTTCATGTATACCCTAGATGCAGCCGGCAGACCATCTTGGAATTCGGGCTTTAAGTTTTTCCCTTTGAAAATTAATACAGGAGGAAGAAATCTGCCTTCAGCAGAACAGCAGCCCACCACATTTACTGTCTCTCCTTTTTCTCCAGTTGTTATTTTATTGACAACTTTCGCCCCTTTTCTTGCTACCACTTTGCTCACTTTGTTGATTAACTGAACTCCAGTTTCATCAACATTAAAAATATTTTGGGGTTTATTTAGCAAATTGTGAATTTTCATTTCTTTTTCTAGAAGGTCGTAAAATTGTTTAGCAGCTTCTCTGTTCAGCCCTTTACCTCTTGCTATCGAAAGACCTTCTGCTTTTCTTCTTCTTAAAAACAACCACAGCCAGTCATAACCAGCAAGCTTTTTTTCACTATTGAACTTGTGATTTATGTTCAATGCTTCTGCGAATTCATACGCGATTCGTCTTACCATTGTTTGGTCAGGACAAAAACCAGCATTGCCCAATGTTTTTATGTGGTGAACCAGCCTTTCTTCATTCTCTAAACCAAGGCAGCCTGAAAATAGTAAACAACTAATAGAGCTTTGTACACCATATTCTAATGTGTGGCATGAGACTGTGTATGCGCATGTGTATGTGCTTAGTCATAATATTGATTGTGTGTTTAAAAAGTTGATGTTTTAAAAAGTTGAAATGACACGGGTTACAAAATATTAACTTATAAATGAATCACCTACACGAGGGGCCATGACCAGCAGCATCTATTTTCCCACTATCCATCCTTCTTTTTATCGTCCTTGCTGGAACACCGTAATAACCTTCAGCCTCCCGAAAAGATATATCACCTGCTTGAATACGCAATATAGCTTCTTTCAATCTTTCAGGGTCCCACTGACCACGAGGTTTTGCTCCCGGCTTACGTTTATAAAACGTTGGCATTTTTACCTTAAACGCAAAAATTACTTTTTAGTTTTTGAGCTATCTAATCATTCGATTTTGAGAAAAAAATTTCATTCGCCAACCAATAGCAAGTCAAACAGAATCGGAGACTTGAACCGACTGCATGAATATAAATTTATAAAACAAGCCTAATATCACACGGTCGTTTTATACCGCTTATTATGCATATAATACCTTAGTGCGGCGTGTATCCCTTATTGATAAAGTGCGGCATATGTACCTGATTTCATATTGGCAACTCTCCCGATCTTTTGGGGAGAGATGCCGCGCCTCACAGTTCGTCACTCATAAATACCAAGATGGCAAAAGCAGACTAGAAACATTCTCATTTTAATGTGCTGTTCCAAGAAACCACATGAAACTCAAATAATCATGAATTTCAGGCGCCGGTGGTGGTTTAAGGTTGTTTGAAACATATTTTAAGAGATAATTATTTTACTTACCTTATTAATTTCCGAATAAAAAGCTTCAAATTGTATCCACTCGAACCAAAGCACTCCACTTCACATGTACACAATGAAACTGAACTGTGTTATGCGTTCGCGTGGATTATGTTGTCAGTTGATGAAAATAGAGAGGATGCGCAGATTATTTTCAGTTGCGGTATTGTCAACACATCTCGTAATGAAATAAAGAGAAATATGCACCTTCTGAGTTTTCCATTAATGTATTCAGAATGGGAATTCCATTTGAGGTGACGATCAATTATGACTCCTAGGTACTTTGTTTTCTCAACAATAACTAAGTCTTGGCACTAACAGACTGTATTCCTTTTATTAGTGTTATGGCAGTTTAGTTCGTGTAGTTTAAGAGTCCGGTATGATGGCTGACCCGGAGATATCAATAAGAAGCTTAACACCTGCGTTTTGCGGGAGTTAAGGCGAAGCCTATGTCTTTGCAACCAGTTATGGACCCGAGTCATTGCAATTTCTGCTATATGCTCAGTTACGTTCCAAGTTGTTGATGAAACTAATAGGGCAGTGTCATCAGCAAAAGCCACAACTTTGCATTTGTTGCTCAATTTTATATTGCAAAGATCGTTTACGTAAATATTGCATAGAAACGGCGATAGCACTGTCCCTTGTGGTAAACCTACTTTGTCTTTCGTGCACCAATCGCTTAGCGTACTTAACACTCTGACTCGTTGTTGTCTCAAAGACAAATATGATTTAAGGAGTTTTAAGGGACTGGCTTTTATACCAATTTTTTCTAGTTTTGATATCAAAATTTGATGTGAAATTGTACCAAAAGCCTTTGAAAGATCCATAAAAATTGCCAAAGGTTTGTTATTGGCATCGATTTCTGAGTACAAAAAGTCCGTTACTGATAAGACAGCGTCTTCTGTACTCATGCCTTCCCTGGAACCATTTTGATGGCGTGATATAATATCATTTTCAGACAAATACTTTGTCAGTCGATTTTTGATACATTTCTCAAAAATTTTAGCTATTACCGGCAGAAGAGATATTGATCGATAGTTATTAGTTTCTAGTTTTCCTCCATTTTTATGTACTGGTATAATTATCGCCTTCTTGAAATCAGTTGGAAAGATTCCTCGACAATGCATTTATTGAATAAAAGGGTGAGCGGTCTGCTGATTTCGTTTTTAATTGTTCTAGATGTTGTAGGAGATAAATCATCCCAACCTGCCGACGTATTTGTTTTCAGAGAACTGATGACACTATCAATTTCTATAGCCCTGATATTGGATAAGTGAAAATTGCACAACATATCGGAACCGTAGGACTCGTTATTTGGTTCGTTCCATGTGGGGTTTACATCTATATTACCGACTCCTAAAAAAGCATTATTGAACATATTTGCAATATTATATTCATCTGCAATAGAGTTGTTGTCTGTTACCCTCATATGGTTCACTATTTCGTGAAGTGCGCTATGTTTTTCTTTATTATTGGTGTTGTTTTCAACAATTTCCCAAAGTTTTTTGTTGCTGTTATTAGCCACTGCGAGTTGTTTTTGATAGTAGTTTCTCATCGCATATTTTTTTACTTCATTTAATTTATTTCTATAATTTTTGTAATATAGGGCTAGTTGCATGTTAAATGGTTTTTTATTTAATTTTTGCTTAATTTTGTCTCTGTTACGAATTGATTTCATGATACCTTGGGTTACCCAGGGTTTCAGTGGTTTAAGTTTATTGGGAATATACAGTTTTGTCGAGCAGAGATGAATATTGTCTCTTAATGTAGATAAAAACTTACTCGCTGATATGTTTGCATTATCTTGCGTACAGATACCTTGACTCCAATCTATTTTAGATAATTGACTCCTTGGTTTTTTGTAGCATATTTTGTTATTTCTTTATTATTAAGTTTAACTTTTTGATTGCTTTGATAATCCATGTTTATCAGTATAGTATAATGATCAGTTATTGAGTTCTGCAAAATAATCGGAACTGTTGCAAGACTATCGAAGTTTTTTTGTCTAATAAGAACATGATCAAGGCACGATTTTTGATTACCATTAACACGAGTGTATTTGTTTATAAGAGATAAAAAACCTAAACTACCTATAGCTGTTATATATTCGTTTGTGATTCTATTGTGGTCCATAATATCTATATTAATATCACAAACCACTATATCGTAATCACTACGTATGTTGCTATTCGTTCCTAAAATGGAATGAAGCTTCAAAATAAATTCTGAATCATTAATCGTAGGTGATTTATAAATCGCGTATATTGTGGATGACCTTTGATTTGGCAAATGGATATTAATTTTAACCCCGTCAATTCCATGCACGTTATTTCTTCGCTTTGAGCAAAGTAAGTATTTTTGACAAATACAATTACACCGTCATTTTTGTTACGGCATAAAATTGTATAAAACATATTGAATTCAGGTAACTGAAGACTCGGAGCTATAACACTGAAGTCATCAATGTAACTACTGTGATGCGTTTCACTTAACACAATTACATCAAAAGAAATATCTAACTCATTCAATAATATCATCAATTCATCAAAGTTTTTTCTTACGCTTCTTATGTTGAGGTGTAGGATTTTCAAGCTACTATTAAATAAATACTTATTAAATATCTTATTGCATGAAAAGGTTGTGTCGGCTTCAAAAGTTAATTGATCGTGAAAATCGATTAGTTCTGTAGGAATATATGATTCCAACATTTCAAATATTTGTTATTTACGTTCATTACATTCATTTAAGCAAATTTAAGTTTAATTCATTCTCGAAATTGATTCTATGAACGTGATCATTTTCATATCTTCTAATATAAATATTATTATTCATAAGCCATACGTACCTAAAATTATTTTCTTTCGCAAATTTTTTTGCTAAGTAAAGAAGCCTATTAAAATGTTGGGTCAAGTGAGCATTTAGGTAGAATTTGCTAGTTGGAAATTTATCGTGGAAATTTCTACAGATGAGTTGGTCTCGCTTTGCTTTAGCTGCGACTAGCCACAGATCCCTCGCTTCTTTCGTAGCGAAACGAACAACCATTGATGGAGATGCGTTGATTTGTTGTCGGTTGATAATTTTACGCTTTGCGAATTTTGGCAGGTTTTGTTCTCCATCCACTCCCAGCAGATTTCCTATTTTCGTAGCAACAGCAAACGCGTCTTCATTTGGCGTTATCGGAATCCCACATATTTCTATTTCCGTAGCCAGTTTAGCTTGTTGTAGCTGATTTACTTGTACGGACGAACTTTTCACATGCGCATTTAGGGTTGAGTTTTCAGAGGATAACTTGTGGCACGTTGAGCTCAGGCTATCAATTTTTTCACAATATTTTAAAATTTGTGTGCTGAAGTCGTCGATCTTGCTACAACAATAGTCCAGCGACTTTTTGTATTCTACTAACTCCTCCTTTAGAAATCTACGCAATTCGAGAAACTCAATATTTTGCTTTTGGGATTCCTTCCTGATAGCTTGTAAATTGTCGCTCAAGTCGTTGTTTATTTCGATTGAAGATTTCATAGCAGGAACAGTTGGATTCTTGCAATGTTTGCAGATCCAAGTTCACTTTTTTTTTCTTTAGCAAGTTTTCTAGAGTTCACTTCAGAGAAACTAGCACAGTAAAAATGAAAGAGTTTCTTGCAGCCCATACATTCAATAGAATCACTCTTTTCAACAATGATTTCGTTGCACTCGAAACACTTTACCGGTGCATACATATCGAAAGCTTTTTTAACTGAAGAGGATGAACATCATTATGCCCTAATAAACGTGCATTCATTATAATTTTTTGGATTTCATTACAAAAATTACTCAAAGTTAAGCGTATTGGATCAAATTCAGGCATCTAGGGCTTTAGAGTTATCCTACTTATTTACCTATGGTTATTCATTTCTGCAAACTACTAATTCAAATGCAAAGAAGACTTAACGGCTTCAGATCATTATCATTTATAACGTAGCTCCAATCCGGATATTGCCTCCAGTAGTAGTCGCCTCCAATCTTCGCAGTTTTGCGGCCTCTTAAGCCAATTGGCAATCCGAAGCAGAAATCTGCTATCAGCAAGGATTGAATTTAACCCTTGTTTCCTCGGTTTTCTAACTGGATCTTTTCTTTCTACTTCTCCCCGTTTGTCTGAGGAGCCTGTGCTCTTCCATTCTCGCCGCACGTCCTGGCCATTATAGTTTGGGAAGCTTTACGCATGCAAAAAAGATCGGTGGTCGTAAAGATCAGGGTAGTTCAAATATGATCGAGACAAATGCTCTGACACGTTTTTCTAGGTACTTCCTCTTACAAATTACGCGTTTTGTCCATCTTTCTGGAAGCTTTTTGATGCCGGTATCAAAGAATTCCTTAGGCAACTCGGACAGCAATGTGCGCACAAACTCCTCTTTCTCGTCGTCGGTGTTGAATCTTGTTACGAGGTAACGCCAAGTATGTTAAATTCGCGACGACTGTTTGCGCCAGAACTCTTTTGTTCTGGCCTCCTGTCCTTTAATTTCGTTATGTGAAAACCCTGTACTTGCGTGTGGCAACTTGCGTTGTAAGTTCAATTCAAATTCAACACCAATTATTAAAATCTCCTTTATTACATCACTCATGTACAATTTTCCTTTAATAATGTTTTATTAAATGTGTTATGCCCTGATAAATCCGTTTGCACTGATAATCCTTGGAGCGAGCAATGCAGCTGAAGCTGATTGAAAGACAACACAACAAAGTAATCCCTTCACAATTGGGTATAATAACGAGAGCTTGAAGATGATCCGAACTGTGTGACTGTTGACGGGACACTACACTCATTCACGAGCGTCAGCAGATCATGCAATACGCAAATCTGCTGACGCTCGCGAATGCGGTTAACAAATCTGCGCTTGTAAATGGATATAACCATCGCGCATGCATTTGACACGTAAATCAGCTGACGCTCGCGAATGCGATAAGCAAACCTGCGCTTGCAAATGGATATGAACCATCCACGCAAATCTGCTGACGCCTGCGAATGCGATAAGCAAACTTGCGCTTGCACATGGACTATGTTGTTTGATCATCGCATCCACAAGCGTCAGCAAATCCGCGCCGGCTAATGAATCTTACAGTGGTCTCTAAAAGTGAGAAGCCATCAAAAAAGGTAAAATTTACAAAATTTGAAATTTAAAATTTTACATGGAATTAAAAATGACAAACTGATATGATTATTGCTCTGCATCAACATTCACGTTTCGTTCAACTTCTTCCAATATGTGTAGTAGGCTGTGACGTCTAGGCAACGGGATGGGCCCTGGGTGTTGAGCTTGTGACCTGCCTCCTCTATTCTTGGCCCTGTAACACAGGAAAACAACAAGGGCGATGACTGCGATGAAACTTGTGTATTCTAGTGCGCACTGATGGACATTGTGGACGTCCAGCTGGTCATTCCAGGAGAGAACCTGGGCCTTGAGTTGGTTTCGCAAGGTCTTGATCTCGGTAGAATACGTTTGAAACCGGGCCGGGTGGCCGCCGACCGATTGAGAAACAGGCTGCACATTCTACACTGGATAATAAGCTTTAGCGTATTGCACCTGTATAGTGCTCTGATGAACCTGCTGTCCTTGAATTGTGACTGCGTCAGATTTGAGAGTGCAGTCCGGCGCCAAGTGTAGTACTCCGGAGGCGTGAAGTGTCATAGTGGTGGTGTTGCCGCTGCATACCACATGAGCCACGGTCTCACCTGTAAAGGCGAAGATCCAATCATTGGAGGACGGGATGTTCGTCCAGGAAAATAAGCCAGGCAATTCGATCAGGTGGCAGTCAGAAGGCGACGGCAATCCTTTGAGCAGGTTCGCTTCGCATGTGCTTACATTGGCCTCCCTGTGGTACAGCGGATGAGACTGTCTGCACATGTGCATGTATGGCTCCATCCAGCTGCAAGAAGCGTCCTCAACCTCGCTCAACGGGTAATATACGTCCCGATGGGGGCTAATGATAAGGTACGGTGAGCTGGGCAGTATTGAGATGAGGCGATTCTGTTTCTCTGATGGCATCGGTATCACTCTGTATATTTCGTAAGTTGAGGCACTGACCAGGGGAATCCTGAGCTCAAATAGGATGAGCTCGTTATTTACCTTAGTCTTGATGGACGTTAATTGGAAAAGTTTCAAGAAGTTCTCCTGGGTCATCGGTAGACGTTGATCTTCTGGCAGATAGTCCCTCACATGAGCCATTGTGGTAGCTAGCTGCTCCTGTGATAGGAGCAGCGGATTGAGTTTCCCACGCTGAGTATCCGTAATGACACTAAGAATGGCGGTTTGCATTGGTTGCAGCTCGAGAATCGTTAACTTCATATGAACAGACAGCATCGTGATCAGGCCTGCGATACGTCCCTCACTTTCCACTGGCTGTGGAGCTTTGATCTCATTGTGGAGTATGGCTGCGAATCTTTTCTGGAATGCCTGTTCGGTTTTCCCGAGGATGTTGAGTGTAGAGTCAATGATGGAGGTTTGATTCCTCAGCAGGGAGTGTAGCTTGTTCAAATCCATCTGTACGGCCTTGATTGTTTGGGACATCTGGTTAGCGTAGTCATCATCGAGAATGCCAAACAAGGATCTGGCCAAACCACCCACCACATTTATGGCTCCTCGCTTAGCTCACCTTCCCAACATCTGGTTTACAAGCGAAAATTGATCACTCCACTGCTGGAGCTGCTGGATCAAGGTTGAGCACTCTGCCTGCCTTGACGCGCAGTCACACAGCTGCTTCAGTGAGTTTGTACCATTTCAGAGCACATCCAACTCCCACCAATACGACGCCAGATTGTAATATACCAGAATCCTCCACTCGCTCGCAGATAAGAGGGCACGGTCCAGTGACTGGAAATACAGGCCAGGCTGTTCACCAGTTGGTGTTACGTTGATAGGGTTGGTCATCACCATAGGACGCAGCAGGCAAAGCAACAGCAGTGACACAGCTGAAGTCTTCCTTCCTCCCGGAAGACGCTTGAGCCGCTGATGGCTGGATTCGTCTGCTCGACTGGCGGTGTCAGCAGACGTGAGTGCCTTTGAGTTCCGGTCCGCTTCTTCAGGGGGAGAGCTCTGCAATATCGGTAGCGGGGCGAGACGATGGATTGGTCGCCTCACAGTACCCGACGAAGTCTTGACCTCAGCCACACTAACGTATCCGTCCGCTCCTACGTGCGTTTGAACGATGCATCCCATAGGCCACTTCATGGGTGGTGTGTTATCTTCCTTGATGATGACGATTGTCTCCGGAATCGCGTTCGGTTGTATCCGTCGCCACTTTACTCGATGTTGTAGTTGGGAGAGGTACTCACTAGACCATCGCTGCCAGAACTCGCTCCTGAGTTTGTTGACCAGTTTCCATCTAGCTTGAAGCCCACAGGTAAGCAGCTCAACCAGAGTACTCACCATGGCCGTAATTGGTTCTCCGATGAGAAAGTGCCCCGGAGTGAGCGCTGCCAAATTGTTTGAATCCTCGGACATCGGCACCAAAGGTCTCGAATTGAGGATGGCCTCCACTCCAACCACCAACGTGTGCAACTCCTCGTAGGTGAGTGTTGCCGATGAAGCACCTCGCCGTAATAGATTTTTGGCCGACTTGACTGCTGCCTCCCATAAACCGCCAAAGTGAGGTGCGTGGGGTGGAATGAAGTGAAAATCCATTCTTCGATCACCGCAGGAATCGATCACCTTCTTTTGAGCCTCCACTAAGTAGAGCGATGAGGATAGGTCGCGTAATCGTTTGTGCGCGCCAACGAAGTTGGTTGCGTTGTCACAGTATAAGTCCTTGCATCACCCTCGTCTTCACCTGTGACCAGAGCCTGCAGTTCGTGAGCTCGAGCGGCTCCAGGCCACGGGACAGGATGTCTGCTGGATTGTTGTGGGACGCCACATGTCGCCACTGAGTTGGTCTCGACAGCAATTGAATGGTAGAAACGCGGTTTGCCACGGATGTGCGGTAAGATGACGCAGTTGAATTGATCCACGCCAATATGACCTCGGAATCGGACCAAAAGACGTGAAAAACGTCCGGCAGCCTGAGCGCCCTCTTGACTCGACTTGTTGATTCCACACCCAGCTTGGCGGTACACAGTTCTAAACGTGGAACTGTCAACACCTTGATGGGTGCCACCCAGGACTCGGCACAGAGCAGCCGAACTTTGACTTGCCCGCTCGATGATGTTGAGCGGATGTAGACGACAGCACCATACGCCTTCTCCGAGGCGTCACAAAAGGTATGTAATTGTAGTTGGACCGGCCTCTCGCAGCCGATGACATGTCAAGGAAAGCGAACCGTCTGCAAGGATAGGAGCTCGCTGCGACAATGGGCCCATCGTGAATGTATTTCGAATGGCAATGCTGCGTCCCAGTCAAACTCCAAGCGCCACACTGCCTGGAGGAATAGTTTGGCGGTTATGGTAACTGGAGCAAGGATGCCCAATGGATTGAACATTCGGGCGATGTCTGATGGGATCGTCCGTTTCGTGAATTTCACTTCAGCGAGGTCCAAGTTGATGCTGACCTGAAAGTGGTCTGCTTTCGGGAGCCAGATTACCTCCAACGTCTTGATGTAATCTTCGGACAGACTGGTGAAGTCCAATTAGACCTCTTGGCCGTTGCGGATGATTGGCACACCCGTTGTGCAAATGCATTCCTGCACTGGCAAGAATCTGGTGCAACTCCTTCTGTATTTGAACGGCCTCCATCAAGTTGTCTACCCCTGTCATGATGTCATCTATGTAACAATCATGCTGTAATGCGCTGCTGCCCAAGGGCGTTCGATCTTGTTCGGCCTGTGCCAGAACCTGGAGACATTTGGTTGCCATATACGGGGCATACGTTGTGCCATACGTTACGGTCTTGAGTTGGTAATATCGCAGAGGCTGGACTGGACTCGTTCTCCAAATCACCAACTAAAATTTGCGATCGTCATGCTGAAGCAGTATTAGCCGATACATCTTGGCGATATCAGCCGTGAATACAAAGCGTGGTAGGCGAAAACGGGTCAAGATCGCAAACAGCTCGTCCTGAATCGTGGGTCCTGTATGTAGGATGTCGTTCATGGAAACGTTGGTTGATGTCTTGCTGGGCGCATCGAAAACCACCTTCAATTTGGTGGTGCTGCTATCTGGCTTCAGGACGCAGTGGTCCAGCAGGAAATAATGAGCTTCCTTACCCGCTGACCACGTGACGTGCTCCATGTGTCTCAGTCGCTCGTACTCGTCCATGAACTCGACGTACTGCTGTCTTAAAACGGGATTCTTATCCACGTTTCGCTCAATCGCCAGGAATCTTCTTATTGCAATATTCTGTGAGTCGCCCAGTCTTTACGGGTGCTTCTTGATGGGAAGCTGCACCAAGAAGCAACCATCGGACTCACGTTGAGTCGTCCGAATGAAATGTAATTCGCAGGATCTTTCAGTTGCAGTGAATTTGTGTTATGGATCCGGTATCTCCTCAACCTCCCAGAATCGCTTGATAGCCTGAGCCAGCTGAGTCTCTTCTGTGAGAACTCCACATGTTACTAGAAGCGGTTGAGGTGTAACTACTCATCCGGTGACAATCCACCCGAGGAGCGTGTTCTGGAGGACGGAGAGTTCAGGACCCAATTTGATTTGCTTGACGACTGCTGTGCTCAACAATACGCATCCCCTTTTTCGGGGCTCGGTCAAAGTCGCTAAAGCCAAAGACACCGATTTCGCCCGCTTTTTAGGGTCAGTTTCAAATTTGCTGTGCTCCCGGGGTTCATCCCCTCAGATGGAATAGAGTGTTGTGGTTCTTCGAGCATTCTCTACAACTGCCGGACAAATAGCTGGATGATTGATGTCCTTCTCGAAGGCAATTGACGCACAGTTTCTTGGAGCGAGCAAAATTCAGCCTCCCTGACGCATCAAGCTTCAGGAAATCCGGGCAATAATACAGCGGGTGACTCTGAGCGCACATTAGACACTGTGAAGCAGTTGCGGTGGCTGCAGTAGGCTTAATGGGATTCCGGCGACTGCTGTCCGGCTTTCTAGTCCTTTGGCCGAGAGCTTTGAGAGCCTCAAAGCGTATTTCCAGGAACTGCAAGAAATCCTTCAACAACGGAAGTTGACGTGGGTTGGATAGTGACTGCTCATAAAGTGTGTGAGTAGCTGGGTCTAATTTTCGGACGAATATGTAGAATAACAGCGGGTCCCAGTCCTTGATGGACACCTCCAGGTGCTCCCATAGATCGTCCATCGTTTGCCTGGCTCGGCTGATTCATCAATTTATGTATGAGTGTGGATATAAGCAGCCAGTGATTATTGAACCGTTCGTTTAACGTTGTCCAAGCCGAGTCGTAACTGTCATGTGACAATGCAAAGCTACGTAGCAACAGCTCCGCTGCTCCCTGGAGACTAGACTTCAAGTACCAAAGCTTCTGGCAATTTGACATGGGATGATTGTGCACCATGCTCAAAAACAAGTCACGGAATTGTTGCCATGTCAAGTAGTCTCCATCGAAGGTAGGCAGCTGGGTTTTGGTTAACGGCAAGCTGGGCATGAACGGAGCTGGTAGGCGAGATGTTGAGTTGAATTTATCCAACCATTCCTCCAACTGAATCACCCAATCCTGTACAAGTTCCTCCAGACAGATATGCTGTGGAGTATCGAATCTCTGTGTATCAGGGTCTTCATGAAGCTCGCACATAGATTAGTAGCTCTGCTCGAGCTGCTGCCATCCCTGTTGTAGAGTCCTCAGCCTGCTTAGGTTCCATGCTCGCGTCATATCTTGACGATCTAAGCGAGCAATCGTCCAGTTCACTGAATCTGCCATGGCATTGTAGCATCGTAGTAGTCGGATAAGGCCCTCACCTTGCATCGATGAGGCTTCGGCAGCTCGGACCTTCTGAGACAGATCCCGATGGGCTTTGGATGTCTCCAACACCGTGTGCACCGGCTTCTTCCCGCTCAGCTGCTCGCGGAAGTGCTAGCCAAAACACTCATAATTTTGCTTGGTTGTTTTGTACACCTCCTTTGCAAAATACGCATGGGACGGGTCGATGTCCGGCAGGGATCTGGCGTGTCTGTCTGCACCTTCAAACGCTTCCCAAGCTGATTCTATGCGCCGCAGTCGTTCCTCATAGTACCCGGCCTCCTGCTATCTGCTGGGAGAATCCTTTTCGTAGTTCGCAATCACTTGCTCTAACTCCCGCGCTAATCGGTGGAGATCCTCCATAAGGCGCTCTGTGGTGGTCATTAGGAAGGTGGATTCTCCGGAGGCACGGGTAACAACACGGTGAACTCACGACTCGACACTGACACCGCACCTCACTGCACTGTTTGCACACACGAGTTGAATCTCGCCGGGGCCTCCAATGGTTGCGCCAGAACTCCTTTGTTCTGGCCTCCTTTCCTTTAATTCCGTTATGTGAAATCCCTGTGCTCGCATGTTGCAACTTGCGTTGTAAGTTCAATTCAAATTCAACACCAATTATTAAAATCTCCTTTATTACATCACTCATGTACAATTTTCCTTTAATAATGTTTTATTAAATGTGTTATGCCCTGATAAATCCGTTTGCACTGATAATCCTTGGAGCGAGCAATGCAGCTGAAGCTGATTGAAAGACAACACAACAAAGTAATCCCTTCACAATTGGGTATAATAACGAGAGCTTGAAGATGATCCGAACTGTATGACTGTTGACGGGACTCTACACTCATTCACGAGCGTCAGCAGATCATGCGATACGCAAATCTGCTGACGCTCACAAATGCAGTCAACAAATCTGCGCTTGTAAATGGATATAACCATCGCGCATGCATTTGGCACGCAAATCCGCTGACGCCCATGAATGCGATAAGCAAATTTGCGCTTGCAAATGGATATGAACCATCCACGCAAATCCACTGACGCCTGTGAATGCGATAAGCAATCTTGCGCTTGCAAGTGGATATGAACCATCTACGCAAATCCACTGAGTCCTGCGAATGCGATAAGCAAACCTGCGCTTGCAAATGGATATGAACCATCCACGCAAATCTGCTGATGCCTGCGACTGCGGAAAGCAAACTTGCGCTTGCACATGGACTATGTTGTTTGATCATCGCATCCACAAGCGTCAGCAAATCCGCGGTGGCTAACGAATCTTACAGTGGTCTCTAAAAGTGAGAAGCCATCAAAAAAGGTAAAATTTACAAAATTTGTAATTTAAAATTTTACATGGAATTAAAAATTATTATATTAGTTTATATGATTATTGCTCGGCATCAACAACGACCACGAAGGGATCTTGGCACGGCTTTACGCAATCAGCCGCAAATAAACGCAACCCTTAGGAGCAGAAAGCGTAAAGTAACGTACAAGAAAATTGTATAAGGAACAAATCGACAACTTGAATAATTTAAATTTAATGGGTAATAATAATGAATTAGAAATCGGTGCCTTATGTTGTAAATGTACAAAAGAATCGTTGAATCTCTTCACCTCAGTATTGACGAAAAGGATGCACCGGAAGACATTCTCATGGAGAGACCTTAGAAGCAGTTATCAAAATTTAAGGTTATGCAAATAATCAACACTGTTATGCAAGTGCAAGATGTTACCAATAAATCCACGTATATTATGAAGACCATTGAGAAACCATCAGCAAAAACCAACTCTCATTCCATATTCCTACCACAAACCGTTCCTTATATGGTCAAAATGATAAGCTTTTTTCAATCGGACTCGTCCATATATTTATTGTTGGAACGTGCCAAAGGAGGAGAGCTTTTCAATTTTATACGGACATGCACATCAAAAGGTAATTTCCTGCATTTTCTGCTGGTCCTCTAGCGGCTTTTGCAAATGATACTCCGGGCTTGACGAAGTTCGGAGCTAAGACACTGCGGTGTGTTTGTGTTTGCTTTGGGACAGATTTTACTCTCGCATCCTGATATCGGGAGCATCCTCGATTTGATGCCCGGTGACCAAAAATACCGCAGTTAACACAGTATTGTTTCTCTTTTTGCTCTATCTGAGCCAATTTGCACTCACCGAGGGCATGCACGTCCTTGCATTTGACGCATCGGTAATGCATGGCGCAGTTGGCAGCCGAATGCCCAAATCGTTGGCAGCTATAGCACTGGTTGATTTCTCGTTTCGGGAGGCGTTCCCACCTCACCACTCGGAAATTCAAATATCTGATTTGTTGAAGAGCACTTGGACTGCTTTTATTTGATATTTGCACTAAATAAAGTGGTAAATTTTTTTTATGCTACCGTCAACCTTCTTGTCGCGAATGTTTTAACGGAGATAAACTTGATTTGTGGTGCTGTTTCCTTAAGCACTTGAAGAAGATCGACGGTATCTTCTCCGCAGTCCAAGCCCTTCAACAAGATGGTCTTGTTCTTCTCGTTTTTGGGAGTATATGTGAAGTGCGGAACCTCCCGATAATTTAAAGCATTTATTGCTGATTTGAAATCAACCAGTGATTTCGTTCAGATAGAAAACTTTTCGGAATTGATTCGTTTGATTTCAAAATTTGTTAGTTTGTTTTCGGCTGCCAAGAGCCGAACCATGTCCTTTCCGCTTTGACCGAAGACATTTATTGGCGGAACTTTCTCTGCATTCTTGGCTACTTTTTGAGGAGGACCAGCAGAACTACGGACTGGTTTCTTCTATTAATTTTTAATATTTTTAATAGAGTATAAAATTATCACTATCTTGTCTAACATTACCTCCAATATTTTAATCAACCTCCATTTGAAGTCCGTCCAGCGCTGCATAATAATTCTGGCTGTCGTTGGTGCCTCCAGCACTTAATACTTCTTCTGTGATGATTGATTTAACAGCTTTCTTCTGCTTTGCTTGCGTATCGATTTTTCGTACCGGTTCAGTATCTTGCACTTTCTTCGCTGTCTCGAACATATCTTCGTAGGTTTTGATTCTTAATTTTAATTTTTCAATTTCTGCTTGAAGTCGACTCACTTTTTGCTTGTCTTCGACTGAGTATTACGGCCACCATCTGCGGAGTCCTGAGTGCTCGTGTGTCTTCGCTTGTTGACACTTGCCACCAATTTCACATTGTTCTTATCCCTGGGGCTCACCAGCGGGGGG
Source organism: Odontomyia ornata (assembly GCA_963969285.1). Classification (NCBI taxonomy): domain Eukaryota; kingdom Metazoa; phylum Arthropoda; class Insecta; order Diptera; family Stratiomyidae; genus Odontomyia; species Odontomyia ornata. Next base: position 398,101,982 of record OZ017738.1, read on the forward strand.
AAGCCATCGGGCTCCTCCATACAGCAGTCCCGAGTTAGTCTTCGGTTTGTTTCCTTTTTTTGATTTATCAATTCTGTGGGTCGATGCCTTCGACGATAAATGCTTTCCCAATAAAATTAAAACTTGCTTTTGATTGGCTCGTAAGAAATTATTTCAATTTTTTGAAACGTAATTTTGTGGAAAATTAATTAATTTTTAAAAATAATGACAGGAGCGATTAAAAACACGTCCACACGCAACGAGTACTCGACGTAGAATCATAATGTTCATGCATTATGCTAATGAATGGTGCAATAAATATAATGGGACAAAATTGCCTCAGCAGCGGTTCAAGGCGGGTAGTAACTTTCGGCGCTTCTAGTGTTCAATTTGATTCCCACATAGACGAGTACACAGATTCTCGTTACTCGTCCATTTATTTATATGTCTTTGGGCGGTCCATACACATGAGGGCCACGCTAGGAATATACGAACTGGATTTGTGAAAATATTGTTTTTCACTTGTACGATTCTAAAATCAACAAATTTAAATTTAATAATTTCAATTCAATTCAATTTACTTCAATTCACTTATAATAATCTACAATCATGAAATTCAAAAGCAAAAAAAAACAAACAGTTAATTCAGCTAAAAATAAAATTATATTCAAGTAAAATCTCAAGCTAACTCAAAGTATCACATTGTAACAAATTAATTTACTCAACACAGTCAATTCCAAGTGAACTAAGATCCACTCAGAAACTTTTTCCAGACATAAACATTTAAATGCTCGCTTGCATATTCTTTCAAGCGAAACGTGATTCACTGGATTGGCTGTGATAAGAATTGAAGATATACATACGCGAGAAGAGATTATGATTAATAAGCATAAAATTATTATAAATTCTACAGACAGTCGTGAAATAAAGTCAGTTGTTCATTGCAACTCGTGGGTTGTTTTTCTGTTGTCAAGAGCTAGAGGTTCAAGTGCCTCTTAGTTTTGATTAGATAGTAAAAAGGGAACAAGTTGAAGTGCTTGGCTCCAAATCAGTCTTAGCAAGTTCAAGTGCTTGACTAAGACAATTCAAACTAATAGGAAATATTCTTAATATCGCCTAGTCCATGTCCTAGTGTGATATATGTGTGATTTTGTCACACATAAAATGAGAATATTTTATATTAACGAGACCAAGTTCAAGTGCCTGAGATCTAGTTTGGCGTGAAATATTCTATCCAAGTTCCAAGTGCTTGGATAAGATATTTTACTTTACTTTAGAGTCTGCATGATATCACCCAGTCCATGTGCTGGAGTGATATGTGATTATCCACATTCAATATCGTCGGTAGTTACAGGTTAAGGTGCCTATTAACTAATTTCAAACATTTTTATCTTCGGTTATAGTTACAGGTTAAGGTGCCTGACAACTTAGTTTCGCGATATCACCTATTTAATGTTCTAGGGTGATAATCATTTTATACATTTTTCTGGTCACCCCGACGTGATCCTCGTAACACACGTTTGCAGCAAACCGAGTGGCTACAATTCAGGAGCACTCATTACCTGAACAATGGAAACATGTTAGATCACGAGATAATTTTGATTTGCTATCCCGAGGTGTCTCTCCAAGGAATTTCCAATCACGTGGCTTGTGGTTCTATGGACCATATTTTCTGCATGGTAACGATGTAGGTTGGCCGTCGCCGCCACTTCATGAACTCAATATAACAGGAGAAATGGAAAGGAAGTAGAAACAACCTACAGTAACAGTAAACCCAATCACTGAAGCAGATGGAATCATATATTCAATTAACCACGGAAATAAATTCAAAACATTACAACACATAATAGCATATGTGTTACGATCCTCGAAGAACTGCAAGGTTCATGAAGGGGTTGCTCGGCCTAAGGACATTGTATTGGACACGGAAGAGTTAAGCAATGCATTGGCTGTTATAGTCCAACAGATTCAACGATCGGATTTTCAAGATGAAATCAAACATCTTCAGAAGGGTAATCAAGTGGCCAAAACAAGTTCGGTATCAAACCTGGCTCCGTTTCTCGATGAAAGGGGAATCATTAGAGTTGGAGGTAGACTTGAATCATCGCTATTGGACTACGATGCAAAACATCCAATGCTCCTTCCGTATAACGACCCAATAGTCAAACTACTATTCAGAATGATTCACGAAGAAAACTTTCCTTGCGGACCCCAGACCTTATTATCAATCAGTCGACAACGGTTTTGGACCATAAAAAGGAAAATCATGGCACGGTCAATTGTACGAAAATGCGTAACATGTTGCAGAGCCAAGCCAAAATTAATGAACCAAGTCATGGGAAATCTTCCACATACTCGAGTGCAGCCAGCTTACCCGTTTCTGAACAAAGGAGTAGATTTTTGTAGCCCAGTATGGGTGCATTTCAAAATACGTGGAAAATGCCTCAAAAGGCATACATTGTTGATTTCTGTTGCTTCGCAACAAAGGCTATTCACATGGAACTAGTGACAGATTTGACCACAGAAACATTTATTGGAGTATTGAGAAGATTCATCGGAAGGCGAGGTCATTGTGAAAAACTGTACTGTGACAATGCAACTAATTTTGTTGGTGCTAAAAATCAATTGAAGGCACTCGAGCCAAGTATTTATTCCGGTAGCGCCCAAGATGCCATTAAAAACATGTGTAGCTCCAAAGGAATCCAATTTCATTTTATCCCAGCTAGAGCTCCACATTTCGCAGGATTATGGGAAGCAGCAATAAAATCTGCAAAACATCTGCTAGTAGGGGATACGTCAAAGGCGTCATTAACATATTGTTACATGTACAAATAATTCTGCAAGCTACTGTCGCACTTGTTTTCACAACAATTGAGAACATCAACAAAACGAATTTACTTGAAACCACGAGAACCTAACAAGCATGAACAACATCTGAAAGTGAGTCACTGCTCCATTCATTCATGCTGGAATGTTCCCGCTAATTCACCAATGTACGAGAACTGAGTTGAATGATTAGACACCCTATATAAAGGCGAGCTGAATGAATGGGGGTATCATTCATTCGACCGCGATAAGAACTGCGATTGTTCGAGTAATAGAAAAGTGATTTTCGTAATAGTGAAGTGATTTAGAAGACAATTGCGATAAGAAATTTATGGACAAGTGTTAGATTTTTAATAGTGATAATTAAAATTTGTGAAAGTGTTAAACTGATTATTGTGCATTTTTGTAATTTAATAAACTCTTTTAACTTCAATTAAAAGACATTGCGTTTTCACTTTCCCGGAACATTAAAATTATTGGCCGCGAACCAAAAACACGCGACAGTGGTGTCGAGAAGTGAGAAAGAAAATTTTGGAAGTGAAAACTTTTAAACATTTTTAAAGTGCACAATAGTGTAATTTAACGTAGAACTGGTGGAAAAGTAGCTGAAACAATAAAAATGCCAGGAAACTTTCATCTAAAAATCGATCGGAGCTCAAGGAGGAGTCGGAACAGCGAAATCTGGCAACACAAGGTACAAAGGCCATACTGATTGCATGCTTGCGTGACGCAATCGAGTCGGAAGGCGTGAATCTGGATTCGGGTGAGCTCTCAGATGCGGAAAAAGGCGCAGAAGGTGGAGAAGTAGAAACACCAAAATCAAAGGAGCCAGAAAATGCGCTAATGCAAATGTTGATGCTGATGTCATCCAGTTTAACTAAGAAGCTTGATGAACAATCAGCGAAGCTAAATGAACAGTCAGCCAATTTAGCTGCAAAGCTAAATGAACAGTCATCCAATTTAACTGCAAAGCTAAATGAACAGTCATCCAATTTAGCTGCGAAGCTGGACCAACAAACGATCGAAATCAAGGAAGTGCAAAAACAGTCAACCGAAATAAAAGTGGAGCTCGGTAGCCTGAACAATCAAATTGAATGCGTCGAGGAAAAGGTTTACCAGGTCGAGGAGAAGGTCAGCCAGGTTGAGGAGAAAATCAACTATGTGATCAGCCAGGTCGAAGAGAATGAACCATGAGATGGAAAAAGTGAAAAAAGAATTGGAAGCAGCAAAGGCAGTAGTAACCACCTCACCAGCTCCGCTTATAACCGCAGCGCAAAGCACATCCAGAAATGTGCAAGCACCAATATTCGATGGGCAAACGGTCTGGAGCATTTAAAAGATCCAGTTTGAAGCAGCCGCAAGGGCAAATCACTGGGATGAGCAGGAACGAGCAACTGCACCGATTCTTGCTCTAAGAGGGCCAGCTGCCGAGCTTTTGAATTGCACTCAAACCCGAATGCTTTAATGAATGCGCTCGACATGCGTTATGGAGACGATCATCTAAAGCAGATTTATCGGTCACAGCTAAGGCATCGGGTGCAGAAGTCTGGTGAAACCCTAGCACTTTTGGCGTACCCAGCGTACGACCCAGAACATCGAAATAATGCAGCGACAGAAGCATTCATCAGCGCACTAAAGGACCCAGAATTGCAACAAGCCGTGCGTTTAGCTCAAAAACAAACGGTTAAGGACGCATTGGCCTACAGTCTGAACTTTGAGGCAGCGAAAAATGTGACTCGTACCACTGCCCGGGTTCGTGAGGTAGTGACAGACGAGTGCAGGTGTGAGCGCGTGGAAATTGAGCGAGACCCGCATGTAAATGGTGCACCTAGATGCTGGAATTGCGGAGAGAAGGGGCACCTACAAAGAGACTGCAAGAAGCGAAGGAAACCGAGCTATTGTCCAGGGTGTGCAGCTAGGAGGAGATCCGGACCGAGTCAGGAGCCAAGAATGGAAGCCCTTCAAACAGAGGGGTCGGGAAACATGTAAGAGTCAACTTCGTGGGGCAGAGGTTGGCTAGGAGGATCGACGTCCCCAGCACTACCATCACCGTGTCAAGACTACATCGTGGAGAAGTGGACTTATGCCTTCCGGGTCAAGTTGACAGAGAACACTGCACCATAACCATCGACACTGGTGCAACCCGATCGATTATCCGACCAGACCTAGTTAGACAGCAACAACTTCACAAGGGCAGGATTTTCTCACTACGGACAGCTACGGGAGAAACTGCACCTGTTCATGGAGAAGTCAACCTCCAGATACAGTTGGGAGACCTTGTGTTCCGACATAATTTCTGGTCGCGAACATTATGGATGACTGCATTCTCGGAATGGATTTTCTGCGACCACATGGAATCACGTGGGATTTGGGCAAACGTGTATTGAAATGGCAGAATGTCGAAGTACTGATGGAGGATCCCAGTGTCCAAATTCCCAAGATGAATGTTGTGGTATGTACTGACACTGATGTACCGAATTCCGAGCTTGATGGTGATTCTGGAGACCACCGATCTTATCTGATAGAGCCAACGAAGACGTCCGCATTGCGCAGTTTGATTGTAGGACGAAGCCTTGTGAGATCTTTAAGGAGCGGATATGTGCTGGTTAGAGTCCTTAACACCACAGACTCAACCACGAGCATCAAAGCGGGAGAAGTCATCGGCAGCTGCCAGCCTGTTTCCACCATCACCTCTTTGGAAGATACTCACGACCATCATTGGAAAAGGAGGCAAGACACAGACAAAGCCCGGGAATCAACGTCTGCAATATTGAAGCAAATCAAATTGCCAGTGCAGCTATTCAAACGAGCCTCTGATCTGGTCACCAAGTACAGTGACATCTTCTCAACAAGCCCGGATGACCAAGGCCGAACGAGTCTGGTAACTCACGTCACAGACATACTGGGAGCCAAGCCGATTCGACAAGCACCGAGACGTCTCCCTATAGCCAAACAAGGAGAAGTGAGTGCGCTGATCTCGGACATGGAAAAACAAGGCGTTATTGAACCTTTTGTCAGTCCATGGGCTGCGCCTGTAGTTCTAGTAAAGAAAAAGGATGGTAGCACTCACTTTTGTGTCGAATATAGGCAGCTTAACGACGTCACTAGGAAAGATAGTTACCCGCTCCCACACATCGATGACATCATAGACACTTTAGCCAACGCAAAATGGTTTTCTACACTCGATCTCAAGAGTGGCTACTGGCAGGTAGAAATTGACAAGAAGGACCGAGAGAAGACCGCATTTTCAGTTGGGACGGATTGTGGCAATTGGTGGTGATGCCGTTTGGGCTTTGCAATGCTCCAGCCACTTTCGAACGCTTGATAGAATACGTGCTACGTGGTCTAATCTGGAAAACCTGCTTAGTGTACCTAGATGACATCATCGTCATCGGGAGAACGTTCGAAGAGCATGTGCGGAACTTAGAAGAGGTTTTCTCCCGATTGCGGCTGGCGAATTTGAAACTTAGTCCCGACAAGTGTACCCTTTTCGCAGCTGAAGTAAAATACCTGGGACACGTCGTATCAGCAGAAGGGTCAAAACAGACCCTGGGGAAACTGAAGCCGTAAAAAGTTTTCTGCGTCTGGCAACCTACTATCAAAGATTCGTCAAAGACTTTACCAAAATAGCTAAGTGTCTCCATCAGTTGACCGAGAAAAATTGTCCGTCTGTCTGGAATGAACAATGCCAGACAGCCTTTGAGACCCTGAAGGAAAAGCTGTGTGAATCACCCGTGCTGGCATATCCGAAACCCGAAAAAATGTTTGTAGTTGACACCGATGCAAGCAACGGCGGTATTGAAGCTGTACTCTCCCAGCAGATCGATGGCGAAGAAAGAGTCCTCTCGTATTACAGTCGAGTTCTTTCAAAAAGTGAGAGGAACTACTGCGTGACCAGGAAGGAGCTATTGGCTATAATGGAGGCCACCAAGCAGTTCCACAAGTACCTATATGGCCAGAAATTCGTTCTTCAAACGGACCATGCATCACTGAGATGGCTGCTCATCTTCAAAAACCCCGAGGGACAAGTTGCGAGATGGATCGAAAGATTGCAGTCATACGACTACGTAATTGTTCATCGGAAGGGCGAAGTTCATGGAAATGCTGACGCCTTATCCCGCCGTCCATGTCCAACTAACTGCAAGCATTGCCGACGGATTGAGGAAAAGGAACTGCCCGTTGATCTGCGATTGATAACGGCCGAATTCGATGAAGGTTGGTCACCGGAGGAGACTCGAAATGCCCAGTTAACCGATGAAGACAACGGACCATTGCTCGTATGGAAGGAGACGACTGGGCGGCTTGAGTGGAAGGACGTTTCAATGCATGGCGCAATCCTGAAAAGCTATTGGGCGCAATGGAACTCACTTCGGGTGGAGGGTGGCGTACTCAAGCGGAAATGGGAAACGGCGGATGGCAGCTCCTATAGGATGCAAACTATACTTCCCAAAAGCCGAATCCACGATGTGGTTAAGAAAATGCATGAAGGATCCTCGGGAGGCCACCTTGGTGTTAACAAAACCTTAGCGAAATTGCGGGAAAGGTTCTACTGGCTCCACGCTCGAGAAGACGTAGAGGACTGGTGCCGCAGATGCACAATTTGCGCTTCTGTCAAAAGCCCAAAGCGACGACTGAGAGGACAAATGCAAACCTATAACGTGGGGGTACCGTTTGAAAGGATTGCTGTTGACATCGCAGGACCCTTTCCTGAATCCGAATGGGGAAATCGATACACGCTGGTTGTAGCCGATTATTTCAGCAAGTGGCCCGAGGTCTACCCCATTCCCAACCAGGAAGCAACTACTGTCGCTGAACAGCTAGTGTTAAAGTGGGTCAGTAGGTACGGCGTACCTTGCGAATTACATTCAGATCAAGGCCGAAACTTTGAGTCACTAGTTTTTGGCGAAATGTGTGAACTACTGGGAATACGGAAAACGAGGACAACACCGCTGCATCCCCAATCCGATGGAATGGTCGAACGGTTCAACGGCACGCTCAATAAACATCTGGCCAAGATGGTTGACGAGAAAGAAGGGGACTGGGACCGACATATCCCACTATTTTTGATGGCGTACAGAGCTGCGGAACATGCATCGACGGGCCAAGCCCCAGCCAAAGTCATTTTTGGAAAGACTATTCGTTTACCAGCTGATATAAAGTTCGGAACACCCCCTGAGAAACCCCAAACGAACTCGGAGTACGCAAGTGAGCTAAGGCAACGGTTGAACCAGATACATCGGACAGTGCGAAAACACCTCAAATCGGCCACTGACCGCATGAAGACCAAGTATAATCTAAAGGCTAATTCTACTGGCTTCCAGCAAGATGCCTTGGTGTGGCTATATAACCCGCAACGGCGAAAGGGTAGGTCTCCAAAGTTGCAACATAATTGGGAGGGACCATACCGAGTTACAAAACGAATCAACAACGTCGTATACCGAATACAGGAACATCGTAAGCCGAGAGCTAAAATGAAAATCGTGCATCTGGACCGTCTTGCCCCATATTACACCCAGGGAGAATTGACTACAAATAGCGACACATCTTTTCGGGGCGAAAAGAACTGAGGTGGGGGCAGTGTTACATGTACAAATAATTCTGCGAGCTACTGTCGCAATTGTTTTCACAACAATTAAGAACATCAACAAAACGAATTTACTCGAAACCACGAGAACCTAACAAGCATGAACAACATCTGAAAGTGAGTCACTGCTCCATTCATTCATGCTGGAATGTTCCCGCTAATTCACCAATGTACGAGAACTGAGTTGAATGACTAGACACCCTATATAAAGGCGAGCTGAATGAATGGGGGTATCATTCATTCGACCGCGATAAGAACTGCGATATTGTGTTGGAAGCAATATTGTTCGAGTAATAGAAAAGTGATTTTCGTAATAGTGAAGTGATTAAGAAGACAATTGCGATAAGAAATTTATGGATAAGTATTAGATTTTTAATAGTGAAAATTAAAATTAGTGAAAGTGTTAAACTGATTATTGTGCATTTTCATAATTAAATAAACTCTTTTAACTTAAATTAAAAGACATTGCGTTTTCATTTTCCCGCAACATTAAAATTATTGGCCGCGAACCAAAACCTCGCGACAATATGAAGAAATGGAAAGCTTGATTGTTCGGAATCGAAGCCGTGTTAATTTCTAGACCCATTTCCCCCATGTCATCCAGTCCAAACGACCTTGCCGCCCTTACTCCAGGACATTTCTTGATTGGAGAACCGTTGGTTGCGCAAGTCGATAGGAAAGCTACGGAAGGGTCCAGTAGCAGCTTAGCTGAGAGATGGAAGCAAGTATCTGACTTGAAACATGAACTTTGGAAAAGGTGGTCACGAGGATACTTCAATGAACTGCAATGTCGTCAGCGTTGGAAGGATAGGGTTCCAAATGTTAAATTAGATACAATGGTTATCCTACTAGAAGATATCATTCCTCCTATGCAATGGCCATTAGGTAGAATTGTGAAAATTTATCACGGCAATGATGGTGCAGTACGAGTGGTTGACGTAAAAACCGCCAATGGCATTAGAAGTAGACCCATACATAGGCTTGCACCCCTTTCGATAGATGATCCCTTCAGCCCTCAGCAACCAAATACCAAGGAGCAGAAGGATTCAGATCCAGATAAAAAAGATGAAAGAAAGCGCAAACCAACTGCATCTTGTGAAATCGATCAACAGCAACCATCAACATCCAGCACAATTAAGGATAATACTGGCCCGGAACCAACAAGGAAGAGGGTGAAAGCAACCAAGGGATCACTAATTGCTGGCTTGTTTGTCGTTTGCCTGGCAACAATGGCTGATGAAGACGGGATCTCTCATTTGCGAAGACAAGGGGCTTATAAATCACTAAGGATCGTCGCCTGCATATTGTGAATTGAGCCTCCTGTTATCTGAAGAACCTTTCATGTGAGCCAGAGAACGTCACTACTGCGTACAGTTGGACTCAATTACACAATAAAAAAAAAAGGATTTATGGACTCACATCACCTGTTCGGTTACAAGCAGTTTGCGGGGACTACATTGATCAAATTTGCCTTAATGGATCAGGCCTGTTATCATTACAACCCAATTGTGTGATCAAGCATGATCTATTCACAATTTCTGGGGATGACATCAGATCGAACAACTTCAATTCATCATTTAATGGAACTAATATCATAGTATCTATCCCATCAGCCCCAAGTTAATCTTCAGCACCTAACACTAATAATACCTTCCGTCCATATATTCCATACATTACAGAACTCAACAATTTGCAGAACTCATTACCTACCGAAGATGACTTCAACCTCGTAGAGGACGGCGCTAGTAGACAGATCCATTATGTCGTTCCTGGTTACCTTGCGCTGATCCTGATGTTGGTTTTTATCATCTACGTTGCTTGGACAAGGCAAGCAAAACTTCCAAGAAGAAGAACTACCCCTACACCAGCTCCAAGGTCAACACTGCAGGCGGACTACACGGTTGAAGTTTCTTGAACGATGTGCAACGCGGGGAGGATAAAATTGAAAAATATTCTTTATTTATGCAATTGGAAAGACACACTCCCTTGGAAAGTACTTTGCATTACAACAGTAATCCTCTCCAATGTTGAACTATACTTGACAATTTGTACCAACCTTTGAGAGCTCGTTGCATTCACTGAAATACACTTTCAGCAAATAAATTTCAATTTTCACATTTCTTTGAATGCACTTTACCGGACTAATTGGTAAGGCCAACATACAACGAAGAACATTTTTACAAAGGTATGATGTTAGTGCTGGTTGTTGGAAGAACTCATTGCTGCTTCGCAAATTTAATTCTGCAACCATATTTACCTTAAAGGGTATTAACTTTAAGCATGACATTAAATTCAAAATGAGAAAATATATACGAGCTTGCACGGCATGCATGTGAGGTAATTTTGTGAAATTTTCGTATGCTTCTCGTATGATTATAGGAAGCTTGTGCTGAAACCGTTCTGAATCGAATTTCGTACGTTGTAGATTCATGAAATTGAACGTACAAGGACTTCTCATGTGAGCGCAAATGTACGATTCCACCCGCAGTAGCAAGAAATGTACATAGATGTGTAAAATATATGCTAACTTTCAATACAATATTTTATTGAATAAATTTTCAAATTATGGGATGCATAATAGATTATGTAAATTTTATAATATTTTCATTGCCTTGATGTATGGTCGTTTTGACATTGTTCAAATTGTAATTGAAAAGACATATTCACTAACCGAAGACTCTTATTAAAGCCTCCTATTTCAGCAACCTTTCAAAAAGCAGTCACAAACCAACACAATTATAGCAAAATAAAGCCAGTCGCATATTTATGAGTCAGTCGCATATTTATGCGTGAGAAAAAATTCAATTCTCACAAAATCCCTGGTATCACATGAAACGAAAAATTATTGCTTTTCGCTTTTTCAGATTAAGGCACAGGCATTGTTGAATTTATTTGAAAGAGAAAATAAAATTTCAAACGACTTCAACGTTCATGTGTGTTTGCATGAAAGTGGCCTGGCGCTGTAATGAATAGCCTATCTCTGAAAATTGATGCTTTCAAAGAAATATTTCCCTATCAGCTCATAAAAGTTGTGACAACACAATAAAAGGAATCTTATGAGGCAACAGACTGGATAATAAAATGTCGCTCATATTGTGTAGCATTGATGTCCTCTTTATTCTACTTAAAAGTCATTCGATTATTTGATACTTACTTTGTATGTTCGAGGGAAAAATAAAGTTTAGAAAGAGCTTAAATTAGATTTATCCGGTCTGCTTTGTTGGAAAAGTTGCATGAAGTTGAACAAGATTGGAATTAAATCTGTTGACACTCGTATATTATTGTTATAGTTTAGAAACTACTTAAAAAGTTAGTATGATTGTTTCAAAATTAACTCTTCAATTGCATTTATAAAAACTCAAATCAAATTGCAAATGGATACTCCCTTTCACCTGGCTCAGCTATAGCTTTACTCAATATCTACTTATATGCTGCGAATTTGATTGAAATTTTATAACTTTTGTAAAATGTGAATTTCTTATTGTCTCGGGATCGCATATTGGTTTTACTGGTTCCCCAATGATGGGGCATTAAGGGGGTTCTACACGATCAGTTCAGTTGTCCGTTCAGTTTCAGTTGAACTGTCAGTTCAGTTAAATTTTTGCTTTGCTTCCAGACGATCAGTTTCATATCAGTTCAGTTGTCATTTCTCAATCTTGAACATCGCGCGGTTTTATTGCTATCATGGACGAAGATTGTGTTATTGCAGTTGCGCTATGTGTATCACTGGATAAGCCTAGAAAAAAAAGAGCTAAGTGGAGTAGAGAATGGTACCTTAAACGAAATTCGCTGTCTCATGTAAAATTAATGAAAGAACTTCAATTTGAATCATGTGATTGGTGTAACTATTTACGTATAAGTGAGACTGCTTACAAAGAACTATTGAATTTAGTAACACCGTTTATACAAAAGCAGAATACGGTAATGAGACAAGACATATCACCTCATGAAAGGCTCAGTGCAACATTAAGATTTTTTGCCACTGGAAATTCGTACAAACGTCTTCGATTTAGTACTGTTATATCAAGTCAAAGTCTAAGTGTCATAATTCCTGAAACTTGCAAAGCCAAAAATATGGTGCTGAGAGATTACATAAAGGTAAGTGAACAAGAATCAAGTATTTTCTTTTTATATTTTATTCATTAAATAAAAATAAAAAACTCAACAAGAAAAACAATTGCTGCATTAAAAAAAGGAAAATAATAGAATGAAATAGAATGAAATAGGAACACAACATAGTAATGTGGTGTTTTATAGACAAAAACATTGATACCAATTCGATAGGTTATAAATTCAAATAATTAATTTCATTATAATAATCGGTAGTTGAAATAAATAGTGTTAAGTGCTCTGATGATGTAGGAGTAGTTGCTACCACATATCGTGTTTTTGGGTCTGAAGATGTAGGATGTGAGTGTGTTACTTGGGTTTTGATATGTGAAGTTATATTCAACGATTGCATCTGTCCTTGAAATAGTGCATCATTAATAAGTTTTTGAACAAATGGTACCATTTCATTTGTCATATTGCTTAGTTCTTGTGCAATTTGCATGCCAAATGATTGGTATTCTTCCTTACAACCATTCTGTAGTCGATTGGCAACCAACTGCGAAACTTTTGATTTTGATACGGGTCTTTCACTTCCTTGTGACCTCTTTCTTCAGTAAAGTAAAGGATGCTGAAGTGTTAGGACATGTGAACTGATTGCCACTTGAGTTTTCTTTGCCTATATCTTCAGTTTCTAAAATGGTTGACTCTCCGTCATCCTATAACAAATACATCAGCATTAGTTTATTGACGGAATAGTACCTAACCATTTATTTATGTTTTAGGTAAATTTCTCGAGAGAAATTTACCTATTGCGGAGAGCATCATATATATATATATATATATATATATATATATATATATATATATATATATATATATATATATATATATATATATATATATATATAATATAAATGGGATATAACGAAATTTGTGACCACGCTAGAGGTTGCAATTTGGCTTCGATTTTCACCAAATTTTCAGGAAAGGTGTATTGGGTAAGCATCATATATATATATATATATATATATATATATATATATATATATGTATATATATATATGTATATATATATATATATATATATATATATATATATATATATATATATATATATATATATATATATATATATGGGATATAACGAAATTTGTGACCACGCTAGAGGTTGCAATTTTGCTTCGATTTTCACCAAAGTTTCAGGAAAGGTGTATTGGGTAATTATCTCGGTTAATTTCGTGAACCAGCTAAATCGGCTGGGCAAAAACAAAATGGCGGCCATTTTAGACGAAAAATCGTGATTTCTGTTCTGACCAAAGTATAGCTCCGATTTGGATGAAATTTGGTACGAAGGTTTACTGATGTTTGTGATGAATCTCACAATAAAAAATCCAAAGTCGGTACGGCAGAAACAAAATGGCGGCCGCTCAAAGGTCGAAAAACGTGCAAAATTTTGTTGTTGTAATAGTGGTCAAAGAATTCAACAGATTTTCATGAAATTCGGCAGTTGGATAGAAATTATAAGTATCTAAAGAATTGCGGAAAAAAACTGGAGGTCAGGTTGCAAAAAACAGAATGGCGGCCAGTTGAAACTCAAAACTTTGATCCGACATATATGAAACTTGGTTTCAAGATAGACATTACTTAGACCTACAGTCTTTGATATTTTGGTGATCATGCATTTGCAAATTCAAAATGGCGGCCGTTTAAATATGCGTTTTTTTCATGTTTTTGTGGCCCTCTAGCGGTCACATTTTCCAACGGATTTTGATGAAACTTGAGATTATGAATTTCTGTACTATGTTCTTGTATTTTGCAGGAAATTTTTAAAATTTAATGAAAAATAAAAAAGTTGAAAATTTAAAGCCTAATATTTTTAGCTGCCATTTTCTTTAAAATTGAATTATTTTGCCCTGTCTAGAGTGAAACACCTATTTGAACGAGATAGTACATTGATTGATGAGGTCCTAGCATACAAAGATTTAAAATAATCCAAAATCAAATGCGTGCATTCAAAATGGCGGCCCCCAAAGGTCTGAAGGCAAGCGCAATTCGCTATTTTAGTGCCAACTGAAATAATGAATATTTTTCATGGAAACGTTTTAAATGACTTTACTTGAAAGAACTTATAAACCAGATCATTTTTAAGATATTGTAAAATATTTTTAACAATACCCTAAAAAATTATAAAATCGCGACTTGTCTGTCTGTCCGTCCGTCCGCCCGTTTGCTTGTGCGTCATAACAAGTTTTCTCGCAAACCACATGAGCTAGAATGAGGAAATTTTCTACGAAGGTCAAAAGTGGTGCCTCTTGAAATTTGCAGTGCAAGAATTTAAGGGGGGTCTCCCCATACAGGCGGGTCTTCCCATACAGGGGGGTGGCATACAATGTTTTTTATTTCTGTAGCCCTCTAGCAGCCAAGATTCTCAACAGATTCCGTTGAAACTTGAAATTATAAGTTATTAAGGCAAGTTAATTTAATTTAATTATGCAAATCGAATGACAAATAAAAAAGTCAAAAATTTACAGCTTAATATTTTTAGCAGCCGATTTCAATAAAAATCGAAATGACGGCCCTCATAGTTCAGAAAAAAATTGAAAATGTATATATTAATGGCAATGCAAGTGCTGATTAAACTTTTATGGAAATCTTTTGAAATTAACTATTTGAGCTATTAAAGTCGACAAGTTATCACCTTTGTGTGGTAGCCACTATGAAATGTATAAACAGCAAATGTGATAAGGGCAAAACGAGTATAAATATGTTTATAACAATTTATTACCCGCCGATTTTCAATATGCGATCCATACGTGTGTAACTCAATTTAATTGGCAAAATATTTGCGCCTCTATGGGGTGTCTCCATATACAAACGGCGGCAGATCCTTTTTGTTAATAAAAACCCATGTAGTGCTACCGGAATTGCAGTAAGAAGTTAAGTAGTAGGCAAGCCAAATTTTTTTCCGAAACCTTACGCTACATACGAGAAATTTACCTTTCCGACTGGTGCTGCCAACGGGGATTTTTTTCAGATGCCCAGGAACGAAAGTGAATGGAGATTACTTGCAGATGGTTTCAAAGACAGGTGGCAATTTCCAAATTGCTTGGGGGCTGTTGACGGAAAACATGTTCGCATAGTACCTCCAGAAGGAAGTGGGTACTTATTTTGGAACTACAAAAAGTTCAACAGCATTGTCCTCATGGTAATAGTGAATTCCAACTACGAATGCATTATGTGTGATGTCGGAACCTATGGGGGCATATCAGATGGCGGAGTTATTAACAACACCACATTTTATAAAAAATTACAACTCGCAAAAATGCGCAACTGCCATATGTATTTGTGGGAGGTGAAGCGTTCATGTTGAGGCGGAACTTTTTAAAACCGTTTAATAAAAAACAGTTATCGTACGATCGCATGGTTTTCAACTACAGGTTGTCAAGGGCTAGACGTATTGTTGAAAATGCATTTGGAATATTATCAAGTAGATTCCAAATTTTTCAGTCTGCTATCAATTTAAAGAAGTTCCAAAACGTGGACGCAATTGTCTTGACATGGTGCTATCTACACAATTTTTTGAGGAGAAAGTCTAGTCATTCTTATACACCTTCCCAATTAAATGAATCAATCAGAGATCTAATAATTGAGGTGCATGGGCTTGAACCACTTCAAGTAGGCAATAGAATCAATATGAATGTTAGTGTGGAGGCAAAGGCATCCAGAGATGAATACGTGAATTATTTTACAAACGATGGTAAACTTGATTGGCAGGACGAAATAGTTCGAAGTAGGTATATGCCGTAATTTATGTTATATTCACTTTATTTATTTATTTATTTATTTATTCATGAACCAAACAAGGTACAAAATATTTACATTGCATTATAGTTCCATTTTATTTTCTTAACAATTACAATTGGGGGGAAATGGGCTAAGGAATTCCAGGACAGAGGATATTTAAGGATTCAAGGTTTTAAGTAAGTTTGTTTTAAAAGTGGCCTTCGAAATGCCTGGTGTATAGCAATTTTTCACCTTGTTAAAGATTCTGCAGCATTTATTAATAGGCTCACTATCTGCATAGACCGTTCTATGATGGGTTACTTTGATAAAAGGAGTATGCCTAGTTTGTCTCGTTGTATTATTAAAATTAACTTCGTGGAGAGTGATTCAATCTGAATACCTTTTTCGATATTTAAAAAGACGAAGCAGCAAGATGAGATTTGTCTTCTTAATGACAGAGAAGTCATGTTTAGTTGTTTAAGCCTTTGCGAGTATTCTGGTAAGGTTGAGAATTGACTGGGATCGTAAAGATCCCTTAAGGCAAATAGTACAAACTGCTTCTGGATGGACTCAAGTCTATTTGAGTGTATTTCAAAAATAGGGTCCTAGACAATGCTCGCATATTCTAAGGTTGGGCGAACAAGGGCCGTGTACAAAGATTTTGTTACCCATATATTCTTGAACTCCTTCGCACGTCTTTTAATGAAGCCTAGCTGCTTATTAGCCTTCGCAAAAATTTTATCATAATGTAAATTAAAATGCAGCTTGTAATCCAAGATGACACCAAGATCATTAACATGCTCAACTCTTGCCAGTTCGACATTATTAAGGAAGTAGGTATTGCTAACGAAGTTTTTTTTGCGAGAAAAACTTATGACCTGACATTTACTTGCGTTGAGTTTAAGTTTATTAATCTCACACCATTGTTGAAGGCAAAAAAGTTTAGTTTGAAGAAAGCTCGCTTCAGTTTGTGAGCCAATAGCGTGGTAACTTTTTAGGTCATCAGCATACAATAGGTGTGGTATACCCGCCAGTTCTTTTGACAGATTAGATTTTTTTTTTTGAATGCGTCGTATGATATTGAATTTTTTTTTATCTCTGAGAGCTGATCATGATTTTTTGGACTAGATGTTCACGAAAAGGACATTATATTGTGTGCCCCCTTATACCGATGTGTTAAACATTGTCTGGGTGGCACAAAGGACCAAGCGACGTAATGTGAGTGCAGATCGCACGAGCGTTGTGCGACGTAGAAAGAGTGATGGAGAGAGTGGTAGGGAATGGAGGTAATTAAAAAAAAAAAAAAATGAACATGTGAAACAGGAGAGGTCCGCGGTGACTTCCTTGTGGCACACCCGATGATGCTACAATTTTCTTTGAATAGTAACCCTGAAATTTAACAATTTGAGTACGATGAGAAAGGTAGGATATAAGCCAATTCAGAAGAGACCCAGAGATCCCAAAGTTTTGCAATTTTGTTATTCACTTGATCAAAAGCCTTACTAAAATCAGTGTATACTGCATCCACCTGCTGGACTTTTTCCATGGTATTAAGAGCATCGGAAACCATGATTATGAGATTAGTGGCAGTTGAGCTACCTTTACGGAAACCATGTTGCTGGTCGTTAAGGAATGGATCAACAAAGGTGGCGAGCCTATCATGTATCATTTTTAGGGTTTTGTAAAAAAATTTTACAAAACCCTACTAAAATCGCGTCCTGTCTGTCCGTCTGTCCGTCTGTCTGTCCGTCCGTCCGTCCGCTCGTATGTCACAGCAGTTTTTCTCGGAAACTACTTAAGCTAGAGACATCAAATTTTGTATGTAGGTGTAAAGTGGTGTTCTATTCAAAGTTCAACTACAAAAAATTTTTATATGGTATTTAAGGGGGGTCTCCCCATGTAGGGGAGTGACCCCCCGAAAAAAAAAATTTCATTGAAGGTAGCCGATATGGATATCAAAACAGGTCTTAATTTGGCAAAGTTCGCTTCGTGGGGCGCACAGGGAGGGGAAATACACGAAAAATTTGTGTCCCCCCCCCCCTCGCGATTGGACACCTGTGATCCGAAAAATCTGAAAAAAATCAGGAATGTAGGCCTTGGTGAGTACAACAACAACAAATACGTCAGAAGTCGCAATTCACTCAACTTTGTTAGTAATAGTATGATTTATTGATTTTATGTTTTCTTGAATAAAATCTTAATGATACCCTTAAACTCTATGAAATTCAGTACGCAGATGATTATTTATAAGATTGATCTATCCTAAAAGTTTCATAAAGATTGAATCATATTTAGCGAAGTTATAGCGGTTTGAATTTGCCTGTATTACTATGGAACAATATGCGCTGCATGTATTACTATGGC
This sequence comes from Odontomyia ornata, assembly GCA_963969285.1. NCBI lineage: Eukaryota > Metazoa > Arthropoda > Insecta > Diptera > Stratiomyidae > Odontomyia > Odontomyia ornata. The sequence goes on from OZ017738.1 coordinate 398,120,568, forward strand.
AACATATGGCTATGGAACAACATGCGCTTTTTACCGACTCAGACACTACAGTTTTACTAGGATTTGCATGAAAATTTCAGGAATGAAAGGTGTTATGTATATCTTTGAGAATCGGTTCAGCTAGAGGTATCAGTAATCGTAAAACAAAATGACGGCTGTTTTAAATGCGAAGATTGGATAATTTTGAGTTATTTTTTCCCAACTTCAACGTTTAAGATGCATGCTTTGAACACTTGATTCAATTTAATGAATGACTGAAGATGAGTACCTACAATTAATACTCATAAGTGAAACAAGTCAAGGAGGTCGGAGAGAGCTCCTAGCAAGAGGGCTTTGTAACCATTCTAGGATTCGAAAAAATTGGCCATGAATCGATGATTACAGTACAGGAGAGTGGCTCCTGAAACAAAAAAATTCATCAAACGTAGCCGATGTGAATATGTAATGAACGTTTTCATGGGAGCATTTCAAAACAGTTGTTAAACTGTCAGGTTTTGCTTCAGTGGGGGCACAGGGGGGAAATATATGAAAAATGTGTTTCCTCCGTCACGGATGGACATGTTAAATAATTATCAAGGGAGATATTTATGAGTATAACAATGCCAAAAACCTCAGAAGTCGAAATTCGTTCAACTTTGTTAATAATAGTAGGATTTTCGTATTGCATATTTTCTCCAATAAAATCGTCTTTGACATGTATCTTGATTTGATTCGATCTGGTGACTGCATTTTGTAAATTGAATACAAAACCCTTTTGACATGAGCGTAGGTCTGTTTACCCAACTTGTTTCAAATAGTTTTGGTATAGTGGATAGTAGTGCGATGCCTCTGTTATTCTCCACTGATTTTTTGTCTCCACATTTGTGGATGGGTGTAAGGTTGGATAATTTCCACACAGTCGGAAAGACACCTGATGAGAGAGATTTATTAAAAATTATGTGCAGCGGTTTGGATACCTGTGTTAGACACTGAAATAAAAAAGATGGAGGAATATGGTCTGGACCAGGGACTTTATTCAGGTCTAGATCGTTAATGGCTTTATGGATTTCTTCTAAAGTAAGAGTTATTTCTGCAATACCACCATTATGAGGTATTTGCGTCTGATGATGTACCGGTGAGCTAGCAGGCAGAAAAACTTCCTGGAAGTATTCAGCAAACATATCACAAATTGTTTTATAATCAGAGGAAGTAGTTTCTCCCTTAGTCATTGTTGCTGGATACCCAGACGATTTTCTTTTAGTATTTACAAAATCATAGAATTTCTTAGGGTCACGCATTACATTTTCTCCTGTTATATTAACGTAGAGATCGCATGCCTCTCGAGACTTTTGAGAAAATTCGTTGGCCAAGTTTTCATAACTGACCCTGATTTGTTCGTTTGGGTTTGGACTTTTTTTTCAGATCTTGTAGAGTTTGTTTCTATGATTTCGTAATTGTCTAAGCTCTTTATCTAGCCATGGTTCAGATTCCTTATTTCTTTTCTTTATTTTAGGGACGAAATTTTCAACGGCGTCAAATAATATCTGATAGAATGATGATACTGCATCATCTACGTCTAACATTGAAAGAGTTTCTATCCATTCTATAGTTTCTAAATAGGCTCTAATACCTACATAGTCTGCATTTTTAAAGTCATATACAATTTCATCATTGTATAAATTCGATGTTTTCAGATCAGATGTAGAAAGCTCAACAGAAAAAGCTCTATGATGTTTAGTATTAGAAAACAGGTTTTCTTCGTCAGTCGTTGGACATACTACTACTTCGTCAACAAAATTCATGAAAATTAAATCTAACCAGTTGCCATTTGGGTTTGGGGTTGGAGCAGTTTGCTGCAAATCATTGCCATACAATGTATCGACTAATTTATTGTCAACGGAGTCTTTAAAGTTCAAAGGATGGAGATATTTTTCATTTTCGTCAACAACAAAGGATAAGTGAGGACGATTGAAGTCACCTAAAATGATGACTCTATCATTTTCATTAAGGGATGACATGACTGAAGAAGCTACCTCAAAGAAGTCGTTGTAAATAGTTTCGTCAGAATTGGGAGGTATATACACTACACCGATGTATAAAAACACATGACCAAGGATAACTCGCACAAATATATGTTCAAAGTCTTTAGAGGATGCAGTTGGAACCACTTCAAATGATAGGAAATTCTTTATAGCAATTAGAACTCCACCTCCTCTAGATTGACCTGAGCGCTGATAGTCTCGATCACAGCGGTGGATAGTCCAACTATCATCAAGAATTTCCGTATTTGTATACGAGCTATTCAACCAAGTCTCGGTGATGGTAATAATATTAAAGTGGCAGGATTTGGCGTCAATAAATAAATAATTTAATTTTCCTTTTATACCACCGCAATTGTGGTAGAAGAGTTTAATGCGCCTTGAAGTCAGACTTTGGTTAGGAATGATATTTCTTAAAGTCATCTCGAGATTTTTGACGACCAGCGTTGTGGTTTGATCTCACATACGATCTATACGTTTCTAAATCCTTTTTTACCTGGTTGGACACTAAATTGCTCATGGAAACGTGTAAAGACAAGTGTCAATGTTTTAAGGTCAGTAGGAAGCCCTTCCTGTTGTATTTTAACCTTTAAGTTGGTTTTTGTCTTCCCTTCGACACATGTAGTTTCAGGAGAATCGTGCAGATAGCAAAGAAAAAGACGAACATCATTATAAATGTTGGGGTCTCGCAAACGTGATATTAGGTATTTACTCTCTAGATCACATTGAGAGTTGATCGTGGCCTTAACTCTAGGAGGTACTAGCGGATCAAGTACTGTTTGCGTCATTGCTGATTCAACAGGTGGAGCTTCTGGTATATTAATATATCCAGAAGAAGATGGCTTTTTGTCATCACCGCGTACGAATTTTATTAGTGGGAAGCTATGAGTGGTTTTAGGGTTTGAATTATTAGTTGTGATGACTTTTTATTGAATTTCGGAATTTTTATCTATTATGTTACTTTGAGCCACAGGCGATTTGTTGATGGATTTGTTGGATAAAGGAATATTGCTCAAAGGTGAGGGTTTACGTTTTATATTAGAATTAAGCTTATTTTTAATACTTTGCTTACTACTTTTCTTCACATTATTCTGGTAACGCCACTTGAAGAACTTGATGCCATTCCATGATAGATATGTAATTTCTCCCTGATGATTGCTGAACAACCAAGCATACTGCGTTGGAATGTGAAGTTTGAACGTTGGTCGATGGGTTTTTTTCTTTCTAGGGAGAGATTCGACATAGCAGTCACTAATGCAAAACTCGTCCCGAACAAAACGAAGAACCCAAGCCTCATCAGCAGCTGATGGTGCACCTTGAACGAAAATTTCTCGTAATTGCTCTTTTCGTTATGTAGTTGACAAGTTGTACTCGTCAACCTTGCGTTTGCCTCATGAATTCTGGCTACCCGTTTGCGCCATTCATCCTCGGACCAGAGAGGGCCAAATTAGATGTGTCTTCAGCAATTCCATTCAGTGACAAGTCACATACAGATGTTACCTCATCAACGTTTGTTACATGCTGGTTTTCGTTGACTAACACAGTATTATCGGCCTCTAGCATTTCCTCATTCAATGACTTGGCACCATAAGAGGATGTATGCTTTGAGTGTTCATGTTGGTAATCGGATTGATGGTCCAGTTTTTCTAAGAAATTTAGAATCTTGCTACCAGCAGATGCGAGCCAAATAGATTGCTGTTCCTCCAATTGTAAGCTTTGAGTCCGGAATAGTTTCGTCAAATGATTTTCAAGATCCGTGTTGTTTTGAACAGATAAACTGTGGGAGGGAAGTGTAGGCGCCATAGATTTATTCATCAAAGATAATGAATCCTCGATTGCGTTGAGCTTCCTCTCGAATTTATCAAAAATTCTCTCAACTGCTAGGCTATTGTTGTTTGTTGAGATCTTGCTTGCCAGACCGTCGAAGCAGTTAGCCATTTCTGTGAAGCTTTCATCATTAGCTTGCGTTTGGGCTTGATGCTTAGAAACATCTTGAGCTGTTTCTTGCATTAATTGATCGATATGCCCTATGATGTTGTCGTACATACACTTCAACAGCCTACTCGTGTTTTGGCAATCCGAACAAATAAAGTGCTCATCCACATATGGATTATACCAATCCCTGGGAGCATTAATACAGACACCATGAAACTGCCTTTTAGAAAAAGCCTTGCACGAAACAAGCTTAAAGGTGTTATCGAAGGCCACACAATTTGCCATACTGCACTTTTTGGACATTTTTATTGTTTTAATGGTTTTATTTAGTTTTCAAAACAACCTTGAGACGACGAAGAAAAAAAAAAGCCAACAAGAACTTGACCTTGCCCTATACGTCCATGAACAATGATTTTGCACTTCATGCAATTAAATTAAATTGTCCACATAAGCACAATAGTAAACAGTTGTGAAATTGTAAAGTATTTATATTGATTTTAATTTTTTGAGAATCGACACTTTGATTTCATTGATTTAAACGAGTACTGACACACTTAATTTTTAATTTTCAGCTGACATATGCTTATTTTTACGACACGATTGTACTATATGGCACATTTATCACATTTGAGTTTATTGATTAACAAATTCAATAAGCGGCAATTAATAATTAATACAATATATTTCAATGGGTTTAGTTACTTATAAAGTTTAATGGGTCACTGGGAAAAATATCATTCACTATTTAAAGAATTAAATTAAACACATTCAATATTAAGAACAAATCAATATTACAAATTGAATTGCGGAGCAATTTCAATACACGTCCGTACGCGGCGGTGGCTTGTTCATTAGATGTTAAAATTTATAAGAAATAAAAGGAAATAAAAAAAGTAAAATAATAGTTTACTTACCTCATCTACGCTGGAAATGACCCTGTTTGGGAACACGTAAGTGCGCTGGCAAGCTTACTTTGCGGTCTCGTGAGGCAAGTTGTTTCCCAAAGCAGAGGAGCCCACTTCAAAAATATTTTTCGCCCTTAAGATTTTTTAGATTACTGGAGTCAACCAAAAGATGCAGAAGTGATTGACCTTCACTAGGCGTCAATGGCCTAGGTAACCTACTGAAAAGGATTACAAGAAAACGTGACGACGAATTACCGTTTAACTGCGCGCAACACGTAAAGCGATTTCGGCTTTGACGAGAGCAGTCGCGGCCCACAAATAAGAGTTGGGCATCCATGTAGTGGCAGTGCCCCTACGCACCCCTTCCAACTAAATCGAAATCCAAAATGTGAGGCCATGGCCCATATCGGGTGTGAAAAGCCAAGCATCCCTGCGAAAGCACCTACAACAGCAAAACAAGAGGGAGCTTCACCCGATGGCTAGGTCATATCTAACGAAGAGCCCGCCCATCTGGGTTTTAAGTGTCAAGACTGAGTGTTAACTTTAACTTGACATAATTTTTTTTTATTATTACCATTTTATTTTTCCGTTAAATTTACAACAATTATATTTTTTTCTCTTAAATTTTCCTACTTCGTATTAATAATTACGATGTTACATTTTAATTCTTTAGTGCCGAGTGTAAATGAGATGAATGAGTATTTTCAAATGTTAACTCATTTTTAAATCGTTTTTCTTGTCATTATGCTTTAATCTTATTTCAACAGCGCTTTTTTTTTTTTAATAAAAAAGGTTTTTCTCTACATTTAATCTCGCCTTCTGACCCTTCCAACTATTCTTATATTTGAATACTATCTTGATTAGAGGATTAACATCTTCTAGTTCTCAATTTTTAAACGTTGTAGTTATATATATTCGAAAAGTAATAAACTCATAAATAATGCATTTTCAAACGGTAATCAAAGCTCGCTATCGGACAAAAAATGGGCTATATTTGTATTCGTGACATTTCACTTCTAAAACTAGTCTAAAGACTCCTCTTCAGTGTCTATGAGCATGTTTTCGATAGAAAATTCAAAACATGCAATACAATAAAACAAGTGGGGTAAACAGACCTACGCTCTTGTCAGAAGGGTTTTGTATTCAATTTACAAAATGAAGTCACTAGACCGAATCAAATCAAGATACATGTCAAAGACGATTTTATTGGTGAAAATATGAAATACGAAGATCATACTATTATTAACAAAGTTGAACGAATTTCGACTTCTGAGGTTTTTGGTATTGTTATACTCATAAATATCCCCCTTGATAATTATTTCAGATGTCCATCCGCGACGGAGGAAACACATTTTTCATGTATTTCCCCCCTGTGCCCCCACTGAAGCAAAAACTGACAGTTTAACATCTGTTTTGAAAAGCTCCCATGAAAACTTTCATTTCATACTCATATCGGCTACCTTCCATGAAATTTTTTTTCAGGGGCCACTCCTCTGTACTGTCATCATCGATTCATGGCCTATTTTTTCGAATCCTAGAATGGTTACGAATTCCTTTTGCTAGGAGCTCTCTCCCACCTCCTTGACTTGTTTCACTTATGAGCATTAATTGTAGGTACTGATCTTCAGCCATCCATTAAATTGAATCAAGTGTTCAAAGCATGCACCTTAAACGTTGAAGTTGGGAAAAAATAACTCAAAATTATTCAAACTTCGCATTTAAAACAGCCACCATTTTGTTTTACGATTACTGATACCACCAGCTGAACCGATTTTCAAAGATATACATGACACCTTTCATTCCTGAAATTTTCATGCAAATCCTAGCAAAACTGTAGTGTCTGAGTCGGTAAAAAGCGCATGTTGTTCCGTAGCCATATGTTGCCATAGTAATACATGCAGCGCATATTGTTCCATAGTAATACAGGAAAATTAAAACCGCTATATGTAAAATTAAAACCGCTAAATGTAATTCAATCTTAATGAAACTTTCAGGATACATCAATCTTATAAATAGATATCTACGTAGAGAATTTCATTGAATTTAAGGGTACCGTTAAGATTTTATTCAAGAAAACATAAAGCGATAAATCATACTATTGCTAACAAAATTGAGTGAATTGCGACTTCTAACGTATTTGTTGTTGTTGTACTCGTTAAGGCCTAAAATCCCGATTTTTTTCAGATTTTTCGGATCACAGGTGTCCAATCGCGCGGGGGGGGACACAAATTTTTCGTGTTTTTCCCCTCCCTGTGCGCCCCTCGAAGCAAATTTTGCCAAACTAAGACCTGTTTTGAAAAGTTCTCATCAAGGCCTTTCATTTGATACCCATATCGGCAATGAAATTTTTTTTCGGGGGGTCACTCTCCTATATGGGGAGACCCCCCTTAAATACCTTATAAATTTTTTTTGTAGTTGAACTTTGAAGAGATCACCACTTTACACCTACACACAAAATTTGATGTTTCTAGCTTAAGTAGTTTCCGAGAAAAAGTGCTGTGACACACGGACGGACGGACGGACGGACGGACGGACAGACGGACAGACGGACAGACTGGTCGCGAAACTAGTAAGGTTTTGTAAAATTATTTTACAAAACCCTAAAAAAGGAAAATAATAGAATGAAATAGAATGAAATAGTAATAAAACATAGTAATTTGGTGTTTTATAGACAAAAACATTGATACCTATTCGATAGGTTATAAATCCAAATGATTAATTTCATTATAATAATCGGTAGTTGAAATAAATTGTGTTAGGTGCTCTGATGATGTAGGAGTAGTTGCTACCACATATCGTGTTTTCGGGTCTGAAGATGTAGGATGTGAGTGTGTTACTTGGGTTTTGATATGTGAAGTTATATTCAACGATTGCATCTGTCCTTGAAATAGTGCATCATTTATAAGTTTTTGAACAAATGGTACCATTTCATTTGTCATATTACTTAGTTCTTGTGCAATTTGCATGCCAAATGATTGGTATTTTAGTTCTTCCTTACGACCATTCTGCAGTCGATTGGCAACCAACTGCAATACTTTTGATTTTGATACGGGTCTTTCAATTCCTGGTGACCTCTTTCTTCTGCCAGTAAAGGATGCTGAAGTGTTAGGACGTGTGAACTGATTGTCACTTGAGTTTTCTTTGCCTATATCTTCAGTTTCTAAAATGGTTGACTCTCTTTCATCCTATAACAAATACATCAGCGTTAGTTTATTGACGGAGTAGTACCTAACCATTTATTTATGTTTTTTCAGATGCCCAGGAACGAAAGTGAATGGAGATTACTTGCAGATGGTTTCAAAAACAGATGGCAATTTCCAAATTGCTTGAGGGCTGTTGACGGGAAACACGTTTGCATTGTACCTCCAGAAGGAAGTGGAACCTTATTTTGGAACGACAAAAAGTTCAACAGCATTGTCCTCATGGCAATAGTGAATTCCAACTACGAATTCATTATGTGTGATGTCGGAACCAATGGGGGCATATCAGATGGCGGAGTTATTAACAACACCACATTTTATAAAAAATTACTTAATAATAATTTACAATTACCACCCGATGATATAACAACTTGCAAAAATGCGCAACTGCCATATGTATTTGTGGGAGATGAAGCGTTCATGTTGAGGCGGAACTTTTTAAAACCGTTTAATAAAAAACAGTTATCGTACGATCGCATGGTTTTCAACTACAGGTTGTCAAGGGCTAGACGTATTGTTTAAAAAATGCATTTGGAATATTATCAAGTAGATTCCAAATTTTTCAGTCTGCTATCAATTTAAAGAAGTTCCAAAACGTGGACGTAATTGTCTTGACATGCTGTTATCTACACAATTTTTTGAGGAGAAAGTCTAGTCATTCTTATACACCTTCCCAATTGAACGAATCAATCAGAGATCCAATAATTGAGGTGCATCGGCTTGAACCACTTCAAGTAGGCAACAGAATCAATATGAATGTTAGTGTGGAGGCAAAGTCATCGAGAGATGAATACGTGAATTATTTTACAAACGATGGTAAACTTGATTGGCAGGACGAAATAGTTCGAAGTAGGTATATGCCGTAATTTATGTTATATTCACTTTATTAGATGTTAAAATTTATAAGAAATAAAAGGAAAAATAAAAAAAGTAAAATAATAGTTTACTTACCTCATCTCCTTCATTTTCAGCATCACTGCTATGGTTAGTGTCAATGGTGTTCATACTACCTCGGTTAATTCCTTGATCGCGAAGAAATGAGAAAAGCTCATAATACCACAATGTTGGTATGTAGATTTCATCAGCTCCAGCTCCACTTTTATCAGAATCCTTCACTTTTTTCAATTCCTTATTGTAAGCTGAGCGCAAAATTTTAATTTTTTTTTACCATTGAAACTGTTGCTTGTTTATTGTGCTCTTGAACTTCTCAAGCAAAACTTGGTAGCAAGATTCTTTCTTGATTGTGTTGTGGTATTGAGGATCAGATTTCTTCCATAAGCATGGAAAATTTTGATATATTTCAATGAAATCTGTTATGAATTCGTTATCTTTTCGCGACATTTTTAATTAACGATGTATAAACAAACATTACAATAAAAAAACTGAAACGTAAACGGAGAAGTCTTACTAGACTTAAGTTTCGTTTAATTTCAACTGACAACTGAACTGAGCTTGATTGGATTTCCATGGAGCCTCAGTTCAGTTTTCAGTTCAGTTTTCCCTTCAGTTTTTGCAGTCCACACGTAAGTTTAACTGACGGTTCAACTGAAACTGAACTGATCGTGTGGAACCCCTTTTAAATACCAAGAAATCTCAATAGCATCAATTACAGCTATAGCTTTGCTACCAAATCCTTCTTGCCCCATCTTTGTGGCTCACCGGTACTATTACTTTTTGCAAAACATTGACGTGAGAGCATGATGGCGAATCTTCTGTTCCTGATAACGGAATCGGAAGCAATAACCATGCCACCGGAATAGAAATTGAGCAACAGGCTAAAACCATACATAGTTCTGCACTTACAGCAGAGCCTTGGAATGGATTCGACCAAAACCAAACCAAACCAAAAATAAAATTATGGCATTAGATTCTGGAATTTCGGATCATTGAACAACCCTGGACCTGTTAAGGAACCTTTACAACAGGCTAATCAATATAAACTTAACATATTGGCAACCCAGGAAACGAACCCGACCGAAAATGATATTCAAGATATAAGGTTACAGTGTTTCTATTGGGTGGTATACTACTGTGACCAAAAACTAAGGTGACATTTGAATTTAAGCTGCGCGCGTCAAAGTATTTAGAGAATTATTTTTTTTTAGGTTAGTAGTACTGTCAGTGACATCTATGTCAAATTTACATGTCAAAACATTCATTAGTGTTTGAGATACGCGACGTCTCCGGGATGGCCTTCAGTTCCGTCTTCGTTACGGCTTGAATCTCCTCTATCGTATCAAAACGGTGTCCTCGAAGCGGTCTTTTGAGCTTGCTGAACAGCAAGAAGCCGCACGGTGCCAGATCAGGTGAGTACGGTGGTTGCGGAACGATATGGGTTGAGTTTTTGGCGAAATGATCACGAATTACGAGTGCAGGATGGTATGGTGCATTATCGTGGTGTAAAAACCAAAAATTGCCTTTCCACAATTCCGGCCTTTTTAGGCGGATAGCGTTTCGCAAACGACGCATAACGTCCAAATAATATTCCTTGCTGACTGTTTGGCCCGGCGGAAGGAATTCATAATGCACAACACTACGATAATCGAAGAAGAGAAGAGGTTGATGGCCGCCCAGGACGCTCTTCGTCTTCGACACGTTCACGGCCGGTTTGGAACTCACTATACCACTTGTAAACATTTTTTTAGGCATAGCCCCATCACCAAAGGCTTTCTGCACCATCCTCAACGTACCCGCAGCAGAAAATTGATTCTGAAAACAAATTTAATGCAAATTCAACAAATTTCGACATCGCAAAAAACAAAGAAACTCACTTTTGGCAGCTCACAAAACGATGCGTATCTCAAACACTAATGAATATTTTGACATGTGAATTTGACATAGATGTCACTGACAGTATTACCAATTTAAAAAAAAATTATAATTTTTCAAATCCTTCGACGCGCACAGTTCATTGGGAACTGCAGCGGTGTCTACTGGTTCATCGAGCGAAAATTAGGGCTACGCTGGAAATGGCCCTGTTTGGGAACACGTAAGTGCGCTGGCAAGCTAACTTTGCGGTCTCGTGAGACAGGTTTTTTCCCACAGCAGAGGAGCCCACTTCAAAAATATTTTTCGCCCTTACGATTTTTTAGATTACTGGAGTCAACCAAAAGATGCAGAAGTGATTGATCTTCACTAGGCGTCAATGGCCTAGGTAACCTACTGAAAAGGATTACAAGAAAACGTGACGATGAATTACCATTTAACTGCACGCAACACGTAAAGCGATATCGGCTTTGACGAGAGCAGTCGCGGCCCACAAATAAGAATTGGGCATCTAGGTAGTGGCAGTGCCCCTACGCACCCCTTCCAACCAAATCAAAACCCAAAATGTGAGGCCATGGCCCATATTGGGTGTGAAAAGCCAAGCATCCCTGTGAAAGCACCTACAACAGCAAAACAAGAGAGAGTTTCACCTGATGGCTAGCTCATATCTAAGGAAGAGCCCGCTAACGTTGCGGGTACCATGCCCATCTGGGTTTTAAGTGTCAAGACTGAGTGTTAAATTTAACTTGACATATTTTTTTTTTTATTATTACCATTTTATTCTTCCGTTAAATTTACAACAATTATATTTTTTTCTTTTAAATTTCCCTCCTTTGTATTAATAATTACGATGTTACATTTTAATTCTTTAGTGCCGAGTGTAAATGAGATGAATGAGTATTGTCAAATATAAACTCATTTTTAAATCGATTTTCTTGTCATTGTGCTTTAATCTTATTTCAACAGTGCTTTTTTTTTTAAAAAAAAAAAGGTTATTCTCTACATTTAATCTCACCTTCTGACCCTTCCAACTATTCTTATATTTGAATACTATCTTCTCATTTTTTAAACGTTGTAGTTTTATATATTCGAAAAGTAATAAACTCATAAATAATGCATTTTCAAACTGTAATCAAAGCTCGCTATCGCACAAAAAATGGGCTATATTTGAATTCGTGACATTTCACTTCTAAAACTAGTCTAAAGACTCCTCTTCAGTGTCTATGAGCATGTTTTCGATAGAAAATTCAAAACATGCAATACAATAAAAAAAATAGTTTCCAAGAACATGTTTCTCCAAAAATCTTCCAGTTGAAAAATCTTCAGATGAGCTGAATTTTCTTTTGATAATAATTATAATTCGCGTATAGCAACGAACAAATACGAAATCGATGACAACGTCAGCAGTGAACAAATTAACTCATTACCTAAAGAACAAATTAACTCATTACCTCGGCGAGATGCCCAGCGGGCGCGAACACGGAAGGAGGCAGACACTAGGCTAGCAGCATGCAAGTCCGGCAGGAAATATCTTCGCAGACTTATTAACAAGAGCAAGGCCCGATGCTGGCAAGACCTCGTGGACGAAGTAAATAGGGATCCTTGGGCCTAGGTTACTAGCTGGTCATGCGAAAAGTTGACGCCCAACGGAAGCCCTGCTTACATGAAGCAGAGAAGAAGGACGAGATCGTACGGGCACTGTTCCCCACGCACCCTGTCCGTGTCGATTCAGCTCATGCACAAACACCATTAGAATGCTCACCTTTCACAATGATGGAACTGCAGCAGGCAATTCTATCCATGAAAGCAAGGAAGGCACCGGGACCAGATGGCCTTCCTGCTGAGGTTTTGTAGCTTGTCTACAAGCTTTGTCCTGACTTGTTGCTCAGTATGTTCAACGCTTGCCTTTACGAAGGTGTATTTCCGGAAAGCTGGAAAATGGCGAGGCTCGTACTGATCAGCAAGGGGAAGGGAAATTCCGAGTTGGCGTCTGCATACCACCCGTTATGTATGCTAGACACGGCTGGGAAAGTGCTCGAACAACTCATCAAGGGAAGACTCACTGACGTGGTCCGTTCTGCCGGGGACCTATCTCCACGGCAGTATGGTTTTAGAACAGGTCGCTCCACTATTGACGCGATAGCGGAAGTAGTGAGCGCGGTCCAAAGAGCGGAGGCTCACTGCCAGTCAAACAAAAGGGTTGTGTTGCTCGTGACGCTTGACGTCAGAAACGCCTTCAATTCCGCTAGATGGGCGGATATTCTGGAAGCACTGGAAAACTCTTTTCAAGTTCCCGAATATCTGATGCGGATTTTGAAGAACTACCTGACAGACCGGAGCCTGCTCTATGAGACGAAGGAGAGTCGGCGGAGGGCGAAAGTTACATCGGGTGTTGCACAAGGCTCCATCCTTGGCCCAGACCTGTGGAACATCACGTGCGATGGGCTACTGAGAATCGAGCTGCCAGATGAGTCGCGCTTGATCAGCTATGCAGATGATGTCGCGGCGCTAGTTGCGGGACGCACCGTTGAACAAGCGCAGCTCAGACTGGGTATGCTAATGCGCCGAGTGAGGGACTGGATGACTGCTCACGGGTTCAGCCTAGCTTTGGAGAAAACCGAAGTAGTCATCTTGACAAAGAAGAGAATCCCTAGAGTAAGGATGATCAACATTGGGGAAGCACCCGTTGAGACTAAATTAGCAGTGAAGTACCTGGGCATTTTGATCGACTCGAAGATGCGTTTCTCCGAGCAAACCAGGGGAATAGCTGACAAGGCTGCAGCGAGTGTTTCGGCTCTCAGCCGACTAATGGCCAACATAGGGGGTCCCACCTCATCAAGAAGGAGACTTCTGATGAGTGCAGTACAATCTGTGCTGTTGTACGCATCGGAAATATGGTGTGAGGCCCTCAATAAGGAGCTGCATCGAAAGCGCTTGGCACAGGTGCAGCGACGAGGAGTGCTGCGGATTGCATCTGCATATCGGACTGTCTTGGAGTCAGCAGTGCTGGTCATCGCAGGAGTGATACCCATTGCCCTCCTTGCCAAGGAGCGCCGCAGAATCTATCTGCGGAGGAACGAATGCGACAGAGATGCTGTCTCCCACGAAGAACGAGAACGCTCACTCACTGATTGGCAAAAGTTCTGGGTGAGCGATACAAAAGGTGGGTTCACCGCACGCCTTATCGGTGACCTGAGGCCGTAGCTCAATCGAAGGCATGGTGAGACTGACTATCTAACTCAGCTACTGAGTGGAAATGGATACTTTCGGTCTTACCTGCACAAGATTGGTAAGTCACGGTCTCCTGACTGCATATTCTGTGCTGGAGAGGTCGATGATGCCTACCACACATTTTTCGTATGCAAGAGGTGGAAAAGGCAGCGCGTTGACCTCATTGAAGAAATGGGAGATCTCTCCCCGGATGATCTCACTGGAGAGATGCTCACATCCGTTGACAAATGGAACTGTGTGGCACATTATGCTCGGGCAGTCTTTAAGATTAAAAGGAACATATTTGAGTGCCTGGAGGCGTCCAGGGCGGAGGGTTCTCTTTTCTAGAAATCCCTCTCCTTTCCCCTCCTTCCGCTGGAAAAGGGATCCCTGTAGCCCAGTGGCGCCTAAACGCGTAGAGAAATGAAGCTTGGCCCGAAGTAATGTGTCAAACGGTTCCAGGCTAGGTTCTCAATTTGACAGGGGAGGTGTTTAGTGGGTAGTCCAAGGGTATCCTCCATGGGAGTCCCACACTGCCAGACTAGGTGGGCGTAAATCCCTTCACCCCCCTACCACAAAAAAAAAGCTTGAATATAGCTAAAATTTATTACACTTTGTAATGCATTTTGAAATGTATAAATTGAATAAATATAATAAATAATTTAAAAAAATGAATAAATGTGATAAATAATCAAAAAAAAAACAGGGTACTCACCCACTCCTTCAACGAGCGGTTGTTGCTGGGGAGGGAGGAGGTCCTAGTCAATCCTAAGTGCTGACATAAAATTTTCATAAAAATAAGCGTATGAAAGTGTTGTAAGGTATGATTGATGAGACGTGATTTCCAGTTCTGAAGGTGTGTAACGGGCAGATAATGTATCCGTTATTTACAATAAGTGCGTTGTTTTGCTGCTGGTCCTGGAGTTCCTCTTTCTACGTCGAACGTTTACTTCCAGTGCTGGAAGATGCTGCTCATTCTTGGAGTCCGGTTCGGAAAATTGAGCAAACTGAATTCACCTATTTTGCAAGCCACAACGCCAAAGAAAAACGTAAAAGCAGCAAACAATTAGGAGTACCCGCATGGTACGATGAAAATAGAGTTCCAAATAGTTGCGAGTTCTAACTTTCATGTTAAATGGCACACGTATGCCCGTGTTGATGCTGAATGCATTTTATGTATGTCACATGAGATGGGAGGGTGGTAGAAGTTAATCTAGTGAGAGTGACACTTATAGGCTTTAGTTTACTAAGAGTATTAGCTAATATTCGCAAAAATCTTTTAATGAACCACTTAAGTATCTTAGAAGTTTGGAACATACTCGTACACTGCCATATCTAGCAAAAGAATCTACCAACACACTCAAGTCATTTTAAAATAATCAAATGGCTAAATATATTCATCAAAACTTTTTATTTTGCTTTTAACCCGTACTATATAAGACTGTAAAAACGTTAGCGATCAACACAAATATTCTGTTGTCAAAACGATCATTGCGATTTAACTGAATGTCTTTTCCCTACAGCACAAACTGCCAAAGGTTTTGCGATTTCTTTCAAATTTCAATCACGTTCACAAGCTAAACTCGTTCATAATATTCCTCCACGATAGTATTCAATTCTTTGGCACCTCCTTCATGTGTCTTATTTTGCACACGGTTCCCGCGTGAGAAGAAAAACCCCAGTACTTGCCATTTCCAGTTGATCTACGCAGGTGATCAGCAGTAGCCGCCCCAGTCCATTGGTTTTGATTCTTTGATTCCGAACCCAGTTCAGATATGACGGGCGCATGCAGTGCCTACGAAAAAATCGCGGAAGCATTTTTCAATCACCAATGGCAAACTTGTGACGGCAACGAGGAAAACAATGTCAACGACGGCTGTCAAATTATTAACATACCCAACCGCGGCAGCAGCAAAGGCAAGGGCGAACCAACTTCCGTTGCTTATTCCAATTGGAACATACAAAGTACGGATGATAGCGGGCTCCATTATCAATGGATGCGTGCCGTGCGTGACTGTGTTCGTACGCAAATGCGATATATTTGACAAGCGGGGTCCGAATCAAAATTTTTTTTTAACATTGCCTTCTTTCTCACTTTTCAAACTATTACTTTTGCCTGAAGTCCGATTTTCTAACCGCAACTACGTTCACTTTACTCGCACAACACAATCGGCTGCTTTTCGCAACTTTTGCCCAGTTCTGGGCTGATGGCTCTTCTCCTCCCAACACCCGACAAACTCGCCGGATATCACTGCAAATTGCCTGTTTGGCTAATTGCCACCAGTACTAGCGGAATAAATAACGCGTACATACAAGTATGGGCCATGAATCAAATTCAAATGCAAAAATTTGACTGAATCGCATTTGATGGGGACGGGCGGTCGAAAAACAAATGTTTCTTTTCTAGAGAGATATTTATTATACCCATTTATAATTCTTTTGGTAAACACTGAAAACTTTGACACTCCACTGTCTATCAGAATTATAAACGTGTGGTATAACACAATCTAGGAGGCCAATTTACTGGTCCAAAACGTGAAATCAGGTTCTCACCAAAATGATTTCTCAATAAGTCCATTGTTTCTCTCGCTGAATGTGAAATAGCCCCATCTTGTTGAATCCAAAGTTCACGATACCACGAGCTTCAGTTTTAGGTCGCAAAAATCCGTTGTCATGGTGCCATTTACGGGTACAGTCTGATCTGACTCTTTTTAAAAAAAAAATATGGGCCGATGATTCCACCGGTCCATGAACCACATCAAACTGTGCATTTCTGTGGCTGCCAAGTTATTGTCTATCAAGCTATTCAAAACGACGCCGAATCGATTTGTCATGGTATTTAGCCAAACTCTCAGCTACAGCCGCTATATTCTCTTAACTATGTACTCGATGTAGTCGAACAGGTCAATTATTACCCAATAATGTATGCTGGCTTTCAAATTTGCGGATAGACGATGCACATCATTAGTTGCTCTGAAAGCTCGAAACCCGATTCTCACAGCACTTGATTTTCATAATACAGCTGCACAATTTGTATACGTTGTTGCATTGTAAATCTTTTTATGATAATTTGTCAAACCCAATTGAATTAAAAATTAGATTTCAGTTTCGCAGGAGTCACGCGTGGTCTGTCAAAAAAAAGCCTATTGAAAATTAAACCTCATACTAATCACTTTATATATGCATATGCTTTAATTACACTAGGTGTAGTGGTTACAGGAAGTTCATATCTCCGTGAAGGACTGCAGTGATGGTCTGCTGCCTCAGCTAGCAAAGATATTGGTACTTGCAGGATTCACCTTGTCTGAAGACGCTTGCAGGCTAGCGTTGTGGTGTCGTGGGGCGGGTTCTTTTCCCCAACACAAGGACCCTCTACAAAAATTTTGAATTCACGAATTGTTCAATCATACTAACTCGGTTCGACGGTGTCGAGGTCAAAGTATCCTACTGAAGGGATGGACTATTGTAACGTGACTGACTGAGCTCGATTAATGCGCGTGGGATGCGATACAATTTCGTCCTTACTTATAACACTTACGAACCTCAACTAAAAGTGGTGCATCCAGGTGGACGCGGTACCCCCTTGAACTCCCAATCCAGATCAATATCTATTGTAGACGTGTCCATTTATTTTTTATTTACATGATAAATTCGTGCATAGGCACTTTATATGAACTTTCCCGGTAAATGAAAAATAAAATTTTTCAGATTTATATGAAAATTTTATATGATGGAATCATATAAAACTTTAAAAATAATAAGAAACCCGCGTGGAACGCCACTCTACATAGCAAGAGCCCCTGTAACGACTGGGAAAGGAAGGGGCTGCGGCCCGATGGCTAGCTCACAATAGGAGTGTTCAGCTACCGTGACGGGTCTCATACCCGTTCAAAAGTCTCCAAATAAGAAGATCGAGGGTTTTGCTCATTTAGCAATTCATATTTATTCTTTTATTTCAGAAAAAAATTGATTTAATAGAATTTGAATAACTTACTTTACAAGAACTTTTATCCAGATATCAAATTCAATATATATATATATATGTATATATATATACATATATATATATATATATATATATATATATATATATATGTATATATATATACTATATATATATATATATGTATATATATATATATATAAATATATATATATATATATATATATATATATATATATATATATATATATATATATATATATATATATATATATATTTCTTTATTTATATTTCTTTTTGTAGTAACTCGGTGAATGTCATTTACGTATAGAGTTTGAGACTCCCAAGCTTGCAAGAAGGTGGCTGGGCTACCCACTAAACACCTGTCTTGTCGACTTGAGAACCTGGCCAAGAACCGTTTGAGACAATGCTTCGGGCCTGGTCCCATTTTGTTACACCGTGAGGTGCCTTCAAGCTGGGGATCCCTCTTCTAGCTGGAGGGAAGAGGAAAAGGAGGATTTGCCAGACAAGCGATCCCCCAGTCCCAACGCCCCCGGATGCTGTGAGTCCCTTTCATCTTTTAGGACTGCTCAAGCATAATGTGCCACCTAGTTCCATTTATCAACTGATTCGAGCATCACCGCAACTGTATTATCCGGGGTGAGCTCTTCCGTTTCCCTGTACACGTCCTTTCGTGGCCTGTCCCATTTTGTGCCCGCAAAATATGCGTGGCAGGCATTGCTTTTCTCTTCTATACAAAACCGACAATCCGGAGACCGTGACTTACCAATCTTGTGCAGGTAAGACTGAAAACATCCATGCCCGCTCAAAAGCTGGGTCAGATAGAAGTCAGTCTCATCATGCCTTCGATTTAGCCACCGTCTCATATCCTGGATGAGGTGAGCAGTCCACCAGTCCAGACTGCTGCCAATCGTTCAGTGAGCGCTGTCTCTCCTCAAGGACAATCATCTCCCTCACGTCCTCGTTTGGACGCAAGTAAATGGCACCGGACTTCCTAGCAAGATAGGTAGCAGGTATCACGCCTGGAATAACTCTCACCGCCGAATCAGAGATCACCAAATACGAAGATGCAATCCCCAGTGTATCTGTATCTGTGCCATTTTCGGTATACCTGCTTACTGAGAGCATCGCCCCATATTTCTGCTCCGTACAGTAGAACTGACCCTACAGCACTTATGAGGTGGCATCTTCTTGATAAGCTGCATCTCCTTACGTTGGACGTAAGTCAACTCAGAGCCGTTGCTCTGATTTGCTCAGAGAAACTCATCTTTGAGTCGATAAGTAGCCCTAGGTGCTATAACGTGCTTTGATTCGATTGGTATGTTTCCAATACTGATCAGTCTTAGTCTATGGATTCTCTTCTTTGGACAACCACTTCGGCTTTCTCTAGTGTTAAGCTAAAACCGCGAGCATTACCGCAAAACTGACCAAGCACAACTTAACTGGCATCTCCAGTCTCGGTAACCCATCCTGCAACATATTTCACAGGCCTTCATCAAGGATAGATCCCTGAGTGACACCAAATGTAACTTTAATCGGTCGTTGCCCCTGTGTTGTATCATAAAGCAGGGTTTGGTCCTTCAGGTAGTCCCTCAAAATCCGCATTAGATATTTCGGAACTTGAAAAGGTTTACCAGCTTAGCCAGAATACCCATATTGATGAGTTTCTCTAGCACTTTCCCAGCAGTATCCAGCATGGACGAGGGGTATGCAGACGGCGATCCAGCATTTTCCTTCCCCTTGCTGATCAGCATGAGCTTCGGCACCTTCCATCGTACCAGGAAAGCCCCGTCCCTAGGCAAGTGTTGGATATGCTGAACAACAAGTCAGAGAAATGGTGATAGACAAGCTGCAAAACCTTAGCTGGAACATCAAGTGAACCTGAAGCCTTCCTCGCTTTCAGTGAAAGGACCGCCTCTTCCAGTTTCGGCTGTATGAAGAGTGGACACATGACTGCTGTTTCACTATGGACAGCGTCAATATGGATAGGATGGGCGGGGAAGGGTACCCGCACTGTTTTGTCTATCTTTCTGCATCATGTATGCAAGGACACCAAGCTTCCGCATTACTAGCTTGTATCCAAGGCCCCACGGATCCTTGTCCACATTGTGCACTAGATCTTGCCAGCGACGAGCCTTGCTGTTGTTCAATTGCATAGGCATTTCTTGGCCAACTTGTATGCAGTTACCCGGTAGCATGCCTCGTCACGGCTCCGTGCCCCCTTGGCCTCACGGCGGAGTTTGTGATACTCCCTTCACTTTTGCGAAGGCATTTCTGGGCCAACTTATATGCAACTACCCGGTTGCATGCCTCGTCACGCTTGCGTGCCTGCTGAGCCTCACACCGAAGCTTGTGACACTCCTTTTGCTTTTCAGCGATTTCAGTTGACCACGAGTACACTGGGGGCTTGCCATGTCGGACTTTTCGACGATCGTCGTGATGATATTCATAGTTGAGATCACCATGTCTTGAGCTGCCAGTTCTTTCATCCCCTGCGATTCCCTCTACAGCGGGGCATGTGCTGTGAGCACCTCGACGAACCATTCGACGTCCATCGTTGCGACGCTCCACCCACTTGTGGAAAGCTGAGAGCACGGACATTGGGAGACCATATAATGGATCTCAAGTAGAATGCACTGATGATCACTGGCCAAGTAGTCCTCTAATACTCTCCACTTTCGTATCCTCCATACTAAAGACTCGGAGGCAAATATCGGGTCCCATATGGCTTCTTTCCAGTGAGTGCGGTGGCACTCAGTATATTTCCGGTGTTTAGTACCACAAGTGCCATTTTGGCCACCATTTCTAGGATTCGTTTTCCCCGCGGATCTGTTTGAGGTATAACCATTTGTTTATTTTAGTGTTGAAGTCTCCCCCAACGAGCACGTACCGTCTGCGTTCGAGACAATGCCCTCCAAATCATTCAGATTGGCTTGAAAAGATGATATCCATTCGTTCTGCATCAGCTACACATCAATGAAGGTAGCCCCTGAACTCCAAACCCACACGAAACCGCCCCCCATGCAAAGCTTTCCGCCTGGAAATCAGCATTCCAAACCCAGATCGTGGTAGTACCAGTTTCATCAGGATACCATGATGTAGAACTTTTATCATGGGGCTGCTCACTCAGCAGCAAAAAGTTAGCTTTTAGTCCCTCGCAAACTGCTCAAGCAGATTTTGGGCGGTTGAACTGTGGTGTAGGTTTAGCTTTAGGATTACGGTCATCACAGTTCTTATTTTGCCTTGGCTAGGACTTCCTGGATAACCCAGCATTTTTTTTTTATCCCAAGATGTGCTCAAGATCAGATCTTGGATCAGCATCTTTGCAAAGAATACAGTCTGCCTCCTTTGTACACTCTTTTCTTATATGCCTCATTTCATCGCATTTGTAACATAGGGAACTCCTTTCGGGTCTTTTGCATACTTGTGCGGTGTGACCATAACCAAGGCATTTGAACCATTGAAGGGGCAATGCTCTTTGCCGTATCCTATAGACAACCCACCTTATTCTTACTTTGCCCATATTGAGAAATTCTTCGGTGTTCTTTTTGGTCAAGCCAATGATAGCCAACCAAAGGGGACAACCTTTGGTTTTCTAGTGTCAGCCTCGATTTGATCTTTCTCATGCTTGAAAAATCCATTTTTATGGCCTCTTCTACCTTGGTTAGATCTATGACGCAGTCAATGTCTCTTATTTCGATCGTTGCCATCAGTTCAAGCGATGCTTGAATTGCGTTTTTGCCCAGGATTTTCTTTTCTGCGTCGTAGAATACTTCTTTTTTGTCGGCCCCTGCTCCGAATTTGAACAGTATGTAGCCCAACCGGGTTGGTCGTACTGCTTTAATGGCAGTGTTGGTGTCTTCGGGCCGTACGTTTCCCCTGATATCCCACAACTCCGCCGCCTAGGATCGGCCGTCTAGCAGTCGAGCAGTCCCTGCTGTCGGGGTCTTCGTCGGGGCTTCCTTTGCTTCGTGTCGCATCAGGTCTTTTTCTTGTTGAGCGTCCATATGAATTTATTTTCTGGCACGTTTTGAAGGAGTTTCTTCACGGCTTTCCTGGCTCCTTTTGTCAGCACTATCTGGAGCCCTAACCTGGTATTCCACGACCATCAAGTGCCTCTTCCTTCTTTTTTGTATCCCAATCTCTCTCGATTGAGCTAGAGGCCATTTTTTTCTTAATGTTTGATGGTGCCCTTTAGACTTAGCCCTCAGTACTTCTTTAGCCTTCTGCTCTTCTTTGATATACTGGTTCTCATCGACCTTCAACTAGCTCCTCCAATAATGTCCTATGTGCTCTAGGAACCCCTCTAGTTCAAGGAGCCTAATCTTAACTGTTTTGTTGATTTTTGGCAAGTTGCATGCAGATTGTAATCTTTTTAAAACCTCTCGCGCACTAGCGTTTCTTCTTCATGTTGCTGGGCAGCAATTGTAGTTGGCGATCCCCTTTCTTGGGAGGGGTTATTGGCTTTCGTGTCCGAGTACAGTACTTCCGCCACGTTTTTGACGGTGACGATGAAATAACACAGTGGTGCTTTATTTGTCTGGTCACTCCTGTCTCTCCCTTCCGTAATATTATTGTGGACTTCAGGATGGTTCGTTATTATTTCGGAATTTACAATCCTTGCTTCGGTCACTTCGGTAGCGACCACAGCAGTGACTATCGAATTCTCGGTGTTCTTTAAATTTTCTTCCACCACTTGTACATCTGGTGCATCCTGCAGAGTTTCCTGCTTTTCCTTTTTACGACGCTCTGGCTTCTGGACAAGACTTTCTATTAATCTCCATTTTTTTCGTCTTCACTGTTATTGTATTCATTGTCGATTTTGCCATCGTTAGTAGTGCTCTCAATGTGCTGTTAACATCGTGGCTGCAGCCACTTGTTGCGTCGTCATTTTTGTTTTGGGTTTTTTTATCTGCTTTTAGGGTTTTTGGTTGCTCCAGTTTTATAGAGTCTATCCTCAGAGTCGCTGTATTTGTTCGGGTGTGTAGTCACCTTTTTGCTTACATAGTCATCTTCCCTTATGGGAACAAGCGCTCAGAGTCATACAAGCGCTTGTCAGGAGTCCGTCTTAACCGAACCTACACTACCAACCCAATGGTGCTAGCTTCAAACGTTTTCCGAGGCCCGCCAAGGTTTCACCGGAGCGTCGGTATGATTGTTGAATTGAAGCCGTTCGCGCATGAGTGTCACCTTGGTGCTACAGTGCAAAGCAACTAGGTCCAAATCTTCATATCCACCAGCACAAAGCATCAATTTCAGTTCGTTGTCCAAAGTGTAGTCCAGATTCAGTCAGGGTCATTACCTGTCTTCCCAGGAGGGAACCTCATGGCGCCCCCTATATTCTCAGGTCCGTAGGGGCCACTAGGACTGGTGAGCTTCAAACCCAAAGTAAATTCCAAGCAATAATCACCGCAACACTCCATCGTACATCAGCAAGATTACGGATCCCATGTCTATGGCGGAAAAGTGATTCTTCTTAGCTTTGCCTGTGGCTGCCGTGACCATCCTCAAAAAGACAAAGTCAACAACGACGGAGCTAGAATGGCGACAATGACGTTAGCATGTTTTTCACGCACGGATTCGATTCTCACTACTGAATTTGGAAATTCCTCGGCACATCTCTGCTGTAATGTCCCCCCACCCCACATGGAATCCTCACTGATGGCACTGACTGCTGTACTAACGTCGAGCACCACTTGAAATTTCTCGTGGAAAAACTTGATAGGCAAAAGGCAACGTCGGAGAAAGTCTCCCAAATCCAATACTACATAACCGACATCAAGTGTTCGTTCTGTGGTAGAGTTTTACTCCGCACACTGATGACATCAAGTGACGAGTAGTAGCAGATATCGAAATGGTACAGAGGTGACCGATATCTACTAGGTAGCGCTACGCAATAAAATGTGCTGCGGTTACATGAGGCGGAATATCATTTCAAATAAACCCATGTTCTATAGCAAAGAATTTATTAACAAAACATAAATAAAACAGAGCTTAGCGTGATGTCCACTTTAAGGACTGCGAACAGAGAGAGAATAATTTTAGTTCCGCATCCTTTTATAACGTCGTATGCGTCATATCCTAAAGATTGTACAAGCTGAGTACTGAATAGCTTGGCATACATCTGGTACATGTTGTGTAGTGCGTTGTTTAGCTAATTCCTACACTACTCCCCATCCAAGTGACTTGTTATATCGCAGATGGAAGTGGAAACGTCACTGATTTTTGTTGTGCCTTCGTTTTTGGTCCTTCGTAGGTTTTCAAATTACCTCGAGACTGGCTGCTTGTTGGTCTAACGTTGGCGTTCGGTCTGCTAGCTGGAGTATCTTGCACGTCCGGGTTAAGCATATAAGCTGGCTTAAGCCTCTCCGTCGAAACTGTGGTGATTTTATTGGCCAACTGAATCCTATATATAGAATCATTCAGTCGTTCAATGATCTGATAAGACCTGAGTGCGGTTGCTGCAGCGACTTTTTACATCCATCCTGTCTCACCAAAACATGAGTACACGTTCGCAGATCCTTGAAAATGAAAGGCAAATCCTTATTGTGGTGCTGTATAGGAACTGGTCGCAGTTGCTGCATATCTCGCTTCAATTTGTAGACGAATTCATGAGCATCGATAACGTTCGTGTTATGCTTGAGAAACTCCCCGGGACGACTGGTGAGCAGCTGCTGCATATCTCGCCTCATCCTCCTTAATTGCCGTCCGCAATCCCAGAAGTGTCTAAGTCCAACGCTGCCTTTCATGGCACATGAGAGCTGCCTTCAAAGTGCAATGTAATCGCTCAACCATTCCATTTGATGCCGGATGGTAAGCTGTTGTTCGCGTTCCATTACAGCCGATCAATTTAACCAAAGCTTCGAAAAGTGCCGATTCGAATTGAGAACCACGATCAGTGGTGATGATATCAGGAGTCCCGAAACGTGAAACCCATTGATTATATATTGCAAACGCAACGATCTCTGCTTCTATATCCACGATCGGTACAGCTTCCGGCCATCTCGAAAATCTATCGATCATCGTCACAAGAAAGTTGAATCCATTGGATGATGGCAAAGGTCCCACAATGTCGATGTGCACTTGTTGAAAACGACGACCTACTGCTGCAAATTGTTGCGGGGTGTTTTTAACATGACGATGCACTTTGGAACGCTAACAGGGAATGCATGATTTAGCCCATCTTGCAATGTCCTTCCGCATACTCGGCCAAATATATTTATGTCGCATTAGCTTGCTCGTAGCTCGACCGCTCGAATGACACATTCCATGGACCTGCAGGAATAGCTGGTGCGGTAGAAAACTTGGAACGTACGGACAAATAATTCGCACTGATGTATCGCAGTACAAGGTAAAGTTGTCGACGGAAATCGATTGTAGCTTTAGTTTTCCTTCGTTGCGAAGTAAATTCTGTAGCTCTAGATCGTCCTTTTGTGCTTCTGCAATGTTAGCTGCCGTTACGATGTTTGAAACCACTTCAAGAGAATTTGGCCGTGATAACGCATCAGCGACAAAGTTGTCTGGTCCTTTAATCTGCACAATTTCTGCTGAAAGCTGCGCGATAAACTCCAAATAGATAGCGATGTTATCGAGGCGATGCTTTATCCGAACGTTGCAGGAAAGCATATGTAATCGGCTTATGGTCAGTCCTTATCATGAATTGGCGTCCTTCCACCATTTAGCGGAAGTACTTAATGCTTTCGTAAATCGCCAAGAGTTCCTTGTCATAAGCGCAGTAATTAGCCTGACTTTTGCTCAATTTTCGCGAGAAGAATCAAAGAGGTTTCCATGCATTTCCTTGGAGTTGCTCGAGAACTGCTCCTATAGCGATGTTTGATGCATCCGTGTATAATCTTATAGGTGCATCGTTTTTCAGATGGGAGAGCAACGATGATTCGGCTATCAGATCCTTGCATTTATCGAAAGCGCTAATCGATTCATCTGTCCAAGGAACAGGGCATTTATCGCATTTGCGAGAATCCTTCAACATTTCGTTAAGCGGTGCAAGTATTTCTGCGGCCTTTTTTATGAAACGACGATAAAAATTTAAAACACCCAAGTACGTTCTCAATTGAAGCAGCGTTTGTGGTTTCTCGTAATTTTGTATCGCAGACAATCTGTCAGGAAGGGGTTTGATGCTATCTTCGCTTATTATGTATCCTAGATATTTCACCGTTGGCTCTCCGAATTTGCACTTGACTGGATTGATTTTCAACCCGTAGTCCGATAAGCGTTCGAAAACGCACTTAAGATGCTGTTGGTGCTCGCATACGTTGCTGGATGCGATGAGAATATCGTCGATATAGGCGAAGCAAAACGAAAATCCTTTGAGCACTGTATCAAGAAATCGTTGGAATGTTTGTGCCACGTTGCATAAACCAAACGTCATTCGGCAAAACTCAAACAGCCCACATGGTGTGACAACTGCGGTTTTTTCTATGTCATCTTCATGAATTGGCACTTGATGGTATGCACGTTCTAGATCCAGCGTCATAAAGATCGACTTTCCATGTAGGGAAAGTGTGAAATCTTGAATGTTGGGCACTGGATATCAGTCTGGAATTGTAACTGCGTTCAAGCTTCTGTAGTCGCCACATGGTCTCCAGGATCCAGATTTCTTTTACACTAGATGAAGCGGGCTTGTCCATGGGCTACTGGATGGTCGGCAAATTCCCACGTGAACCATGTATTCAAACTCCTTCTTTGCTGCTAGATATTTGTCTACTTGCAATCTTCGTACACGTTCTGCAAATGGTGGTCCGGTCGTATGTATTTGATGGCATATTCAGTGCGAGAAAAATCATTCAGCATGTCCTTAATATCCGTGTTACTGGTTAACGAAGTGACAACGCTTATTTCATCTTTTGCGAGCTCAGCAATTCTCGAAATATTTGTTTTTCCAGCGACGAGCGGTCAACAAGCATCTCAAAATTCCTCAGGAAATCGGCACCAACGACAGCACGTGGGACGTCAACGATGTGGAAATGCCAGGGAAACATTCTCCGTAGGCCAAGATCCCCCTTTATTAATTTTTCACCGTATGTATGTGGTCTTTTAGTTTTATTAGGAGGAATGTGAAGAGAAAAGACAAGATTCAAATAACACTTATAATTATATTTTAATGAGACACTTTCTTCGATGATATTTTAATAATACTTTCTGTGATATTTACTACTGAACCTCTGACTTCTTTTCAGCTGTGATATTTTACCTTCGTCCACGTCCACGTTTAGAAAAGAAAAGAAAAAAAAGCTCGTCACCCAAAACTGAACAAAGAGAACCAACCGGCAGAATGATTGTAATGGGTACAGTTCAGTGCAGGGAACAAGCTGAATTGGTGCATGTGTTGAGCTTGGTGACATTTGTGGTGGTGTGTTACCAGGCACAATCCAACATGTATTTATTGCAGTGTTATTCGGGGCGAAAAGTTTAAAGTCTGTAGGTTGGGATCGCTGATTCAAGTGGCCTCGAGGAATGACGGATACCGCAGCGCTTGTGTCTATCAGGAACAATAAGTCACTTCCCCTATCTCGAATGATCAACCGATGCTTTTCACTGCAGCCGTCGTCCATGACACTTGTGGACGATGGCGATTCTATTTTTCCAAAGGCTTAAAATCACACGGCTGTCGGCATTTGTGAGCTTTTCCCATGAAGCAGCTGTGGTAGAAGCACAAATTCTTATTTCGGGAATTCGATTGAGATCTGCTTCTTTGTGGCTGAACTCGGAGGTCCTTCAGTTGCTACTCAATCCGTTTAAGGTGATCCTCAAGTGAATATCGTTGCTGATCCAATTTCGTATTTTGCACTTTTTCTTGCTGCGATTGGTTGATTGCATCCACTGTTGGCCGAATGATGTATTCAGCTAGAATTTCATCAGCCATTTTGGCCAGAACATCCGCCTTTACCTCCGACGTGACCATGAGAATAGCACGCGCAGGCAAGCGCCGTACCCGAAGTGATTTTGTAGCATCGTTGGTGAATTGTTCGTCGGCCAGAAGCTGAGATGGTTTCCGATCGCCGAGCTCCAATTCCGTTGGCGCTTTCGAGAGCTGATTTTCTTTTGACTCAGCAAACCGAACAATGAGGTGTCGCTTCAATTCATCGTATTTGTTTATTTCGAGCGGATTTTCAACAACGTCAGCAATATGTTCCAGAATCGACGAATACAACGCAGCCACTATGACACTAAACTTGCTTATGTCGGAAGTCACTTTATGGACTTTAAATTAGGCCTCCACTTGTGTAAACCAAAGCGTCGGTCTACGGCTCCAAAATGGTGCAAATTTCACACTACTTATGGCCTCAACACGGAGTTCACTTTGAAATTGTTCATTTTGCACGAAAGGATTCACGGTTGTTTCCAAGACTTCGTTTTCACCATCACTCGCGATTAGTGTTTTATCGGCACTACTAGCCATATTTTCTAGTAAACTGTTTAAGTTCGAGAGTATGCACTATGAGTGTGACGGAAAACTAGCGTCCTTTTCGCGAGAAAGTTCTTATTATACCTTGATCTTTGTTTAACGTTAGGGTCACCAATATGTAGCGGTTACATGAAGCAGAATATCATTTCAAATAAACCCATGTTCTGTAACAAAGAATTTATTAACAAAACGTAAATAAAACAGAGCTTAGCGTGATGTCCACTTTAAGGACTGCGAACAGAGAGAGAATAATTTTAGTTCCGCATCCTTTTATAACGTCGTATGCGTCACATCCAAAAGATTGTACCAGCTGAGTACTGAATAGCTTAGCATCCATCTAGTACATGTTGTGTAGTGCGTTGTTTAGGTAATTCCTACAAATGCGACAAGTTTGCGGCATAATTTTGCCGCCAAAACAGCATACGCATTGCACATGAAATTAGTGGGTGCATTGCTGATTTATCGTGTAGTTCGCAGGCCAAACTGCTCGATTAAAACAGGCATGGCTATATTCTGATGAAACTTACATATGTGATTGTGTGATTGAATTTAAGGGTGCCTCGTGACTTTATTAGGGAAAAAGTTTAACGAATCCTACTACAATATGTATTTGATGCTTGCAACTTGTGTCGTTTCTGAAAAAGCTTTTCATAGCGGTAAGCTAGAAAGCTGTATGGAAATTGCAAATCAAAAGGCTGTTATTTTCCTTTTGCTATGACCTTTTAAACTTGAATTTTAATTGTTCAATTTGGCTGGCCGTTGTGACGTGCCGCAATTTTTTCTCCACTCTCTTCATTATTTTGAAATAAAACTGTTCACTTTCTCTTTTAAAAATAACCTGCGAAAATTGTTGCACTTCACTTTCACAGTGAAGCACATCACTGACATTTCCAACCTTCAAAATCATATTACCAAGTCCTTAAGATAAATCCACTTCATTAACCCACTCAGTGGTAGCCTTTCGTTTACACTAATGAGGATATTACTGTGACGTAATAAAAAACCACTTGACCATAAAAGGATCCACTTTAGTTTCGTTCAAGCAAAAAGATAAAGAAAAATTGATTCAACAATTCTTTCAAAAATTTCATTATACTGATGCGCCGGGTAAAGACCAGACTTTCAAGTGAAAGTCTCACAACTTCAGACCCATCAATTCTATTGAAAAATGTTGAACTTTTCTCTCTGCAATCGTTGCAATCACCTGTTTTTGTACCTGTTCGAGAATATACTGCGAAGTTTTTACCACTTTGTATCCTCCACTCTCTCAGCACTTTCAGACGGTCTCGAATTCCCAACTGATGAACACTCACAAAACAATACCCAACCATCATCAAGGAAAGATTTAGAAATTTCGCAACGGTAATGGCGAAAGTGGGTAGTCTCCCTCAAGATGGATAATTTATCTTATCAGCGCCAACAACAAGAAAGGAAAGCAAGGATAGCAGTGAAGTAGAGAGCAAAAGGAAAATGTTGACTGCGAACATTAAGCTAAGTGGTAAAGCTGCCTCGGTGAAATTCAGATGGTGACAATATCATAACGAAGAATGAAAACACTTGAAACCTTCTTTGTGTTCTCCATCATATACAGACGGCAAGGATGTAAACCTATTTAGCGGGAAAGATTGTGGGAGAGTGAGTTGTTTCAAGGATGATTGGGTTCACTCAAGGTTTGTTGGACTATTTGATGATCCTTGATGTTATGAAATTTTGATGAGTTTACTCATCGATTTTAAATCGAATACAGATAAACATTCGCTGTGTGGGATGAGCAAAGGCCTTTTGAAAAGATGAAAGTTTACAGGACTTGCTAAATTATCTGAGGTCTTGGTAAATTATTTCAAGGAAAATTTTTCAAAAGGTGATTATTACAAGAAGTTACCTAGAAAATTATTATTTTGCGTTCTTTCTAGATATGTATACAAATAGTCGTACGAAGTTCTATTTTTGAGGTTCTGTAAGGATGAAATTCTCTTTCGCTCACATTGCTTAATTTTAATTAACTTCAGCGGGACTAAATTTTAGTGAAGGCTATTGCATATTATTAGCGAAACTTTGTGCAAACCCTACGATTTTTTGAATGCTCTAATTGAAACAATTTTATATTTTATTGATTGCATTCTGTGCCCCACGTTAAATTATCCCATAATTTTTGCTTTGGCATGATTTAAGTAGCGACAATAATGCACTGTCCAGGGATTCTCTTACCAGAATAAATGATTCGCAACAACGTAAAACTCAGCTAAATTTTTTAATAGGGTTGGCCAAACCCTACCCATGAATGACTGTAAATTCAGCTTAGAAAAGCTGAATTTAAATAACCATGGCAAAGTGTAACACTCTTGACCCCTTTGTCCTACGCCTTACATAGGGGATTCATTATGAAGTT
The DNA here is from genome assembly GCA_963969285.1 of Odontomyia ornata. Lineage (NCBI taxonomy): Eukaryota > Metazoa > Arthropoda > Insecta > Diptera > Stratiomyidae > Odontomyia > Odontomyia ornata. The sequence goes on from OZ017738.1 coordinate 398,151,381, forward strand.
TGGTTTTTAATCTTAAATAAAAGGCATGAAATTGAATTCTATAGTAAAATGATTCATAAGAACAATCTATGACATTTACTCTTTAAAGATTATCTTGTTTAAATGTTGAACGCGACTGTTCCGTATGGTGTATCCTGGGGGTCCAATTTTGGACGACACGTTCCAACATAGCAACCGGTATTTCGCAAATGACACAAGCAATGTTGGTCTTCATAGTGCCCAGTGAGACCTGTGGACACCAAGCCTGATCAATAATATGAATGTAAACCCGAACTGTATCATCAACGAAGTATATAGTAGACATAAGAAGCAACCGTGCCCCAGCGTTGAGGTAATGTTGTTACGGATAAAACAGATGGGCACCAGTACCACCTCATCCCGAACACTATCGTAGCATTCGCGTGACTCGGTATATTCAGAGAGCTAAGCCGCACTTGACTAGGGTTTGTTTGCCACTCCAAATTGTATTCATAATAGTAGTGTAAATACGATTATTTGTAGTTTTAAGCAAACATAATTGTCATCGAGCGAAGGGCAGAATCAACGCATGGTTGAAAATGGAATGTTATCGTTTAGTGCTGCGAAGTAATTTCAAGGTTGATTAGTGGCTGTTAAATGGCATTGAAAAGGTGCGAAAATGAATGCCCAAGTGGAAAGCATGGTTCCGAATGTAAACAAGTATATAACTGCCAGAATGATGGTACATGTGATTCTATAAGTGGAAAGTTTTACTGCCAACCGGGTTGGATAGGCTCAGTATGTGCCAATCACTGTCCTGCTAATACGTATGGTTTGAGCTGCAACCAAACTTGTGACTGCTCAAATGGAAACTGTGATCATATAACTGGTGAATGTGAATGTTTCCCTGGTTTCACTGGAGAACGTGTTCGACTCCTTGCCCGCCAAATACATTTGGCCAAAACTGTTCCCAAAAGTGTAAATGTAAAAATAATTTAAAATGCAATCCTTCTACTGGCGAATGTTTATGCTCAGCGGGCTGGGAAGGACGACTATGCGAAAAGAGAAAATGTGATATCAACAAATACGGATTGAATTGTAGCAAAATATGTGATTGTGACATGCATAACACCGAACTTTGCAATCCTTGGCCTGGTTTGTGTCATTGTAAACCTGGTTGGAGTGGCGAACAGTGCAATCGACCGTGCACTTGTCTGAAATATGGAAAGAATTGTGATCTTGCTTGCGAATGTAAAAATAATGCGAAATGCTCACCATTTAGCGGTGAATGTTATTGCGCTGCTGGGTTCCGCGGTAAATACTGCAGGGAAGCATGTCCGGAAGGAACGTATGGAGTCGAATGCAATCAAAAGTGTGATTGTAAAAATGGAGCTAAATGATCGCCGGAAACTGGTCAATGTTTCTGTCCTCCTGTTTGGAAGAATGTAAAATGTGATCCGACCGTGCGATGAACAACATTATGGAAAAGATTGTAAAGAAAAATGTCAATGTCTCCATGGAGCATGTCACCCGGAAAATGGTTCATGTTCGTGCAAAGCCGGATGGATGGGTGAAAAATGTGTTTGCCCAGATGGATTCTTTGGTAATCATTGTATGGAAGCATGTGCTTGTCCATCTCAAAATTTCGTATGTCATGCTGCCCTGAGATGCATATGTCGTCAAGGAAAAACTGGAGATAACTGTGACATCCCATTAATTCTAGAGCGTGTTGCTGTTATTGACAATTCAACGAATCAAGCTGGTCTGGCATTTGGTATTGTAATGGCTTTGGTACTGATTGGAATATTTGCTGCCTTGCTTTTCTACTACCGGCGTAGAGTATCGAATTTAATAACCGAAATAGCTCATGTTGCTTATATGGCTCATCCGCAATCATATCCAGAACGGGATAATTTCGATAATCCTGGCTACGGAATGCAACCATCAACGGACAACACACGACTGCTAAATAACTTACATCCAAAGATGAACAATCTAAATGGACAACCATCACTTTCAAACTATGATGATGATTCAAACGCTAACAATTGTACTGATTCGTATACAATAAACTTTAACACAGCAACTAGTATGAAGAATTATAATGCAAATTTAACTAATCCAAACGTGTATCACAGTATAGACGAAATGACCAAAGAAGAGCACGTATACGACGAAATAAAGCAAAAGGAAGGTTAAAGAGAACCAAGCGAGTACGATCACTTAAACTGTTCGGGACCAGGCACATCGCTGAAGCCACAGTATCACCGAATGAATGACATGCAATTAAATATTAAGGCCGAAGTTCAAGATAAAACATTATTCAAACCGACGAATACAGATCCTAACGTTGATGATTCAAGAAATGATTCAAATGAAGGCTGAATATTTTATCCAAATCTCAAAAGTAAACAAATACCACTGAGAGGTCAAACTGTCAGTGAATTATGTTCAGCTAATTCAGCCGCACTTGGAGTGCTCACCACCAGAAGGGAGCGGAAACCAAGTGGCAGCAGAAAAAAATTACCACGCTGAAGAGGTGGATGACCGAAGAGCGGAACATTGCCCGTTAGGAGGAGGCTATAAAAGCGCGCGAAGAATGACGCGCCTCCTTTTTTAACCTTTCTTATCGTGTGCGGCAAACCAGGAGTTGAGAAGTAGCAACAAGTGCGGAGGAAATTTGAAGTGCGGAGGAAATTCAAGGCACGAAGCGACGAGAAAAATAACAAAGTGCACCAACGGATGCAACCATCGAAGGGGCCCCTTGTAGATACTCAGTAGAAGTAAGTTCTTTTTAGTTTTACCGTGAATCAGATGTTTAATTATATAGAATTTGCGAATTGTATTACATGTTTTGGAAATTTTACCCAGTCGTATTTCATTGAAAAAAAAATTTACGCTTTTAGAGCAAGAAAGGTAAAGACTTTTTCCCAGATTGCAGGTTGTGACGGGTGCGGCTTGAGTGGTAAGTCGATGTAAAAGTGCAATATAACAGAGTGAAATTAGTGATATCTAGAATCAAAGTGTTCGGGGTTGGTGTAGTGGTCCCGGCGAGGGTTAGTGATAGGAAGGGGTATAGGGGTACGGTTGTGCAGGTGTAGGATTTGAGTGATAGTCCGTATGTGCTCGATAGTTAGGGTTCGGCCGAATCGCGACGGTGATTATTCTGGCAAGCCGCATTCTCGCTTGGCGGCTTATTGGGGCCTTGAGGGATAAGCGAGTGGCGCCCCACGCCCGTCTCCGGACGAGCTAAACCGGGTCCATAAGCCCCGCCGGAGCACCCCAATTTCCCTGAGGGCCATAGTGGCTCTCGTGGAATAAAAAGCGGGTGTAACAACGTCTTCTTGAACAACACGGAAGGAACTTATGATGAAAAACACACGGCTGTTTGTTGCAAGCACACCAAGCATAGCTTTTGTTATCTGCAAAGATGATAGAGAGGAGATTTTACAAGAGAACATTGGAATCATCCGCATCAAAGAGAACTGCGCTAACCAAACCGAGCGATTCATTCTACGATCAGAAATGACTCAGCATAAGGGAGTACTGACAAGCCCTGTGAAGAAAGTGGCCCCAGCTAAGTTCGGAGACAACGACTACCACACAAAATGTATGGACCCAATAGCAAGAGTAAAGCAGCACATTTTCGATGGTGATCCTTCAAGCCAGAGCCTATTGCAATTACAACTACCTTATACAGTTACGCAAGCATCCGGTACCGCTGACATCAATAATGCGGATCATCATCGCGGTCTGTATAGCCAGCATCTACATCAGAAATATACTGATGAAGACTTGGATGCCGAAGAAATCGCAGGAATCCATATCCACTGCATCAGAAGAGAACGTGTCGCTTAATGAAAGATTCAACATTGTTTTTACCGGTGGTGCCCCAACATTAGGGTGTCCCAAGACATAAGGGAAGATTTTTTTTCTCGAAAATAAAATCGCATACCCTCTATTTTTTTCTAAATGGCCTTATTCGCTTAAATAATAAATATTATTGCGATTGGATACAAAACATAAAATATAAATTTTTGTTCCGGGTTAGTGTAAAAAATTTCTAGAAGTTCGAGTTTGTTTAGTAAATAAAACACTTATATACCCAAAAGATATTACTATTTCATATTTAACATTAAAAAACATTATTTTACAAATTTCCTTTTTAAGGTTTGTTTTTTACAGTCTGAATAAATTTTCCGGTGTTCTTGTACGCAGCGTAATAAAAATTGCTTTTGTTGTTCTTCAACTGTAACTAAACCATGAAGTTCTTGCATCATCTTGACCGCTTATTCAGCTGTATCGTTTACTGCCCTTAGCACTGAAACATTCTTCTTGGCATCTTGAAACGAAGCATTATTTGGCCATAAAGACGGTTCTTCGTTCAGAAAACTGTCATCAATTTGAAGCCAGGTGAACAACGCTTTACTTTTGACTGATACAAAGTCGTAGTCGTTTTTGTCTAAAATAAAAAATGAAAAGAATTTGTAATTTTTTAAAAAAATGGAATATAAAAGAAACAATACTATATTTACTAATGAAACTTACCATACAATGAACCACAGAGTTCTTCTTTGGATGGGATCTAGCGTTTATCATGGGTTGATGGATTCTCTTTGGTTAAATTTTCAACCATTCTTATTTTGGTTTCTTGGTCCACATCGTCGTCAAATAATGATAAGGCAGCTATTTCACCGGTTGAATACCATAGATGCTGGCTTAATTTCTGTAAAGCTGCTTTCGAGACGTTTCTATCGATTTTTTCGTAAGCCTTCATCGCCTTCAAAAAGCACAAATCCTGACAAGGTGCTTTTACAGCCAAAATACATTGGAGCCACGGCTTAACGTAGGATATCACGATGAACAAGCAAACATCAAACAGTGCCGCCTTATCTTTGTTCGTCATTTTCAGTTGAGCATTAAAAAGTGCTATTTTCAGTGCATAAATCGCCCTCGCCATCCACCTGGCTTGGTGCATGGCACCTGGAGGTCGGATTTTAAATTTTCGATCTTTATCTCCGCCTAAAAATATCACTGAGAGCTCAATTAGTTCTCGATAGTCATCTCGGACAATATCTTTGGTCAATTCAGCATAAGAAGTTTGGTCATGTTTTCTATTTCGGAAACAGTCAGATGCAAATCTAGCTTATCTTTATTGCACTGTATTTTATTTGGGTCGACACTCTTCCAGTTATCTCAAAAATTTTTGAAAAGCGCAATATCCGGGCTTGTTGTCACTTGACTGATTTTTGCTTCGAATACGCTTTTTGATATTAACTCATACATATGATGCCGGCAGGCAAAAATTAGCAATTCTCTATCAAGTTTTTGTTCAAGAAGTACACAAGTGCTATTAATGCGGCCTGTGTTAGTATCACAACAAAGAATTTGTACTTTATCTTCTAGATTCCAGTCTACAAGCGCTTTCCAAACCGCCTCTGCCTGTTCTCTTCCTGATGAGTTTTCTTATTTTGGCACAGCAATCAATTGTTCTTTATCTCCATATGAAATAACTGCCGGAAGACGCTCTTCTTTTCATTTCCGAGCATTTAAACCAGGCAATAATTTTCCATCAAAGTGAACTGTCACAACCTCTGGTATCTCGTTTTGAATATCAATTTTTATGGATTCCGCGCGCTCTTTGCGTTTTTTCGGTGCGAATTATTTATATTGAGGACTTACTTATCAAAAATTCATCAGTATTGTATCCAAGTGCTTGAATAGTAGCTTCAAGAATATACACGGAATCTCTCATACTTAACTGGCACCTGTCTAGCGCCGCTACTAATTTTGGAGTGATAAAATCTTTCCGCATAGATACTTTCATTTTTTTGGGTTGCGCACTCTCGATCTGAGGTATTATGTCTTCGTCCGAATCAGATGAGTCTGTTTGTATAGGATTATATGATGATGTCGATGGAGTTGACTCTGCGAAATATTTAGATCACGCTTTCTCTTCCCCAATAATTCTCAGGCGGCCCCTTTCTTCTTTATCGGTCCCTTTTTTGTCTACTCCACCTTAATGACCTGGTCGACCTGGCTCCCGTTGTCGTTGTAAAAAAGGCTTAACTTCATTTGTTTTTATTAAATGAATCGCATCGGCGTGGGTAATATCAAACGAATTGTCTAAGTTCCTGACAAACTCTTGTCGACGCTGTTTAAATACGTCTTGGGTTTTTTGTGCATTTTTTTGCAAATCCCTCCAAACTTGATATAAATTCACAAGTTTCTTTACACAATTAGAAAAAGATTTCGTAGGTATACGCGCCTTTTCCCAATATATAATACACTCGCGAAGACTGAGATTTGCACTTTCATTTACAGTTAAATTCACTTGACGAATGTTGTAAAATAGCACTGCTAAAACTTGTCTATTAGAAGGAAGTTTTGATCCCGTTATTTGATGTTTTTCGTCACCTATTAAAAATATATCCTCTTTGGAGCTGCGTAATTTCACTGACATGTTGACCGAACAAAAACAATGTGTGAAAACAACTGGCCAAAAATCTACAATCACATGTCCTTTTATACTAATTCCTTACTTGCTAACAAACTATTTTAATTTGCAATATTATGCAAATTAAAATAAATATAAATACTATATTGCTCTAAATTCTACTCGTGTCCTTTTACAATAACTTATTTTCTAACAAATAGGTGCTAAATTTATGGCATGTAATGTATTCTAGAAAAAGGTCGTGAACAATAAAATACTTAGTCTTACATTTATTGCTTAAGATACTAATTTACATGTTCCTGTGTCGGCATCGCCATTTTTTACTTAAGCTACTAATTCACATGTTCCTACGTCGGCATCGCCCTTTGTCGATGCCAACACATTGGTTGCACATAGACATGTTATGGCGTAACTGTTTACTGTATAAGAAAGACAAATTATAACAAGCACATCGATCGTTCGAGCGCGTCGGCCGTAGTTAGCAAGTATTGACAAGTTCCGATGCAAGTCGGCACGGGATATCGTGATCCTACCTAAACCAAATTTGGTTAACAATTGTTTCAAGATCATTCAAACAAATAAGGAGGGTATGCGTTAAAAAAAATAACTTCAATTTTTTTGGGACACCCTACCCAACATGTTCAACAATTGAACAGAGTACTCAACAGTAGTCAATTTACATTCGCCTGGTCATTCTTCCTATCAATATTAAAATGTAATTGACCCATTTTCAGCCGCGAATTCGCCTACATGAGCTGGCAAGCAAAAAAATGTTTACACTCTGAATAGACATTGACGACAGCATAAGAAGTTATTGTATGATATTGTTACATGTACAAATAATTACATGTACAAATAATTCTGCGAGCTGCTGTCGCAATTGTTTTCATAATCAACGTCAACAAATGAATTTACTCGAACCCACGAGAACCCAACAAGCATGATCAACATCTGCAAGTGACGTCACTCCATTCATTAATTTGCTCGAATCTACCAGGTACCTCTCTGTAGAACATTCGATAATGTACAAGAAATGGGTGAATAGGTAGAGACCCTATATAAAGGCGAGCTGAATGAATGGGGGGATTCATTCATTACAACCGCGATAGAAAACTGCGATATAGTGGAACGCGAAGTAAAGACAATTGATTGTTTGAGTGCGAAGTGATTTAGAAGACAATTGCGATAAGAAATTTATGGACAAGTGTTAGATTTTATTCATAGTGAAATTTAAAATTAGTGAAAGTGTTAAATTGTTAAATTGTTTATTGTGCATTTTTGTAATTAAATAAATTCTTTTAACTTAAATTAAAAGACATTGCGTTTTCACTTTCCCGAAACATTAAAATTATTGGCCGCGAACCGAAAACACGCGACAATATGCATTTTCCTTTATGTTACATTGACTCCAATTATTATAAGCATTGGGCTCTTTCACACGGGAATGGTAAAAACCCATATCCAAACAGGTTTCGCGCTTACGCCCTTATGTTTACACGTTGCATAGTTCAGCCAACCTATTTTTGTATACGATACACGTCTTGCGAGTGTATGTGTCAAAAGTATCATTTGATCGTTAAACGTCGTGCGGACAACATGAAAGCGAAGACAGAGAGATAAGCGATTGAGAATTGATGTTTTAGCCTTGAATTGTGCACGAGGTAACAAAAACTGGAATGAAAAATGTATTGTTACATGTACAAATAATTACATGTACAAATAATTCTGCGAGCTACTGTCGCAATTGTTTTCACAACAATGAAGAACACGAATTCACTCGAAAACACGAGAACCCAACAAGCATGATCATTCATTCGACCGCGATAAGAACTGCGAAAGTGTGTGGGAAGTGTGTTTCGTAATAGTGAAGTGATTAGAAGACAATTGCGAGAATAAATTTATGGACAAGTGTTAGATTTTATTTTAATAGTGAAAAATTAAAATTAGTGAAAGTGTTAAACTGATTATTGTGCATTTTCTTGAATTAAATAAACTCTTTTAACTTAAATTAAAAGACATTGCGTTTTCACTTTCCCGGAACGTTAAAATTATAGGCCGCGAACCAATAACACGCGACAATGGTGTCAAGAAGTGCGAAAGAAAAATTTTGAAAGTGAAAATTTGAACATTTTTATAGTGCACAATAGTAAAATTTAAAGAAACATTAAAAATGCCACGAAGCTTAAACTTAAAAATTAATGAATTGACCATACCGGAGCTCAAGGAGGAGTTGGAACAGCGGAATCTGGCCACACAAGGTACAAAGGCCATACTGATTGCACGCTTGCGTGACGCGATCGAGTCGGAAGGCGTGAATCTGGATTTGGGTGAGCTCTCAGATGCAGAAAAAGGCGCAGAAGGTGGTGAAGCCGGAACACCAAAACCAAAGGAACCAGAAAATGCGCTGATGCAGATGTTGATGCTGATGCAGCAAGAGCAGCGACAACAGTCATCCAATTTAACAGCGAAGTTAAATGAACAATCAGCGAAGCTAAGCGAACAATCAGCGCAGCTAAATGAACAGACATCCAGTTTAGCTGCGAAGTTAAATGAACAATCAGCGCAGCTAAATGAACAATCAGCGAAGCTAGACCAACAAGCGTTCGAAATCAAGGTGGACATCGCACAGAAGCTGGAAAAACAGTCAACCGAAATAAAAGCGGAGCTCAGTAGTCTCAACAGCCAAATTAAATGCGTCGAGGAAAAGGTTGACCAGGTCGAGGAGAGAATCAACCTTGAGATCAGCCAGGTCAACCATGAGATGGAAAAAGTGAAAAAGGATTTGGAAGCAGCAAAGGCACTAGTAACCGCCTCACCAGCCCCAATTATAACCGCAGCGCAAAGCTCATCTAGAAATGTGCAAGCACCAATATTCGATGGGCAAACGGTCTGGACTATTTACAAAATCCAGTTTGAAGCAACCGCTAGGATAAATCACTGGAATGAGCAGGAACGAGCAACTGCGTTAATTCTTGCTCTAAGAGACCCAGCTGCCGAGCTTTTGCAGACTATCCCCGTTGAGCTGCATTCAAACCCGGCTGCTATAATGAATGCGCTGGACATGCGTTATAGAGACGATCATCTGAGGCAGATTTACCGGGCACAGCTACGACATCGGATGCAGAAGTCTGGTGAAACCTTGCAGCAGCTAGCACAAGACATTGAGCGACTGGCACTTTTGGCTTACCCAGCGTACGACTCAGAACATCGAGATGACGTAGCAGCACAAGCATTTATCAGCGCCTTGAAGGACAAGGAATTGCAACAAGCCATGCGGTTAGCTCAAAAGCAAACAGTCAAGGATGCATTGGCTTATAGTTTAAATTTTGAGGCAGCCAAAAATGTGACCCGTACCACTGCCCGGGCTCGTGAGGTAGTGGCAGATAATTGCAGGTGTGAGCGCGCGGGGATTGAGCGAGAGCTGCAGGTGAATGGTGCGCCTAGATGCTGGAATTGCGGGGAAAAAGGACACCTGCAAAGAGACTGCAAGAAGGGGAGAAGACCGAGCTATTGTCCAGGGTGGTGGAGATCCAGACCGTGTCAGGAGCCTAGAATGGATCATCAAACTACAAGGGCCAACTTCGGGGGGCGAACGTTGGCTAGGAGTATCGACATACCCAGCACCGTGCCAAGGCAACATCGTGGAGAAGCAGACAGATGCCTTCCTGGTCAAGTTGATGAGGAACATCGCACCCTAACAAACGATACTTGTGCAACCCGCTTGACGATCCGACCAGACCTAGTGGGGCCCCAACTGCTTCACAAGGGCAGAGTTCATGGAAATGCTGACGCCCTATCTCGTCACCCATGTCCAGCTAACTGCAAGCATTGCCGGCGGGTTAAGGAAAAGGAGCCGCTCGTTGATCTGCGAGTAATAACGGCCGAATTCGATGAAGGTTGGTCATCGGAGGAGATTCGAAATGCCCAGCTAGCCGATGAAGACATTGGACCATTGCTCGTATGGAAGGAGACGACTGGGCGACCTGACTGGAAGGACGTTTCAACGCATGGCGCAACCCTGAAAAGCTATTGGGCACAATGGAACTCCCTTCAGGTGGAGGGTGGTGTACTCAAGCGGAAATGGGAAACGGCGGATGGCAGCTCCTATAGGATGCAAACTATACTACCCAAAAGCCGAATCCACGATGTAGTAAAGGAAATGCATGAAGGATCCTCGGGAGGCCACCTTGGTGTTAACAAGACCTTAGCGAAATTGCGGGAAAGGTTCTACTGGCTCCACGCTCGAGAAGACGTAGAGGACTGGTGTCGCAGATGCACAATTTGCGCTTCCGTCAAAGGCCCAAAGCGACGACTGAGAGGACAAATGCAAACCTATAACGTAGGCGTGCCATTCGAAAGGATTGCTGTTGACATCGCAGGACCCTTTCCTGAATCCGATTGGGGAAATCGATATACGCTGGTTGTAGCCGATTATTTCAGCAAGTGGCCCGAGGTCTACCCTATTCCCAACCAGGAAGCAACTACTGTAGCTGAACAGCTAGTGTTAAATTGGGTCAGTAGGTACGGCGTACCTTGCGAATTACATTCGGATCAAGGCCGAAACTTTGAGTCACTAGTTTTTGGCGAAATGTGCGAGCTGCTCGGAATACGGAAAACGAGGACAACACCGCTGCATCCCCAATCCGATGGAATGGTCGAACGTTTCAACGGCACGCTCAATAAACACCTTGCCAAGATGGTTGACGAGAACCAAAGGGACTGGGACCGACATATCCCATTATTTTTGATGGCGTACAGAGCTGCCGAACATGCATCGACGGGCCAAGCCCCAGCCAAAGTCATTTTTGGAAAGACTATTCGTCTGCCAGCCGATATAAAGTTTGGAACACCCCCTGAGAAACCCCAAACGGTCTCGGAGTACGCAAGTGATCTAAGACAACGGTTGAACCAGATACATCGGACAGTGCGAAAACACCTCGAATCGGCTGCTGACCGCATGAAGACAAGGTATGATCTAAAGGCTAATTCTACTGGCTTCCAGCAAGATGACTTGGTGTGGCTTTATAACCCGCAACGGCGAAAGGGTAGGTCTCCAAAGTTGCAACATAATTGGGAGGGACCATACCGAGTTACAAAGCGAATCAACGACGTCGTATACCGAATACAGGAACATCGTAAGCCGAGAGCTAAAATGAAAATCGTGCATCTGGACCGTCTTGCCCCATATTACACCCAGGGAGAATTGACTACAAATAGCGACACATCTTTTCGGGGCGAAAAGAACTGAGGTGGGGGCAGTGTTACATGTACAAATAATTACATGTACAAATAATTCTGCGAGCTACTGTCGCAATTGTTTTCACAACAATGAAGAACACGAATTCACTCGAAAACACGAGAACCCAACAAGCATGATCATTCATTCGACCGCGATAAGAACTGCGAAAGTGTGTGGGAAGTGTGTTTCGTAATAGTGAAGTGATTAGAAGACAATTGCGAGAATAAATTTATGGACAAGTGTTAGATTTTATTTTAATAGTGAAAAATTAAAATTAGTGAAAGTGTTAAATTGATTATTGTGCATTTTCTTGAATTAAATAAACTCTTTTAACTTAAATTAAAAGACATTGCGTTTTCACTTTCCCGGAACGTTAAAATTATAGGCCGCGAACCAATAACACGCGACAGTATTTTATGATTGTTAAAGTTTGTCGATTCAAACTTCATTGGATTTATTAGAACCTCCGTGTTTTTCCGCTTTCTGAAAAATAAATTCCAAATTTGAATATCCTTTCTAGTCGCATATTTTTCTTGTTGTGTTGTCAACTGGCTTATTATAATGTGATTCTATGAAGATTATGCGTACTGTTAATTTTCTATGGATTTACAATAGGCAATTTAACTTTATTGAAATCGTGATATTAGTCGTGTTGTTTCCTGAAATTGAACATGGCCTCCGCTTATATAAATTTATTAAATAACGCGTAGCTTCTCACATCCACGCATCCATTTTTGCACGCAAATTAAAGAAAGGCAATCGTTTCATGACGACTACCTTCTTCACTGAATGTTCAATTCGGAATGATTACGGCGTTTGTATAAAATTTCCCCCACCAAATGATCAACAAAATGCGTTTGTGTATGTGCGTTACGCTCGTTCACCCTACAAAATGTTGGCTTGTTTTTACCATCAGGTCCCCTCAACGCCTCTCACTCTTCTTGCCCATATAACCTGTTTAACGCTCACTTTTAACGCTGCGTCTGAAAAAGCCCATTGTGTTGTAAGCATTTTATTCAAGTTTTCAATAATTAGCATAAGAAAATTATTACTGTATAGAATGCAATTTGATTTGAAATGGACATTGACTTTGATTATTGTATGCATTTTAAGTCGTGAAATTATTTTGTATTTAAGTTCAAATGTTAATGATAATAAATTCATTCCTTCATACGCCAACCAACTGAACTTGTTTTTCTTTTATCTTCATCAGTTTGGTTTTAGTAAAAGTAATTATTTATCAACAACGGCTGGTGTGGCCGCTCTTGATTATAATTACACTTACATGGGTTTTTATATGAAAACCTGTAAAGGTGCCTGCTTGTATGATCCAAATGTAGGCGTCCAATGTGTTTAGTGGAATTTTGGCCCACTGTGATGAAAAACGATGAGATATGGATTGTCCAGAATCGATTGCGTCAGGTGTAACCTTCAAATAGGTCTGAGCACTCAGATACTGCTTCCAGTAAGTACCATGCAGTAATTTCTGAGCCTGTATGTGAACAAATTAGAATAATTGTGACTTTACCTGGTTCCCACTGATAGGCCTAACGGGCAGATCAATAATGTTCTTTTTCTAAATGGAAACTTCTTCACTCTGATAATTGATGTTTTCTGCTTACAAGAGGGACCAAGGGAACAAGCTAAATTTCGCATCAGATCGTATCTACTCCATTCACAGCGATGTTTCTTCTGTCCAAAGTTATATTTTAATTAAATACACTCCCCGACAGCAGGATGGCCACAGTGAAAAATTTTACAGAACTTTTCATGTATTGGTTGTATTTTGTTGAAATTTTTTTTTAAATTTTTTTGTGCTGATGCATGTTGTCTTGCAACTAAAAATTCAAAAATAAAGATACGACAACGGTAATTTTAAATGCTTCATTTTTCGATTTTTTGCAAGGGCAACATCAGGATGGACACACCTGGAAAAATATTTAACAAGTTGGGTAGACAGACCTATGCTCATGTCAGAAGGGTTTTGTACTCAACTTACAAAATGCAGTAACCAGCAACGAATAAAATCAAGAAACATGTCAAAGACGATTTAATTGGAGAAAATGTGAAATTCGAGGATTATACTATTATTAAAAAAGTTGAACGAATTTTGACTTCTGAGGTATTTGTTATTGTTATACCCATAAATATCTCCCTTGATAATTTTCTCAGATTTTTTAGATCACGGGTGTCCATTCGCGAGGGAGGAAACACATTTTTCATGTATTTCCCCCCCCCCCCCCCCTGTGCTCCCACTGAAGCAAAAACTGTCAGTTTAAGAGCTGTTTTGAAAAGCTCTTCTTCAGGGGCCACTCCTCTGTACTGTAATCATCGATTCATGGCCTATTTTTTCGAATTCTAGAATGGTTACAAAGCCCTTTTGCGAGGAGCTCTCTCCTGCCTCTTCGACTTTTTTCAATTGTATGTATTCATCTTCATGATACCTATCATTCCTGAAATTTTCATCCAAATCCTAGCGAAGCTGTAGTGTCTAAGTCGGTTAAAAGCGCATATGGCTCCACAGCCATATGTTTCCATAGTAATACAGGACATATTGTTCCATAGTAATACAGGAAAATTCAAATCGCTATAACTTCGTGACATACTATTCGATCTTTATGAAACTTTCAGAAAAGATCAATCTTATAAATTGTCATCTGTTTGCTAAATTTTATTGAATTTAAGGGTACCGTTTAGGTTTTATGCAAGAAAACACAAAATCGATAAATCATACTATTACTAACAAAGTTGAGTGAATTTCGACTTCTCATGTATTTGTTGTTGTTGTACTCATTAAAGCCCACATATATGATTTTTTTCAGGTTTTTCGGATGAAAGGTGTCCAATCGCGAGGGGAGGGTACGCGAAAAGTTCGTACATTTCCCCTTCCCCTGCCCCCCTCGGTACTTATAAGGCAATTTTAAGACTTGTTTTGAAAAGATCTCATTGAGACCTTTTCAATGACACCCTCCTCGACTACCAATGGTGAAAATTTTTTTTTAGGGGTCACCTCCCTATATGGGGAGACCCCCCTTAAACCCCTTTGAAAAATTTTTCCACCCTTGAACTTTCAAGAGGTCACCACTTTTGACCTTTTCACAAAGTTTCATGGCTGTAGCCTCTATAGTTTCGGAGAAAAAGTGCTGTGACATACAGACGGACGGACGGACGAACGGACGGACGGACAGACGGACACAGGTCGTGATTGCAATAGGGTTTTTTTTTTAGTACAAAACCCTAAAAAACGAATAATTTTAATTTTTTTTAATTTAATTGTATTATTAGTAATGTGTGGCTCCTCCATTTTTGAGTACAACTTCAAAAACTCTATTTGAGAGCGAGTGATACAGTTTTTGTACTTAATTTAATGGGACTTGATCAATAGCGCGTTCAATTGCTGCGATCAGCGCTTCTCTGTCTTGAAATTGCCTACCTTCTGCATAAACTGCTTGCGATAACCATCCCCGCGAATTCTCGGTTATGTTCAGGTCAGGAGATAAAGCTGGGCAGTCCAGAAATTCCACATTGTTGTGTGCAAACCATTGTTTAATTTGTCCTGCTGAATGGATAGGCGCGTTACCTTGTTGAAGAATCTATCGTTGGCCGCCGCACATTTCTTGGAATGAATTCTCTGGATTTCTAAAAGTTCAATGTAATCTGCTGAGGTTGTTTGACTTTCAAAAATAACCAAATCGATGACCCCATAAAACGAAATTGTAGCCCATACCATGACGGCACCAAAAGCTGTATGTCGACAGGACAGAAACTGCTCAGATTTTCTCAAATCATGGAAGTAATACTGAAAGCCATCAGGCCCATCGAAATTAAATTTTTGTTCATCAGAAAATATCACCTGATGCCATTCTTCATTCAAACTAAAATGTGTCTGGAGTACTGACAGAAGTTCCAACTTTATCCTTTATTTTGCCACCAGTGGTAGCAGAATTCGACGATTCGCGTAAAATTAACCTACGCTCTCGTTTATTTGCTCTTGCTGTGCAACCGATTATCTTATTACATCTACCAATTTTAATCGCTATTTGCCGATAAGAATAATTTTCTTGCTTAAATGCAATAATTTTACCTGTTTCTTCTTTTGTCAACGTTGAACCTGCACCAATTTTTTTAGATGCGAAAACAAATTATTTTCAACAAGAAATAAATTACACTAATTAATGAAAACTCGAATTTTAATCAATTTCAATCTCTTTATTGTTTGAAAGTTAAAAACAAACTAATGTGTCCATCCTGGTGTCGCCCTTACAAAAAATCAAAAATGAAGCAGTTGAAACCACCATTGTCATTTGTTTATTTTTATAATTTTCATTGCAATACAACATGCATCAATACAAAAGAATGTAAAGAAAATTTCATCAAAATACAACCAATACATGAAAAGTTATGTAATATTTTTCAATGCGGCAATTCTGCTGTCGGGAAGTGTGTTTGCTACCCGTAGTTTCACAATTAAGTTCGACCGATTGACTAACTATTATGACGGGTACCAATAAATACGATCTATACACTAGCATAGCTCATACGTGATGTGTTTTTTTCTGAATAGAAAAACAACCACTTATCTTTTGTTTTCATGCGTAGTGTGGGGATAAAGTTGTGCAGTGTTGTCGATCACAGATTTCAAGCAATATTGCATCGACTCCTAGCTGGTAAGTAAAGCTAGCATGCTATGCGCTGACGTCAAATTTTTTTTTATTGTCTGCCGCTTTCAAAAAAAATGTGGCAGTGTTATTTCTATACTTCTGTTTGAATTTTGTGTAAGCGGTTGGCTTGGAACGCACTCAAACTTTATTGGCAACTAAAGTTGCCAATGGAATTATATGACTAGAATTTTGGCAGAATTCAATTTTTTTTAAGAACTGGTTATCTTGACAGGTACACTCGCGGAAAAGGTGGCAATGGCTTGTTATTTGATGAACTCATTGATCTACTCAACGAGAATGAACTAACACCTGATAGCATAGCTATATGCCTGCCTAATGAGCCTCAAAATGCAGAGACAGATAAAAGCTTTGATTAGTCCGACGAAGAGGCGGTGGGCGATATTGACCATCTTCCTTCCGACATACTGCGTTCCTATGTACCTTTGTGAAATTCTCACGGAACGAAGAGGCTTTTACAGCGTTCTTAAAAGAGTAAATCAAATTGAAACCCATGCACCAAGCTCCTCTTCATATAAAAATATGCAAATTCCAAAACGAAAGGAGATAACTCCAGTAAATTGTCTGTCCAATACGAACAAACTATCCTCAAATATTCCCGAACTTAGTTGTGGATATCTTCCAACCGTAGAGGATTTTCGATGAGAAAATGTGAAATGCCCAATCAAAACCTTCAAGGTATTTTTTTTTCAGAAGCTGTGTTGCGTCACATTGTTTCTGAAACGAACCGATACACAATGCAGAAACTGGTAGACTGTAATACTACACCTGAGGAAATTATGTCATTTATTGGAGTGATGCTTTTGTCGGGATATCATCGTTTCGTTTACAATTGGTTGTACTGGAAACAAGATCCCGATGTACATACCCAGTTAGTCTCAGATGTAATACACCGAAACTGATGAGCTACCATTTATTTAGCTGACAATGAAACCAATGACGGAACCGATAAAATGTATAAAATTCATCCGGTTTTCGACCTATTAAATGATGCATTCAAACAAATTAGTCCTGGACCCACTGTTGGCATCGACGAAAGCATGATCTCTTATTATGGTAAGCATGGCTGCAAGCAATTTATACTCGATTCCACAATTTACGTTTAGTGCGTGCTTTTGTTGCCCGCCGCTTACAGCGTTCCTCGCGCTCACGCACTCCTGACTTCAAGTTGCGGTTCTGTGGCCGAAACTACTTCCTCACACAGCCGACGACAGGTGGTGAGTAGTAGCAGATATCTGTCATTCTAACACTTGCCAACTGATTCGAATAGTATTGGGATGACCGATTTCAGCTGGTTATCGCTATGCGGGTTATGAAGAACGTTCGTCGCATAATATTGTCATCAAAACAGCAAACGCGTTGCGGATGAATTTTCCGTGTGGATTGGCTCGATTAATATAATTGTCAGGTTAATAGAGAAGTAATTAATGGGTCGTCTGACAAACCACAAAAAAGAACCTTCGACAATTAAGGTCCCTATTGTTACGGATGGAGTATAAAGGCATCAACATTAGCTCACCCCGAACATCATTATATCAGTCGCGTGACTCGTTAAACAAAGCAATCCTAAGCCGCACTTGAGTAGTGTTTTGGATAATACTTTTCAATTATACCCGTAGCAGTGATTTAAGTACCCGTACTGGTAGTAATGATATTTAAAAAGAAAAATAAATAAATATAACCCATACTGCTAGATAGGTAGTTTGCTGCGGAAGTATATGCCACATCAGGTCCGGCGTTAATCGAACAACAACTGAATTTGGAAGGAATGTCTTGAACCACAGGCCAGCAACATTCACATCCTGAACGAGAAGAATATCACCACATATTCAAATGGTATCGAAATCTCGTTCAACAACTGAACACCAAGGTTCAACATCGTTTAGAGACCGAAAAGGCACTAATAAGACGACCTGCGGAAATGTACCGACCGACTATAATATTTTGTGTTACGACTTAGGATTGCCTGCAGCTAAAGATTAAGGAGGCGAGTCAACATCCAAAGCTGATCAAAATTCTGGCAGCGATAACGACAAAGATGAAGACAATGTACGTGACAAGAATGAGAAAGCAGAAAATGCGAAAAGCTGATTAAAAGATAATAAAACCACACTGTCATTTGCATTATGACCACACGCGGTAGACCAAGCTTCCGCGCGGAAACTGATCAAAATTCCGTCAGCGATAACGACAAAGATGAAGACAACGTAGGTGAAAAGGGTAAGAAAGCAGAAAACACAAAAAGCTGAGTTTAGTGCCATAAGTCGCACAATATCGAACAACTCTGTCAAAGGAGAACGCAAAAGCGAAAAAGCTTGTACGTGCCTACCACAAAGCCAGCTGGGACACCTTTTTGAACAAGTTCTTGTAAATTGGTAACTTCTCCGATCCATACCAGAATTACCAATTGTAAGTGTGTAGCATAATTTTAAACATTATGTTGAATTCTGTTTTGCTTCGATGATTCCCATTATTCTGGATTTCTCATGCAACTCTTACATTGCTGTTGACCACCTGTCACATGCATGAGTAAGTAAACTTTAATCTGATGAAAGGAACTAAATCCAATATGTGGCATTTTCCATCTGTCTGTTCTCCAAAACATACGAGCGTAACATTTGGTATTCATTATTTAACCTTTCACATGACTTGATACGTTGCACGCAAATGAACATTGCCCTCAACTAGTTATTTATACAATTTTTCAAAATGAAAATAATAAAATAACTCAGCAAAATACTATACCGGATATTCTCCTACAGGCGTACTTGATGGAGCATTATATGACCAGTAGCACTAGTTAAATCACATCGATTAACATCCGGAAAAGCAATACTTCAACTCACGCAATTTCATCTCGCGACATCGCTAGTTATTGATAAACAATTTAATCAGATATTGCAAACCGTCAGAGAAGATATTCAGCGGATTCGGGCTTGATTGTAGTGATCGCCACTAGAGTGATTGAAGGTGGAGTGGAAATCATGCTGAGGGTTAGTGGAACCACTCCGTAGGAACAGGAAGAACCATTCCAAAGAGGTGGCTGAACACGAGACAAACAACTTGGTTGGAGTGCGGTAAAGTGGGAGATTATATAAGAGCGCGAAGAATGACGCGTCTCCTCTTTTTTCTTGGGATTGGCGACTCGAAAGTGAGAAAATGAAGTGATGGCGGATAAGACAAGGACGAGCGTTGGCTGGATTTTGAAATCAATAGTAACAAGTGCGTACTAGGCAGAGAGCAGACTACGACATTGTAGAACATGAGAACGAAGGAAAGCGACGAGGAAGTAGTCGGAGCAGCAAGTGGCAAAGCAATTTCAATAACGTCGACGGAAGCAGCGCAGAAGGGGCCCCTTTATAACTTGTAGACCTGTAAGTTTTTCTCTTAAAGATTTCTTCTTTTGCACTCTATTACTATTGCAAATTTATATTAGTTATTCACATAACAAAATTTGAAACGAAAGATAAGTTTGTGTAATTGAAATTTATTTTATAAAGTAATTAAAGGTAAAATCCAGTAAAAAATTAATTTTTCTTTAAATAACACAATTGAATTTGAGTTTCAGGTTATAACGGATACGGCTTGGGTGGTAACACGCGTGAAGAAAGTTGAAAGTTGAATGTCATTGTTCAGGGGATGTGTTTAGAGGATGGCAAATTCTCAAGATATTAATTTGCCTTTGCAAGTCCCGCAATTGTAAAAAAGAAAGTGAAGTGTTTCACTATATGAATCCATATATCCATGTATTGGAAGTAGCTTTTGTTCCTTCGTAAGGGAGTTCCAAGGAAAGTGTGTTTATTTGTAGCCTTTCTAAATTCCTGACCGAAAAACTGTTGCGCTAATTTGCATGATTGTTCTCAGTGATATAAAAAGTGTAGTGGTGAAGTGTCCTTTTTTGTGCGGCCAGAAAGAGAAACCGGCAAGCCGTATTCTTATTTGGCGGCTAAATGGGGCCTTCGTGGACAAGTAAGTGGCGCCCAACGCCCGTCTCCAGACAAGCTGAGCCGGATCCGTAAGCCCCGCCGGAGCACTCCAATTCCTGTTGGGTGTAACACTGTATCCAGGCCACAGCAGACGGCTGATATCTGTATTAATCGAGCAGTCACACAATCAAACTGCTCAAAAACCTTCCTATCTTCTACTCGGAATTTCGTGGCAGATTCGAAAAAATATATGTAATTGATTTTATTTGCAATCCTATTTTTGTAGAATACTTTTTCGTTTTATTAATTTTATCAAATTTTATTTTATATCAATTTTCCTTTATATTAAAATTTAAATGTCTCCCTTTAATTTTATTCGTCATGAGATTTAACTTTTATAGCTATTTAAAGTTTTCATTTCTTTACTCCAGTTAAAATTTCTTTTCTTCATTTAAATTTCTTCACTCCATTTAAATCGTTTGTACCTCATTTAAATTTCTTTACTACATTTCAAATTTCCTTACTTCATTTCAATTTTCTCTTCTTCTTCTTCTTCTTAGCATTACAGTCCCTCTCGGGCCTTCGCTTCCTGCAAACAGCGCCTCCAACTGTCTCGATCCGTTAACCGCATCCCTCAATTCTGAAGTCCGAGCAGCAATGAACTGTCTTCGTTGACTGAGTCAGACCAGCGTTTCCTCGGTTTCCCCACTGGCCGCCGGCCTTCAGTTTTCCCAACGAATACCTTTTTGGCTATCCGTTGTTCGTCCATACGATTCATGTGTCCAGCCCATTGCAGCTTCCGTAGTCTTACAATCCCTAAGACGTCCGCTCCGTCAAAAATTTAACACAGCTCATGGTTGTATCGAATTCACAATTGGTCCCCGTCTAGCTTCGCTCCGATTATTCGCCTCAGGACCCGTCGCTCAAAGGCGTTCAATATATTTGCGGATGCTTGGGTTAGGGTGCAGGTTTCACACCGATATCATAACACAGGTCTTATCACAGATTTGTGTACTTGGAGCTTTGTTTTCCAGTGTATGCAGCTGGTCTTCAAGATTGTCAATACCGAATAAAATATTTTATTTGCGAGCTGTATTCTTTGGCGTATTACGTCTCTTTCATTGCCCGTTTTCGTTATTTTGGCGCCTAAACACACATACTATATTCGCCAAGTGTGATATTTTGTGTATTTGGGGTATTTTTCCTTGACTGCGTCATGAGCTTTGTTTTATTTTCGTTGGTTTGTAGCCCTACTAGTATTATATTGCTGTCGAGTTTCAAGAAGAGTTCTTTGGCAGTTGTTAATGACCGTGACATAATGTTCATGTCATCCGCACAGGCCACTACTTGGCTTGAATTGAATAGTAATGTGCCGTGCGTATCGACAGGTAGCTTCCGTATGACGTACTCCAGAGCAAAATTGAATAACAATGGGGCTAGCCCATCTCCCTGCTTTAGTCCGTTATTTGTGTCAAAGGCATCGGTGAGTTGGTTATTGATGCGGACTTGGGAGGTTGTCGAAGTCATGGTCATTTTGGTAAGGCGGACTGATTTGGCTGGGATGCCAAAGCAAAGCATTATTTGGTACAGTACGTTACGATCAATACTGTCGTATGCTTGCTTGAAGTCAACGAAAATTTGGTGTACGTCTATGTTGAACGCCCAGCACTTTTAAAGTACCTGCTTGACTGTGAACAATTGGTCTGTTGTGGACCTACTTGCCCTAAAACCACCTTGATACTCCCCAATAATACTGTTGGCGTATGATCCGATTTTATTTTCTAAAATGTTAGAAAATATTTTATACGCCATACAGAGTAGTGATATGCCTCTATAATTTTCGCACAGAAGCTTGTCACCTTTTTTGTGGATAGGGAATATAATTGATTGGCTCCACTCTTTCGGCATATGTCCTTGTTACCAAATGTACTGGATGACTTTGTGAATAGCTTGATGAATACTACTGCCACCATATTTAATAAGCTCCACTGGAATGTCATCAATGCCCGATGCTTTATTATTCTTTTGGGCTTTGATGATGGGACAAACTTCATCCAGAGTTGGTGGGGCCAATGGAAGTTCTCCGCAGACATCTACTGGCTCCGATGTTCTGGACCTGTGCGGAGGGTTAAGGAGTTTCTTGAAATATGATGCCAATTTTTCCTTAATTTTGATTTCATCAGTGATTATATTGCCGCTGTCATCATGAAAGAGCGTGGTTTTGGGCTGATAACCACGTTTCAGGCTTTCCACTACTTTGTATGCTTGTCTTGTGTTGTTGCTCGCTAAACTTACATCTATACTTCTCAATTGGTCGTCATAGTATTTTCTTTTCTTAGTTCTAATTATCTTATTTGCTACTCTTCTGAGATTTTCATAGTGTTCTTTCTTCGTCCTGGTTTTCCTACCAACGTATTATTTGTACGCCTGATTCTTTTCATCCAACACATTCTGGCACTCATCATCGAACGAGTCATTCCTCTTGTGCCGGGCTTGATGTTCGATCGTCTATTCTGCCATTGTCCTGATAGCCGCTTTCACTTCCATCCAGAGCTCATTGCTCGTCTTTAATGATGCGTCTGGTAAGATGGAAGTGAGCTGGTTGTCGAGGATCTCCGTAAAATTTTCGGCCACAGACGCGTTTTTGTAGCGGGCTGGTCTTCGCCGAATATGCCTTTGACATACGACATCGATACGTTGACTTGATCAAGTAATGATCTGAGTTACAATTGGCTCCTCGGTTTGTACGGACGTCAAGTATGCTCGAGGCCCAACATTGTTGGATCTGAACATGATCGATCTTTTTTGAACTTTCTCTACTTTAATTAAATTTTGTTTTAACCCTTTGCGGCGCTGAATAGCAGATCTGCATTATACTATTCGAACTAGCAAAATCGTTCAAAGCAACGAATAAAATACCTTCCAACGCAGCACTGCATATCCGCAGCAAAGCATTCTATTGGATAAGTTACCCCACGTTTGCGCTAGACGACGTTTTTTGTAATTTTTGGCCACTACAGGTAACGGATCCCTTAGAACCAGTTTGTGTTGTTCGCGCGTAATTTTCGTTGTTTTTTTTTTTTGAGTGGTTATATTGAAAATTTTGATGTGAGATTGCTGCGGAGTAACAATTAGTTGTTGGTTTTTGCTAAGAACATGCAGTTCAAATGTTTTCGATTGTTTTGAGAGAGATAGTCTCGAGTTTCGTTTTGATGCAGTAATGCAACACTGCGCTAAACTGTTATATTTTATTTCTTTTTTCGTGTCTAATATGAGTTTGAGGTTTCCACGTCTAGGCTGTAGGCCTTTGTCAACTGTTGAATTGAGAAACATTCTAAAACAATGGCAAGATATTGAGGATGTCTTAGACTTTTCAGACAACGACGAAAAAAATGGAAAATCAAAATTTACGCAAAGACTCGGATGAGGAACCCGAAATACCCTTCCTAGAAGATCAGGAAGATGACATTTTGCTACGGAGCTCTGAGACCAGTACAAGTATTACAGTTCAACCAAGTGAGATACCGCCTACTGTTTCAGTACTCAGTACCAGCTCCAAAGTCAACACAACTTCACGAAGCACATGTGATCCCAAAACCAATATCATATGGAAAACTAAAAACTTAGAGCTGAATGAATCTTCTAAGTTACCAAATGAAATACTGGCTCTGCAGACGCCTTATCAGGTATCTGTATTTCCTTACTTATTTACTGACGACATTGTGGATCTCATAAGAGACGAAACAAATCTGTACAGCGTGCAAAAAGATGCCAGTAAACCTATAAATGTCACAAGCCAGGAAATAAGACAGTATTGAAATTATTTACTCCATTTCCATTATTGCCCTGCCCAATGTTCGAATGTAATTGTCACAAAAATGTAGCTATGCCAACATACGCGAGATAATGACGCTAAAATCGTTCAAGTTTCTGAGGTAAGTACTATACTTGAATGGTAACTCTAAAATGTTATCGTATAATCAGCCAAATTATGATCGACTTTATAAAATCAGACCAATAACTGAAAAGTTGTATTATAACTTTAGAAAAGTGCCTCTAGAACAACATTTGTCTGTTGATGAACAAATGTGTTCAACCAAAGCACGAAGTGCTCTAATGCAATATTTGCCAGACAAACGCCACAAGTGGGGCTTCAAACTGTTCGTGATTTGTGGTGCAAGTGTATATGGCTACAAATTTGAAGTTTACAGTGGCTAAGAGAATATATGCGCAGATGACGAGTTTCAATTAGGTGCTTCATCTAATGTAATGGTCCGACTTGCCAGAGAGATTCCTTCCAACCATAACTATAGACTGTTTATTGACAATTACTATACATTGCTACCCTTGATTGAATTCTTGTCACACCGTGATATATTAGCTTTGGGCACCGTTCGGAGAAACCGTATCCCGAACTGTAGATTCCCAGAAGAAAAACAGCCGAAAAAGCAGCCTAGAGGCACATCAGTTAAACAGGTTGCAAGTTATAACGGTATTGACATATTGGTGGTGGCCTGACGAAATAATAAAATTGTGAATCTAGCATCCAACTTTGCTGGCGTAAGTAGATTCGACAGGTCGCAAAAAAATAAATCAATGTTGAACGGTCCTATATTGAGGCAGAATATAATCGGCACATGGGTGGTGTAGACCTCATGGACTCCGTAATAGATCATTATAAAATAAGACTTCAGGGTGAACGTTGGTTTATAAGGCTCTTATACCGTTTCCTGGACATGGCCATGACTAATTCTTGGCTATTGTATAGAAGAATTCATGCTGACACGGAAAATAATGTCAAGTTGCTACATCCTGCTGTTTTCCGGCTAGAAGCTGCTGAAACTTTAGCCAAGTATAAAAGTACGAACCAGCTGAAGCGCACTAGCGATTTAAAAGAACTTATCCAGGACAAAAAGAAAAAAGGGCCTTGTCAGCATATCCCGCCAAAAGATATCAGATTGGATCAGTTAGGGCACTGGCGTGCTTGTCCCGACAAAAGGCTTCGGTGCGAATATCCAGAATGTACTGGAGCAGCTCAAATGGAATGTGATAAGTGTGGCGTAGCCTTATGTTTTAGTAAAAATAATAACTGTTTCCGTCCTTTCCACAATTCGTGAATATTAAGATGTTTTTACAAAGCAAAAACCTTTTCTTACATATCATTTTTTTTAAACCATTTTTGCCCTTATTATATAGCTCATCTTAACATATTTTCAATTACAAAAAACAAAAACACGTTCTTGCGCCGTATAGGGTTAAAAAATTTCAAATCTGCATGTGAAATTCCAGGTTTGGGGAACGCTGATGTAATACTCCTCAGCGGTGTATTACATCACGGGAGAGAAGTGAGCTGGGCTGATGGAGCTCAGCCAAGGCAATTCACCGTATGCACTGAATGGAAAGAAAAAAGACAAGTTTTTGACGGGTCGACAAGTGGGGGAGTCCGCTTCAAATCGCCAAGCAGCGAAGTCGATCGAAAAGCCGCAAGCACGGCGGACGGGAAAAATTTGATTGTACTATATATCGTCTCGATTGAGTATGAAATTCTAAGCTTTGGATATATTAATTCTCCGTTTTCGCATTTACCGGCTAAATGCTGGATTCGTGTGTCCGCTTAAAAATTTGGAGGAATTGCAAAATGAGGATTTCTAAAAAGTTCTTTGGAGTGTTGGAACGCAAATATTGAAATAAGTGGGACATTTATTCGCTAGTGTTAGTTAAATTACACGTAATTCAGTAGATTGTGCATTTTATGCAGTGATCGCTTTCTAAATTATCGAATTATACTTTGCAATCCTTTGTATAATTACTGTGTGGCACTGTCGCCTCTAAGCCTTTCGAGTGTCGTTAGCAAAGTTAATATAGCGTTTGCATTTCCTTGGCCACTCTAGCATATTTGCAACTCGACAAGTGGACGTTACGAGTTTAATATATATATATATATATATATATATATATATATATATATATATATGTATATATATATATATATATATATATATATATATATATATATATATATATATATATACATATATATATATATAAATATATATATATATATATATATATATATACACATACATATATATATATACGAGTATATACACATATATATACATATATAAACATATAAATATATATATATATATATATATATATATATATATATATATATATATATATATATATCCAATATATATATATATATATATATATATATATATATATATATATATATATATATATATATATATATATGATATATTTTAACTCTATATTGTGCGGTCGTATTACAATTTTAAAGGAAAAAGTGATATGGTTAAAGAAAAACAAGGGAGTGCAATTTTTACTGGCAAACATATAACCCTGCAATGCCTACTTCCTCGGGAGTCACGGATGATTGTGATCATGTTTCTACTAGTTCAGTGATAGTGTTCTCTTGAAAGATTAAATTTTTCTTAGAATCTTGTCAAATATACAACGCCATCTGTGTAAGAATCGCCCGACTTTTTTTTGCTTTCATACTGCGTAGCAGATTTTAATTTGTGCTTGACGGTTGGTGCCTAAGCTTGTTTTAGATTGTGCGTTTTATACCCACACTAAGTATTATTTACTTATCTTATACTACGTAAACGCGTAACTTAGCATTGACTCAAACCAGCTAGTGAATTTTTTTATACTTTTATACGTAAACGCCTAGTTTAACATTGTCTCAAACTGGGCTAGTGAATTATTTTATACTCTTTCTACGTAAAGCAGAAAGCTTGAGTGCAATTATATACTGTGGCAGTGTGGTAACCGTTGCTTCTAACTGAAGCATTCGAATATTAACGACTTTTTTCTTGAAACTATACGTAAGTCTCCTTCTTTTCACCAATATTCTTAACATCCGCATCATGTCGAATTGCGCAGCCCGATCATGTGTGGATGAAAACAAGAAAACAATTTTAGTCACCTGCTATGGCTTCTGCGGATTGCCATTGCCAAAGATTAAATCGCCTTGATTCGTCTCTCTCTCTCTCTCTCTCTTAATTTCTTCTATCAAAACTTCGCGGTTTGAGGACCAACGTGAACGCAATAAATCTTGCATCTTACATTGCCAAAGATGACATAATCTGTTTTTCTGAGACTTGGCTTACAAGTGATTTTACGGATGAAGAAATTCTTCCTCTTCATTCAGTCTTCAGACAAGAAAGGGATCGCCTATTATCGGGGAAATCAGATGGTGGGGGTGTGCAACAATCGCTTTCAGACTTCAAGTTGTTCTGATTTTACCATTTCTCCGCCTGTAAAAAGTATCGCAGCCCAAATAAACTTCTCTACCAATCTTCGAGTTTGCGTGATATGTCTGTATGTTCCCTGTAATATGCCACTTCGCTCCTATGAGCGGCTTTTTAATGAACTTGCCTTATTCATAAATAATGCAACTCCTTCTCTCCAAATCCTTATCTGTGGTGATTTCAACATGCTGTCGGTAAGCTGGAATGCTTCTTCTATAGCTTCAGTTAATGAAATTTCCATTGCTCTTTCATCTTTCTTGTCCATTTGCTACCTCACCCAACTAAATCCTGTATTAAAAGCTAACAATAAAATTCTCGACCTCATTTTGTCGAATAATCCTTCTTCCGTCCGTCCAATTTCTCTGGGGGTGTCGCCGTATGTTAAACCGGATACTCATCATCCCCCATTAGAAACACAATTAACGCTGCATTCAATACGTCTGCACTGGAAATCAAACCCTCGTCGTTTTAACTTTTTTAAAGCAAACTACGAAGGAATATCATCAATGGTTGCGAACATTGATTGGGTTTCGATTTTGGATCCAATTAATCCTGAACTTGCTCTACAATCTTTCTACTCTACGCTGTTCAACATTATTACTCAGTTCACGCCATTGACTCGTACACCAAGTCATAAGAATCCAGCTTGGTTCAATGCTGAGGTTGCACAAGAACTGCGTGTGAAAGACAAAGCCTGTAAAATCTACCTTCGTTCGAGGTCCAATATAGATCTTTTAAGATATAAACTTCTACGATCTGATGCCAAAAAAGCCATTTCTCAAGCTTTACTTGCCTATTACCAGTCCATCGAAGCCTCCTTCTGCTCTAATAACCCCAAATATTTTTGGTCACATGTTCATTCACTTAAATCTTCCACCACTCTTCCTAATTCAGTTTCATTGCTTAATAAAACAGCATCTAACGATCAAGACATATGCGATCTCTTTGCCGAATTTTTCTCATCCAATTTCAGATCCTCCTCGCCTTGCTCCATAAATTCCTGTAGCCCAACCCCCTTCAATTTTGTTTTTATCTCTACCGATTCGATTGAAGTGGAAGATATCATCGCCTGGATAGATGCAAGCGGATCTATGGGACCTGATGGCCTTCCCAACTTCTTCATGAAATCGCTAAGCTATTCTCTGAGTTTTCCTCTATCCTTAATTTTTAATTTGAGTCTTTCGACTAGTGTTTTCCCAGATGCATGGAAACGTGCTAATATTTTCCCCATCCATAAATCCGGCAACCGCAATTCCGTTTCGAATTATCGGCCAATATCTCTCCTCCCATCCTTTGGCAAAATATTAGAGAGGATTGTCCAATTCTGAATTTACAATGCTTTCCATAATAGGTCGCTCAACCACTACTTATCTACTAGAGGTTTCCAATTTCATAGCTCTTGCCCAAGATTTCAGTTGCCAAGGGGATGTGATTTATACCGATTTCACCAAAGCGTTCGACAGCATCGACCATCAAACTTTATTATACAAACTTGGTCAATACGGAATATCTGGTCCCCTCCTTACCTGGATTAGTTCCTTTATCCATAACCGCTCTTGCTCAGTAATTTGGAACGGGTGCTCTTCTGCCCCTTTCGCTCAGACTTCTGGCGTGCCACAGGGATTTATCCTAAGCCCTCTCCCATTCAACCTTTTCATCAATGACCTTCCTAGTACTTTTACTTCAAACTATCTTCTCAATGCAGACGATCTTAAAATCTTCAGGATCATTCGCTCGATGAATGACTGCTTGATACTCCAAACTGACATTAATGTTTTGGACGAATGGTGTCGTATCAATCGTCTTGCTCTCAACGTTCCTAAATGTTTCCATATGTGCTTTGCCAATAAACTAAATACCTTAAGCTTCGACTATGAGATTCAAGGCTCAGTACTTTTATCAGTTGACCATTTTAAGAATCTTGGTGTGACGTTTGACAAACATCTTAAATTCGACCGCCACATCGGCCATATGACATCTAGAGCAGCTCGAATCGCAGGCTTTGTTCTGCGCTGTTTCCACACTTCTTTTAGCACTCAAACATGTGTCCGTCTATTTATCTCACTTGTTTGCTCTATTCTAGAATATGCATGTCAAATATGGTCTCCTCGTCACACATACCTTTCAAATGCCGTTGAATCCGTACAGAGAAAATTTACTTGCTCGCTTTTCTGTAAATACAAACTATCCTACCGTTCATACAGCAAACGTCTTATCTACCTTGGCATCCCTTCCTTGGAGTTGAGGCGACAATACCTCGACCAATGTTTGCTCTTTAAGCTTACTCGAGGTTTTTTATCATCGGATATTCAAAACGCGATTTGCATACGCCCTCCATCTAGAACTAGATCTACTCATTTTTACACGATTCCTTTCGCGCGTACAGATATTTATTTTCATTCCCCATTGGTCCGACTCGTCCGAGACCATGAATACCTTCAGCTTGGTACTCGCTTGGAGTCGCTCGCAATGTTCAAGTCCAAGCTGCGTAGGATTCTTAATCTCTAATTTTATTGCGTTACCTTTTTCAAATTTGCCTAACTATCTTTCGTTCATATCTTTTGTAATAATGTTTATTTTGCGTTAAATTGTAGCTTCCTTTTGTGTTAGCTTTTTGTCTATCTATTTTGTAATTGGAATGTTTTCTGTAAAATAGATCTGAAATAAGAAAAAATAAAAAATATACACTATTTGAAGAGCAGAAGCCAGAACTGCAAAGTAAAATCGACAATTTGAAAAGGAGCTTCCAGAGCCTACTGTTAACAGCTCGATCTGAGATCAAGCGAACAAATGCAGAAATCGCTGATGCACGTAAAGAGTTTTGTTGAATCAATTGTAGCAGCTGCAGCCAGTCGAATTGGTAAAACTGTTCTTCATATTGACCCCAAGGATTTTTGCGGGGGCACATGGGTATCCTTCAATTTAAAAGCATTTCAAACATTTATTTACTCAATCGGTGAAAATTCCAATATTTCAAAACATTTTAATTCAATTAAGAGGGCTAGTCAATTGTGGAAAATATCAATTCCACCAGCAACACCTGAGGAGCCAGTCGATGACAGTGTTAGGACAAAAGAGAAGGTTTTGAAGGAATTTCGACGATTTAAAATCAATCTTTCTCCGAAACTTCTGTTTTCATGCGGGAAACTAATATCATCAAATATTTGCCGCTATGCTGAGTATCGTGCGGTCGATCATGTGTGCACCATAGTCAATGGACAAACGAGAAGTGTACCCTGTTATTGGATAGACGGTTTTAAAACCAAAGATTCGGCATTGAGAAGCGGTGTTTTGCATCGGAAATGCGCAGGGGAGTTGGACGAGTTGTATTCTCGATGTGTTGGACATTGTTTTGATTTCACCGCAGCTAATTATCCGCATCCATCATGCGAATGCAAGGAGGGCTACATGAGTAAGTTGGGAAGCGAGATATTTTTCAATGGTTTGGCCACGGCAAAAGGTAGGGCTCGATGTTGCCGGTGTGTGTTTCAGTGTAGCAGCTGCATCTTTATTCGCTGCATTTCTTATGTATTATCATTGCCGTAACTTCTTTATTAAAAATAATGTCGAAGAGAGCTCACAGTTTTGTCCCTGAAGGTCTTCAGGCAGTACTAATAGTATTTTTTATAGTTCTTGTAATTTGTTGTAAATGTGACACAACAAATGAAAACAAACAACGGTTATATAATCTTGATATTGCAATATTAGAACTTAATATCAGGCTAAGTCGAACGAAAATACCCCAATTTCAAACAAATACGTGATGTTTTCTTTTATTTTACTTTTTTAAATTGTCAAATTAGTAATTAAACCGGAAAAGTAGGATTTAGGAAATATTTTTCTTTTATATTCAAGTAGAGAAAAAAGATAAAATGGATTATTAAACTAAACCGTCAGTCTTTCGAACCCGTCAAATCTGACTGGGTATAGGACCAGCAACGATGGCAGGCCTTTCGCATAATATGGGCTAGCCATCGGGTGCGCTACACCGTTTTGAAGGCCACTCGACGAAGAGTCTGTTTGTTTTTACCCGTTTCAACTTGTTCTCTGAACAAGCAATTTCAACCTTTAGTAGGTTACCTCGGCCTCGGCACCCATCGGTCGGCATTTGACACTTTTAATTCGTGAATGCGAAATTTTTTTGTAGTGGATCTTTGTGCTAGGGGGAAAGAACCCACCCCACGACATCGCAACGGTAGCCTGCCAGCGCATTCACACGTCCCCAGACAAGGCCAATCTCGGCGGTTCTTAACATCCTCTTACACCGAGGCAGCAGATCATCGCTGCAGTCCTTCACGGACACTCAAATACCTTCTTTTGCTGCATATCCTCAATGAGTGGTTAAATTTAATGGCCACACTAATGAAAGAGGGAGTTTTATACCAAACAATTATATTTATAAGAAATAATTAGCCAAAATGCCGACCAGAATTTAAAATATGCACTGTTTAGAAGAACTCTTGCAGTTGGAACAGAATGGGAATTAACTTAAATAAAGAAAACAGCAATGTGGTTTTATAGAGAAACTACACTAATTATATTCCCATTATATGCGTACACTACTCGCCAAGATTGTATATATTCATTTTAAACAAGGAACATCCAAATTATATATTGTTACATGTACAAATAATTCTGCGAGCTACTGTCGCAATTGTTTTCACAACCATTAAGAACATCAACAAAACGAATTTACTCGAAACCACGAGAACCCAACCAGCATGCTCCATTCATTATGCTGCTGGAATGTTCCCGCTAGTTCACCAATGTACGAGAACTGAGTTGAATGATTAGAGACCCTATATAAAGGCGAGCTGAATGAATGGGGGGAATCATTCATTCGACCACGATAAGAACTGCGACAGTGTGCGGGAAGCGATATTGTTCGAGTAATAGAAAAGTGATTTTCGCAATAGTGGAGTGATTTAGAAGACATTTGCGATAAGAAATTTATGGACAAGTGTTAGACTTTTAATAGTGAAAATTAAAATTTGTGAAAGTGTTAAATTGATTATTGTGCATTTTTGTAATTAAATAAACTCTATAAACTTAAATTAAAAGAAATTGCGTTTTCGCTTTCCCGGAACATTAAAATTATTGGCCGCGAGCCAAAAACACGCGACAATATGTTTAAATTTTAATTAAACGCTAAGCAAAACACCTCAAACTCAAAACCATTTCCGCAAACTTCCAATTTCATACGAAAATCTCAATCTAATTATAACGATTGAAGTAAATTGCCAAGATAAGCACAACAAATTCTAGGAAACCACAAAAAAAGGTGCAGACAATCTAGAATCAAGCATATGCTTATCCTCATCCTTGTATGCAAGCAACTATACCTTGAATTTTTAGTTTGGAACCACTAAAAGATAATCTAAGGAATTTACTAGGGAAGAAAATTTCTTCCTCATATAAACCAACAAGACTGGGACCAACATCCTCACACATACACACCTGAATGAATTTTCACAAAATTACCAAAATATTATTCCCGTGTTGAAAATGACTTTTCCTCGTGAAGCTGTTGAAAATGGTATGACACAAGCGCTGTAAGGGAAACACAATAAAACGTGCTTGCCAAAATGAGTCATGTCACCTGGGTGGGTTTCCGTATGAGTAGGCTTGAAATATGTTCTGAGATCATCTGAAATAATTTATTGCTCAGCACTTAAGGAGCATCTTATATTTCCAAAAGTTGCCATTTCTCTTTAGAAAGACCAAACGAAGGAGTAAACCCATTAAATTCACATTGCACGAAATTAATCATCGACTCTTTCGACTCCACCCTTCATAATTAACAAGAAAGATGACCCATATCGTCATTATCTTCTCAATTGGCAACCCAAGGTCCTTTGTTTTCCGCAGAGTGCAGACAACGGAAACAACGTTGAATCCACACTCACAGGATAATATAATTCGTTTTACGACCCAAGCAGCAAGAAATATACTTAGAAGTTAAATTAAGGAAGTTTGTGGTTCGTTGCCTAATGATAAAAGTGATGAATTGGACAAGATAAAGAAAATTCGACAAATAAAGGACCAGACTGGGAATGAGCAAAATCCTGCCCTTGGCAACAAAGCTCTCACCGAATTACCTTGGTTGATGAGTAATTTTATTCCCCCCGGCCAAACGGTTTTCCCGCACGAAAGGAATCATGCAGATAAACATACATTACCTTCGCCAAACTTTGAAGGTAATGAACCTCCTAACCTTATAAAACGGATGCTATTGCCAAGGTTAAGTCAACACTTTGATTCAGACATTTATCGCCTCCAGTTCAGACTGAAATCTGACAATCTTTTTCCAAATGAGTCTTGTTTACGTCATTGCGACTGGTGAATTAAATACGAGCCATCCGGCTTTTGATTGTACTTTGGCGTGACTTCATGGTAACCAAATGATTTCCGCCATTTTTCTTAATCAGGCGCATTATATGTACCTTACAAATTCAGTTTACTGACTTCGACGGTTCCACTTTGCGTTCTGCCGGAGGATTAAGATTCGCAAGATTTCCTTTTGGCAAGACTTTTATATGTTTGTCGAAATTAAGTCTGATTAATGTGCATGAAACAGATTGATACGCATTTGATGTAGAAAGGGTGACATCGTACGCGTAGTTTGTGAAGGGAAATAAATAGGAAATAAATATTCATGAAGCTCATTACTTGCTAATTAGTATTTAAGGATTCTTTTCAAACGTATTGTTAACGTTCTGGTGATACTTCAGGAGTAAGTTTCTTGGGTTTTTGTTGGAAAGAAATTTGATTACTATGATTTATAGATACAAGAGTCATTTGAAAATTTTCGGCCTTACCGGCAAAAAGTCATGGTACATTTAAGTTCTCTTGTCGATCAATAGATGGCCTTTACATATGTTTGCAATGGCGGCTAGCGGTGACAATCGTAATTTCGACCATCAAAATGACAACACAAGGATCGGTGGAGTAAAATTATTTGGACGTTCCTTGTTTCTTGTTATCTCTCTCTCGCTATCTAACCGCCTTTGTGTGATGTTGTGATCTTTTCGCTGGGAAATATATATCTGTAATTTAAGAAAACTTGATTGTTATTTTTGTAGACTTAAGTGGAGTGAGTCCCCATAGTGGTGACTCCGACGTGATCCCTTAATTAAAAGTGACTTTTGAAAGGAATCCTAATAAAAAACTTAGTTTTCCTGAAAGTGCGGAAGAGACGCCAACGTTTTCTTTTCAAAATGGCAAACGATGAAACGCCGAAAACACACAAAAATGCACCGCCAATCGCGCCAAGATCTTCGTCATCCGCGAATTTATTTGTTGAAGCGTCGCCAATAACAAAATTTCCTGCGTTTTACGGACCTGATCCGGAATTTTGGTTTGATCGGGTCGAAGCCACTTTCCATACACATCAAATCACCCAGAATGAAATGAAATTTCGGTACGTCATCCAGTATGCTGAGACCGAGATACTTCTACACGTCATTTCCCTGGCAAGGAATCCACCGACGGAAAATAGATATGAAGCAGTTAAACAACGAATTTTAACGGCATTTATGGAATCCACAGAACCAAAGCTGAGGCGCTTAATCCAAAGCCAAAATCTCTGAAGCAAGAAACCATCGCATTATCTGCAAGAACTTCGCAATACAGGAATAGAGCAGGTAACCGAGACCATGCTTAGGTCACTGTTGTTGAAGCAACTCCTCGAAAACATAAGGGTGGTATTAGCCATACCAAGCGAGCCTGACGGCGAAAAACTAGCCAGGATGGCAGATTTAATGTTGGAATTACAAAATTTACCTGGGGTTATGGCAGTTGAGCAGCAACCAGACAACCAATTATCGCAAATCTTAGACCAACTTGAACGAATAGTAATTCGAACGCGTAATCGAACAAATTTCAAACATCGCAGCAGGTCGCATAAGCGGTCACGGTCGAGAGGAAAATTTTGCTTCTTCCGCACATGCTTTGGAAAACAGGCAAAAAATTGCAAAGCACCCTGTCAATGGAGAAATATTGAGATGGCGCTGGAAAACTAAATTCGTCGTCCCGCATTTCGGCAGCTCAGGACGACTCATTCCGCCAACGCCGACTTATGACAGTGGATAAAAAGTCTGGTTTGCGGTTGTTAGTGGATACCGGTGCTGATGTGTCAGTTCTTCCATAAACGGTGCATCACATTGTTCCCTCGAAATTTAAATTATACGCTGCCAACAACACACCTATACTTACATATGGTGAACAATTTTTATTGCTGGACATAGGTTTAAAAAGACCATTTCCTTGGAGATTCATT
Source organism: Odontomyia ornata (assembly GCA_963969285.1). Classification (NCBI taxonomy): domain Eukaryota; kingdom Metazoa; phylum Arthropoda; class Insecta; order Diptera; family Stratiomyidae; genus Odontomyia; species Odontomyia ornata. The sequence goes on from OZ017738.1 coordinate 398,187,201, forward strand.
ATCGTGAATGGTTAACAGCCTATCATTGGAGCAGACCTGTTACAACATTTCGGTTTGTTGGTTGATCTCCAAAGGGAGGTAATCGTGGACAGCAAAACATACCTCAAAATCATCGGAGATATTATGAAAAATGCCAGCTGTAAATTATCAACCGTTTCATCATGTGAACCATTTCATCATCTTCTAAAAAAATATCATGATGTGACTCTCCCTGGCAATATTAAAAAGGCCATCAATCACGGTGTCTACCACCAAATATTGACAAATGGATCACCAGTAGCTGAGCGGGCAAGGACACTACCACCGGTAAAATTGCGCGAAGCTAAGGTAGAATGCAATCTGATGCCCGGACTTGGAATTTGTCAGCCTTCAAGCAGTCCATGCGCAAGAATACTGCATCTTGTCGCGAAGAAAAGTGGCCATTGGCGCCCGCGCGGTTATTACGCCGCCTGAATGCTGCCACCATTCCGGATAAATATCCGATCGCGCATTTGAGTGATTTTACGCAAAATCTGCATGGATGCAAAATATTTACCACGTTTGATTTGACACTTGCATACCATCAGATCCCAATAGCACCCGAAAATGTTCATTTGGGCTTTTTGAGTTTAAAGTGATGCCATTTGGACTCTGCAATGCTGCTCAAATGTTCCAACGCTACATCAACTCAGCGTTATGAGGATTAAGATTTTGTTATGCTTACATCAATGATATCTTGATAGCATCAAAATCGCATAAGGAACATGAACAGCATCTACGAATTATTTTTGAACGGCTTCAAGAATACGGATTGTCGATTAACGTCTCGAAACGCGTTTTCGGAGCCTCATCCGTGGAATATCTTGGAAACCTCATTGATGAAAATGGCATCAGTCCCCTTTCTGCTCGTATGCAAAGCATTCTGGAATTCACGCAACCGACAACGATTCCTTGGTGCCATCAATTTCTATTGGAAATCGCTACAGAACGCAGACCAAATTCAAGCACCACTACATCGATTTCTAGTTGGCGCTAAGAAAAAAGATAAGTCGTTAATAATATGGAATCCTGAAGCTGAGGCAGCATTTAAACAGTGCAAAGAACAAATTGCAAATGCAACACTGCTACGACACCCCATTGAAAATGCACAATTGGCACTTAAATGTGACGCGTCGAACACTGCCATGGGAGCTGTATTGGAATAAAGAAATAACAACGAGTGGGAACCGCTTGGGTTCTTCTTTAAAAAGTTCACCGCCACTCAAACCCAATACAGCTCTTATGGCCAAGAATTGCAAGCCATATACAGCGCCGTGAAGCACTTCCGCATTATGATAGAGGGATGGCCATTGATGATCAAAATGAACCATAAACCCCTTACGTTTGCCTTCAATCAAAAGGCCGATCAAACTTCACCACGACAGCTGCGGCAATTGGACTTCATTAGTCAATTTTCGACGATTTTAGTTCACGTCGCGGGAAATGAGAACACCACGGCAGATGCATTATCTCGATCCAACTCGATAACAATGCCGATAGCAATCACCAGTCAGGACTTGGCAGCAGCTCAAGAAGAGGATGACGAACTTAGTCAATTACATCGAGTGGATACAGCATTATAGTCACGTAAACTTTGTATCGATGATACTGATACAACTATCTACTGTAGCGTATCTACAGCGAAAATTTGGCCATACATTCTGAAAAGCTGCGACGGAAAATATTTGATATGACCCATGGTCTGTCTCATTTTGGTGGACGAGCAACGAAGAAAATTATTAGTCGGAAGTACGTTTGGCCCAGCATGTCCAAAGGTATCCTCGAATGGGCTAAATCATGCTGAGCTGGTCGATGGTACAACAGTCCGACTGCCGGGGGAATCCTCTTACAACGAAGATATGCCGCCAGACCCAAAACTATTCGTACAAACACATGAAGAGAATAAGAGCAACTCCAGCATCACGCCATGACAAACGAAATATTTTCGTCCATAAGACCTTTTGTCATGCTCGCACGTTTTTCTGCGCATCGAATGTGTAAGAAGGCCGTTAGAACCGCCATACGAAGGACCCTATAAAGTAATTGAAAGGACATCAGCAAATGTTTTTAAACTCGAAATCAATGGGAAACCGATGAACATCAGCGTTGATCATCTGAAACCTGCCTAATCTGAATACATTGTGGACCCAACGATGTAACCATCTACAACTGATCAAGGTCCAGCACCCCGAACGTATTCTGGTCCGAAATCAAAACGCACCATTCAGTTATGTGTAATCTGTATTCAACTATATAGTAAACAACTATCAAAGGTCAAATTCATCCAGGAAGGAGTAGTATGGTGACTAGCGGTGACAATCGTAATTTTGACCATCGAAATGACAACACAAGGATCGGTGGAGAAAAATTATTTTGACGCTCCTTGTTCGTTGTTATCTCTCTCTCGCTATCTAACCGCCTTTGTGCGATGATCTTGTCACTGCGAAATATATATCTGTAAATTAAGAAGAGTTGGTTGTTATTTTTGTCGGCTTAAGTAGAGTAAATCTCATTAATAGCATAAAAATTTAAAGTCATTTCGATCAGTAAAAAACACATGGTACCCTTCCAAAGTTTACAGGTATCGCTTGTTTAGAACAATGTATTAAATCGAGTATCGCGTGGTGATACAGTACCTCTATTTAAAAGGGAAAAAATCGGGGAAGTGAAAGAAGAGTTGGACTCCGTGTATGGCGAATCGTCCCCTAATTTTCAACCGTGAAATATGGGGTGGCCAAGTTCCAACGCGGTCGCACAAGCATTTTTGACGATGAACATTCTGGACGTCCAAAAACTGTTACAACGGAAGAAATCGTCAGTTTAGTGCACACAACCGTGGCGGAAGATCGCCGATTAACTGTTGTCAGGAATAAAAGGTCTGTGGATGTTAGGGAATAGCTTTAATTAAAAGACAGCACCCCTTTGTTTCAGTAATGAATATTAGGTACCCTTCACAAATTCACGTTAAAAAATATCTTTTATCATCATATCATAGGATACGTTGTTCCTACGAACCGCTTGCTTGGTTCGACTTGACTCCACTAACTGAGTACCTCGCTACGGTGTTGCCAAGTTGGAGTTGACAGCTCGGGCTTCCTGGCCAGAAATCGGCCCGACTTTTTCGTAGTATTTGTCATCATCATTAAAGTCGTAGGTATTCAAATCCGGGCTGAGTCGGCATCATGGTTTCATTTTACCACAGAACTGAATTTCCGTTTCTGATCATCTTCGAGGCTTTTGATAACGTAGCGATCGTTTTTCAAAGCTTTGGCCACTTCATATGGCCCTGGATACTTTGGCTCCAATTTATGGGACTCCCCGGTTGCTATGAGTATGTTCTGTATAAGCACTAAATTGCCTTCTTCGTATAAAATAGGAGTCTTATGTTTCTCTTCGAATCTTATTTTCCATCGTTTCTTATCGGTCATAATACGCTGTGCAGCCTCCTGCCGAATTTCGCTTATCGACAGTTGATTATTGTCACCCGTATCGTCCTGTAGTGCCTGGATGATACGGCTTGCTGTTACATTTCTCAAACAGAAATCAAAAACTATCTGATTAGGTGTGAGTCCGATCGTCGAGTCGATTTGAGAATTTAGTACCCATTGCAAGCTCGGTAAAAGCTCGTCCCATTTTTTACAATCTGTCATCGAACATCGTAGATATGACAATATTGATTGGTTAACACGCTCAACTTGGCCGTTAGCACGTGGAGTTCGCACAGGCACCTTCACGTGATGAATATCATACGTTGCACAGTAATCCTCGAATTCTTTCGATGTAAATGCCGACCCTCGATCGCTTATAACACGGATTGGTAATCCAAAGTATGACGTGATATCCCTCAAAATGGTAACTACTGGTCGACTGTTGGCTTTTCTCGTGGTTCGGACCATTGTGAATTTACTGAAAGGGTCCGTTACTGCGATTATGTATAGATTGCCTTTGTTACTTTTAGGAAATGGTCCCAAGTGATCAATATGCAATACCCTAAAAGGTATAAGTATAGTCCGCATGGCTTAGTGGTTAGAGCACTAAGCCCGTAAACCGAGGGTCTCTAGTTCAAGTTTTGTTGGCAGATGAGACTTAGTTCAAGTGATTTTTCGGACGGACTATAAGCCTGTCCAGTTATGATACGCGCTGGTTTAAAATCAGAACGTATCGCAGCTGGATGGACGAACGAACACACGGCCAAAGCGTGATAATGATTATATCACCTTGCGGAGTGCCGATACATTTGATCATGACAATGAGATACTCTAACTATCTCTAAGCGAAGGCCCGAAAGGGGCTGTAGGGCTACAAAAAACAAGGTATAAGTTCAACCCGTTCATGAAACAAGCGATTTTCGGTTTTTCTTACTGGTACTTTATTGAGACAACATTCCGGACATGAAGCAATGTACGACTTCATGTAGTTGCGCATTCCAGTAAACCAGAGCAGTTCTCGTATCCTATGGACCATTTTATTAATACCAAAATGACCGGAATCGTCATGACGACTTTTTACTTGTCTCCAACAGACGGCTGATGGCACTACAAATTTAAGATCGCCATTTACTTTTCGCATCAATCTTCCTTTCTTAAGAGTGTAATCGCACTTTAATTGAGCAAATTGACCTGATTTACATACTCCATCGATTATATCCTTAATTTCCTTTAGTTCCGGGTCGTTTTGCTGTAATGATACCAACCAGTGGCTCTGATCAGGTTTTTGTATCAGTAACACTTTTCCTGCTATTGTTGTCGGTTTTTGTGGTTGTTCGTGTGGTCGACGACTTAATGCATTGACATGGTTCATATTGTTTCCTGCCGATGCCCAACATCAAAGTCGAATTCTTGGAGTTTTAGTCACCATCGAGCAACTCGATTTTTAAGTCAAGTGGTCAACTTCATCATCGATATTGCATTACAATCGCACACCACTCAGAATTGTTTTTCAATCAAATAAAATCGGAATCGATCTAACATTTCAATGATTGCCAATAACTCTAATTCGTGGCTACTGTACCTCGTTTCAGCATCAGTGCAATGTCTACTGAAATATATTACTAGCCGGAATAGTTTCTCCTCCGTAGATTGCATCAAGACTCCGGGGAGACCAATAGAACTGGCGTTGGTGTGTACCTCGTGTTCAGCCCGTGGATCATAAAGAGCTAGAACGGGTTCGCTACAGAGACGAGCTTTCAACTCGTTGAAGCTCATTTCTGCGGTCTTGTCCCATACGAAGGATTTGTGTTCCTTCGTTTTCAACAAATTCGTTAGGGGCTTAGAAATGTTTGAGAATCCTTCAATAAATTTGCGGAAGAGCCCCGCTAACCCAAGAAATCTTCTGACATCGGTCACATTTTCAGGCGTTGGAAATTTTTGGAAATAAACAATTTTCATGCTTCCAGGCTTCATTCCGTCTCTATGTATGCGATGACCTAAGAAGGTTAACTCAGATGCAAAAAAAACACACTTTGACGGTCTAAGTGTAAGACCCATCTCCCGTAAAATTTCCAGAACTTTCTTTAGAGTTTTGAGGCCCTCAGTCACCGTCACACTGGGGATAATGACTTCATCCATATAGTTTACGATATTTTTTGATTTCATATGACAAATCAAGTCGATCATGACTTCTTGGAAAATCATCGGCGCATTAATGATGCCAAAAGGCATTATGTTGTACTCGAAATGACCAAGATAAGTCACAAATCCGATGTACAAACGTCATTTTTCATCCATAGGAATTTGTTAGTATCCAGAGAATAAATCTAGCTTCGTGAAGAACCGCTTTCCCGGAAGTTTTGAGAGCTGTCCCTCAACAGTTGGCATTAGGTACGCCTTCTTCTTGGTGATAGCATTCATCGCACAAAAGCCAACACAACGGTAGTTATTCTTGCCGGCACTCCAAAGCAGCTTATCCATGTAATGATAAACGCCACGGCGACTGTTGTTGCGGTGATATTCTGGAGCGGGACGGCTTCGGGCCAACGTGTAAACCTGTCAATGATGGTTAGGCAATAACGGTAGCCATCGTTCGGGGATAGTGGCCCGATGAGATCGATGTTGATATGCTCGAACCTGATGTCCGGCGGGGCATACTCTTTGTTCATGGCCGGCCAGAAGAAGCGGTCGGTGATGAATCGTCTAGTTGCTCCTATGCCCGGGTGGGCTAGGCCATGCATCATCTGCATGATTGTTGACCTAAGCTGCTGCGGTGCGTAGGGTCGAACATTGTTTTCAGTGACTATGCAATGCAGTGGCGCGGCGGAATCAGCAAGCTCCTACTTCTTACACTCAAGTTTATTCGTTCGGTACTCTAACAAAGCCTTGAGCTCTGTATTGATTCGCTGAGCCAAAGCGATAGAAAGGAGGTCGGTCTTGGAAATCGTACTCACCCGAGACAAGTAAACCACGATGGAGTTATCTGGGTCAGAATGTGGCGGATGTAAACTGTGAGTTGGGAGATAAAATCCAGCTGACTTTGTTTCCTTGGTGATGCCTTCTTCGATCGTGGCTGTAACGCAAATTTCAATAGCTTGTGGTCGGAGAAGACCCTAAAACTTTGCCTTCCAATATGTACCGGAAGTGCTTGATGGCTTCGTGAATCGCTAGCAGTTCCCGGTCGTAGGTGCTATAGCGTCACTGGGTGTCGTTCAGCTCGCGTGAGGAAAATCCCAGATGCTCTGTTCCAGTGCTCGTTGTCTGGTGCAGGACAGCTCATCATCCGATGCGTCCATAGTAAGGGACCATGTAGCTGCTGGATCAGGATGTGCAAGTGACGGGACCTTGGTTAGTTCCGACTTGCATTCGTCGGTCCACTGAAGCTCCGTTTTATTCCGCTTTTGTTCCCCTCTATCAGTTATTGGAGCGGGCGTTGGTTTTGAGCAGCATGCGGCAGGAACCATCTGTAGAAGTTAAACATTCCTAGGAATGACTTAAACTGCAGTGCTGTCCTGGGCCTCGAAATTGCGGATACGCCTTGCATCTTCTAAGGCAAAGGTTTCAATCTGCCAGATGAAATCGTATGCCCCAAAAATCGAACCTCGTCTAGTCCAAATTGGCACTTGTCTTTATTGATCGCATGTCCGTATTAGCGTAGATGGCTCAACATTTATTTATTTATTTATTTAAATTCAATTTAACAGATAAAACATAATCCAATTACAAAATGGAACAAAACAAACAGAAAAGAAAATTAATGAAAATTAGAATTAAGTGTTGAAGTTAATATAAAAAAGAAATTCAATGGTACTAACAACAATAAATATGCGTATAAAATTAAATTAAAGCACACAAAAAAAGAAAATAAAGTCTTATATTTACTCCAGTTGAGTTTTAAGAATCAGGCTTCTTAACCTCAATTTAAAAACTAGGTATGAGTCGGAAAAAGGACCAAGCTCAAGCTTATCATGATTCCTTACCATTCGTATAATAGGAGAGTGAAAATATAAATTTGTACGGGCATACGGTGGCACGAAAAAATTGTTTGCTCGAGAAGAACGCGATGATTGATGAAGACGTAGGTCTTCAAACAATGTTAATGAAATTTGATTGTGGCAGAGTTGATACGGAAAGCACTGATCTAGATACATGCGACGGGATGACAGAGTAGGCAAACGTAGGAAGGATAAACGGCAGTCATAGGGTTGATATGGGATTTTGAATTTGTAAAACAACATCTCCGAGACATCTCCGAGACATGCTGTTGCTGCGTCTGCAGATCCAGTGAAAACACCAATATGTCGTCTATGTTGACAAATACATTATTGAGTCCCCTTAGCACCTCGTGTATGAAGCGTTGGAAGGTCTGGCCCGCATTGCAAAGGCCAAAGGTCATGCAGACGAACTCAAATAATCCAAACAGCGTGATAATCGCTGACTTCGGGACATCACTCGGCTCGACTGGAATCTGATGAAACTCTTTTTGTAGATCGATTACAGTAAAGACCTTCATTTCGTGTAAAGCAGCAGTGCAGTCTTGTAAGAATCTGATTGGATATCGATCCGGGAAGGTACATGCGTTGAGGGCTTGGTAATCTCCGCATGGCCGCCAGTCTCCGTTGGCTTAACGTACCATATATAGAGGACTGCTCCATGGACTCTTAGATGGTCGACAGATTCCCAGTTGCATCATGGTGTCGAATTAGGCTTTCGTGGCGGCGAGTTTATCGGAAGGAAGTCGGCGTGCCTTCGCGTTGACAGGAGGGCCTTTTGTCACAGTGTGATGCGTCGTCGTCCACTTGACGTTGCGTCGAGGTGTTGTCGATTTCGGGATACTCTGCCAGATTTGCAGCGTATTCACTTGCGATTGTTGCGGATGTCGATGCTTGTACCAGTGGTTGGTTCTTGGATGTGGCCTACACCTCAGCTGCAGTCGCAATTTGTTGCTCGATGAGCTTTCGTCCTCTGAAATCTACAAGTAGTCCATGATGCTCAAGCAGATCAGCTTCGATGATTGGGGAGCTGACGTCCACTATGATGAAAGTCCACGTAACAGGCCCCGAAAGCCCGAGATTTAAAGTCGACTTCCTCTTTCCGTAGGTGGGAATGACAGAACGGCTGGCAGCTAACAAGCGGGTGTTGGATTCTGGGTTACTTCGATCTCGGATGGCAGGTGGGATCACGGATACGTCTGCGCCCGTGTCGATCAAAAGCGCGCCAGTGCCATTGTTGCCGCAAATGTATAAGCGATGCACTGAGCACGTGCTGGCCAGTTTTTGCGGAGAGGACGACTTTAGTTTTTTTGCTGCCTGCAACTTGCATGGCGTTCGATATTTCCTGGCATCTGATCCAAATGGGTGTGATACCAGCAAGCCTCGGTTGGAGGTTTGGGTGATTGTGGGCGTGATTGGGATGGTACTCGTGGTTTCCCTGGCTTATCGACACATGAGCACGTGAACTCGGTCCTTTCTGCTTGCTTCTATGGTCCTCGTCGATTCGGCGTGCCAGCCTCACAACCTCCGCCGTCAGCTTGGAGAGCTCTGACAAGATTCTCGTTATTGGCAGAGTAGTTTCCGCAGAGTCGAGATGCGAGATCGATCCGATGGTGTATGGTTTGGATCCTTTCGTTACTTCATGAACACTATCGGCAACCCTGGCCAGATTCTGCAGTGAGGCGTCGTTTGCTGATAGAATGCTGCGCGACGTGATGTCGAGTCTGCTAAGCCACATCTGTTTCTGTGTCTCTTCCGAGATGTTGTCAGCGGCGAGTGCTCGCATTTGGTTCAGCAGCTGCGACGGTCACTGATCGCCCAATTCAACTTCCACCAATAGTTACTGGATACGCTACTGGGCGGACTCCGCAAAGGCTTTAATAATTTCGCGCTTGAGGTTGTCATACTTTCCCCCCCAATGGTTGCTTGGACACCGCACTACGCACCTGTTTCACAACTCTTATGTCCAGGCTGGCGACGATCAGTTGGAAACACGTTGTGTCTCCTGTAATGCGGTTCACCCCAAAGTAAGCCTGGATATGCTCGAACCACAGCTCGACGTCCTCCTATCAGAATGGTGGAATCCGGAAGGTGGCGTTCTTCACACCGCTTATCTCTCCAGCTTCGAGGTTCACCCTATCGGTTGCGGCTGCCGGGATGTCGTTTTTGTCTTCGTCTGGCATTTCAATTATTACGGTCGAGCTTGGGGGTGTTTGCCAGCACGCGCCGCTTCACGCCGCGGACATGATCCCTGTACAATAGGTACACTAGGGACGCGATATTTACCACGAGCTCGCACAATAGTGTTACCTCAAAACGGTCACTTTGCCCTTCACCTCTTTCACCGGCTGGTTTCCCATTCACGGTGACGTGGGAAAAGGAGCACTACATACGTGAGAATGCTCATTATGGAACGCCGGGCGCTATGTTCCACCCGCCTCAGACAGGATCGCCAGTTATGGTCCTCAAGTTCAATACGCAGTAGTCAAGATGCTAAAAAACTAATTATCTGATTTCCCACTGTTTACAATAACACCATGACTTATCATAAATCTCGATAAAAACTTGTATTACTGAATGCTCGTCAATTGCTAACCCTCACGAGGTTTGGACTGAAGTGTTCTTATCTCCTCGTCGACGTGATATGAACTTCCAACAGAACGTTCCACTTGCGTTAGAACTGCTGACCATGCACACGTGCGACCACCAGACATGCAGAGTGGAGCTCTGGTTGTGTAACTTGATATGGCATGTTTGCTTAAGGTTATTGCAGCGTTGGTGAAGTATCGGACAATGTTGCAATGCAAGTGTTGCACTGCGGACAAAGTTGCACGCTAACGTTAAGCATCGATTGCGATTGCGGTAATATTCACGATTCAAAATGCCGTCAATCAAAAGTACGGAGCGAGAATTTACGGGACGGCTAACTGTTATTAAAAGCACACAATATCCAATAAAGCGAAAATTTTGCAGCATCCCACTTCTGAAAACTGTCAGCAATAAAAGGACTGTAGATGTTAGGGAATTGCTTTAATTAAAAGATAGCACCACCTTGTTCCAGTAATGAATATTAACTCTGAAGAGTTGCACTTGCTTTTGAGGCAAATACTTCTTACTTTTATTTAATTCGATTAATCGACGTGTGCATGGAGCTTCTTGTTATACTTAACAATAAATAGGTTAAAAAATAATAATTTAACTAAATTAAATTTATTCGAAATAACGGAACATTACATAACTTTTAATTTTAGGCATTTGTTAAATATTAAATCGTTACTGAACATCGAATCTGAACTATATTTCTCCACAAAAAATCCATGCATTTATATAAAATTTTACTCGTCATGGCAAATTGAAACTATACATTGCCAGGTGTCAAATTGGCAAAATGCAAAGGGTGAAATATAAAAATGTACAGAAATGTCGCCACAACTCGTTCACAAATTCACGTTAAAAAATATCTTTTGATCATATCAAAAGATACGTTGTTCCTACGAACCACTTGCTTGGTTCAACTCGACTCCACTAACTGAATATCTCGTTACGGTGTTGCTAAGTTGGAGTTGACACAATTAAGGAAATTGTTGAGACTTATGACATATCAATTAAATGAGTGCATAAGATTTTAAATAAAGATTAACGCATGAGAAAATTATCCGCGCGATGGATGCCGCACTTGTTGACGATCGCCAAAAAGCGCGCACGGATGGACATATCGCGCGAGACTCTTCAGCTGTTCCAAAAGAAGCCTACGGAGTTTTCGCATCGATTAATTCTTCTGCTTCTTTGTAGCACTACAGCCCCTCTCGGGCCTTCGCTGAGAGATAGTTAGAGTGTCTCATTTTCATGACCGTATTGATTTTTCTGGAAGATGGTTTGGTCTGTACCATGCTCTCGTGTGCTTGCTCAGCTATGATATGATTTGATTAAATCAGTACATATCACCACTAAAAGTGAACACTCGTAGTCTGTCTGAAAAATCCCCTGAACTAAATCACGTTGCTCCCAACGAGATTTGAACCTGGGACCTTCAGCTTATGGGTTCATGCTCTAACCACTAGGCCACACAGACTACCATCGATTAATTACTGTTGACGAAACCTGCATCCATCACCATACTCCGGAGCCTAAACAACAGTGAATGTAGTGGATTGTGGTAGGGGAACTAGCTCCAAAGAATGCGAAGGTCATTATTTCTGCCAGAAAAGTGATAGCGACAGTATTTTGGGACAGCCATGGAGTAATTATCGTTGATTACCTTCAAAAAGGTAAAACCATTAACGGACCTTATTACGCTGCGTTACTGGACCAATTGAAGACGGAACTCAAGAAGAAACGACCACACTTGGCGAGGAAGAAGATGCTGTTTCAACAAGACAACAAGCAAGTCCACACATGCACACATGCATGGTCACAATGGCGAAATTTGACGAATTGAAGTTCGAATTGCTTCAACATCAGACCTAGCTCTGAGTGACTTTTTTTGTTCCCCAACTTGAAAAAATTTCCAGGGTTGAAGAGGCAGTCAACCTTTATTTTTCAAGTTTATCTAAAGAATTTTTTCCTGGTGGCCTGAAGGGCCGGGAAAGGCATTTAGCTATATCGACAAATAAATATTTTGTTTGGCTTGAATTATGTTGTGTTTTTCTTTAGAAGGCCGGAAACTTTTCAAATGACCCTTAATCATAGTCTGCAAGGAAATTTGTGACCAGCACAAAGTTCATTCAAATATTTAAACATTTCATCCTGCTAAACTTGCACAGTTAATGAGCAAGTTCTTACCAAATAAACAAGATTAGGTATCCTTGTAATAATATCACACTACGAGTGAGATAAGTAAAATAATGGCCAGATTTTATGAGGGTACATCAGTATTACAATGATTTTCTTCGGCACCTATAAATTTATTCCTTTCCCGTTATGAGTCCTTATCCGGAAAGCTCACGAATAAATACAAAAGGAACCTTTTCAAGCCTAACAATACCAACTAAACAGCCTCACATTCGGAAAGGCCCGAAGAGATTTATGCTGCTTTCAGATTACATCCTACTGTTCGAGAAGTCCTTCCATCCGATAATAAATCTCTCTTAGCGTCATAAATCTTGAGTGAAACACTCGCTACGTCATAATCTATTTTCCATCTGCTAAGCACAAAGCAATTGATGATGGGGATGATGATCTACAAAATTCAACAGCAAACGCCCAAACAAAGCGCAATAAACGCAATAATAACGCTAACAAACATCCGTGAGGATAGTAGGTTGAAACGGATCCTTTTCGCTGAATTGAGTGAATGCTTTTGGCACGTTATTTGTTATGGGATATGTTGACAACACCCACAGAAGGAGAGATTCATATTTCGTGCACGTAATGCAAATTAAATGGAGTACGCATTGCATTAAAAGCTCTGGTTTGGAGTTACTGTACCTGTTGTTGCCGCTTACCAGACTCTATTAAAAATTAATCATGAAAAATGTAAACGGCCATAATGGTTCGCTAAAGGCAAGTCAATGTGTAGCCAGTGTTGGTTTATGGTGAGAAATACATGAGGTTGTGTACGTCTAAGTTAGTATTCCACGTGTGGAATTAAAATAACAAAATATTTTCAGGGCTGAGCCCGATGTTTCTTTATTAAGGTCCGGTTTACTATTGACTTAATATTAACATAAAATTTAAAATGTAACTTAATTCTATTTTGTTGCATCAACATAAATGGTTACTCATGGAATATTGCATTGCTGCGATTCTGGAAACGACGTACGCGATCGTCCTCAATCGATTAGAAGAACTGAATGTCGTTGAATCTTATATACTTTCTAGCAGGTTGTGGATCGGATGCTGGGGATGATGGTGGAGTTTAGACTGGTGGTGGTAATTCGGGTATTTGATTCTTTTCTTGCGTAGATGGGGGATCGCAACATTCTCTGTGTTTATTATGGTAGCCGGCCTCGCCTTGAATCCTGTGCATAATTTGCAGCTGAGTAAGATTATTGTTAGTATTGCGTACGTTGCCGTTTGATGGATATTGGTTTCGTTGCGCATCAGCTGGATTTCACTAGTATTGTTAATGTTTACATACTTCATCATTTCAAGTAGAAGGGTCTCATTAGTATGTTTTGTTTTCTGGTGATGGCTGAAGGATAGCAGGCATGGCATGGATCGTTGTAGTCTCGTGATTCACAGATGTTCGCCCATTCATAGTTATGCTCGTGTTGTAGATTTAAACAGGGTAAGTCCCGTTCAGATGATGGGCCATTTGCTCGGCTACTATAGTGCCCTGTTACGGATAAAGTGGAGAGACATCAACACTACCTCACCCCGAACACTATCATATCGTTCGCGTGACTCGTTACATTAAGCAAGCCTAAGCCGCACTCGATTAGGGTTTTGATTGACACTCCTAATTGTACTCGCAGTAGTAAGTGATGTACGAATACTTGTAGTTTTGAGTTTTAAAAAAATAAGAAAAATAAATAAATGCAACCCATACTGGGAGATTGGCAGGTTGCGGCGAAAGTATATGCCACTTCAGATCCGGTAGGAATACCTAAAACCACTGGCCAGCAACATTCACATCCTGAACGAGAAGGTTCAACACCGTTTAATGACCGGAAGTGCCCTAACAAGACGAGTTGTGGAAATGCACTGACCGACTTCAATATAGGGTATCATGACGAAGGATTGCCCGCAGCCAAAGTCAGGTCAATATCTGAACTTTTAAGTCACACAATATCGAACAACTCTGTCAGAGGAGAACACGGAAAGCGACAAAGCGTCTACGTGCCTACTATAAAAAAAAACAGAAAAATGGGTTAAAAAACCTCCTTCAACAGCCGTGTAGTATGATGGTAAACATTAGGTGAAATTATGGGAAGTCGACGCGAGATTTACCACGTTTGGCCAAAAATAACAAGCTCGCGCGCGCGAGATTATTCACGGTTCACGGAATTCCTAGAAAATGTGTGAGGCTGTGATGCGAAAGGCATTGAATTGGCAAAAGTGTATAACGAATCAATAATAAAAACAAACATCAGACATAAAAATCTGAAAACGAACAACATAATCAAAAATGAAAACAATCATCAGAATCAATTGCGCATGCAATCGTAAGATTCTTCGGACTCTGATATCGCCTTCCGCCATGTATTTCTACTAATGACGTTCTACATTGGTCATTTCATGGAAAATTACGCGAGGAAACTAAATTAACTGAATTGTTGCGGTCTTTGATAACACTTATCGAGAAAATCTACTTGCAACGTTCTGGGGAGTAAACACGATTCGCGGCAATGCCGACCTGAGAAGGACCCACACAACTCACGAGACCTTAGTGACGATGAACGATTTCACTTAATTAACGCAGACGATGAATAATATTTCACTTCTGTTTATAAGTTAACCAATTCCACTTTTATTTACAATCGAATCTGACAGTCCAAACTGTCAGAGAAGATGTTCAACTGATTCAGCTGTGATTGAAGTGATTGCCACCAGAGTGATTGAAGGTGGAGTGGAAATCACGCTGAGTCTGAGTGAAACCACTCCTCGAAAATAAGAAGAACCACTCCGAAGAGGTGGCTGACCCGAGACAAATAACTCGGTCGGAGAGCGGGGCATTGGCCGTTAGGAGGAAATTATAAAAGAGCGCGACGAATGACGCGTCTCCTCTTTGTTCTTCTTGAGTTTGACGGAATAAATTCAACAGTGAAGCGACGAGCGTCGGTGGGTTGTCAAAAAGCGGTGATAACAAGTAGCAATGTACAGAAGACGTGGAAAAGCGACGAGGTGGAAGGTGATTCAACCAGCGGCGCTTGAACGTGGATGGAATAAAACGACGAGGCAGCATTGTGTGCAACAAGTGGCGACGTAAGCGGATGAACGACAATGGAGGCAGCAGAGAAGGTGCCCCTTTAAAAACGTGAGGTCAGTAAGTTTTCACTTCTTTTCTTTGATTTGATTAAGATTTACATTTTGAATTAGTTGGTGATTTTGCACAAAATGATTAATTAATGATTTTGTATATGAGAAATTTAAACCGTGTCATTTAAGTTAAAATTCCAGGAAAAAGGAAAGGTAAATTTCATTTAAAGAATTTAATTGAAGTTCAATTTCGGGATTGTAACGGGTGCGGCTTGAGTGGTGAACCGCGTAAAAGGGTAAGAATATCGGAAGTTAGTGACAGTGTTTGGGGGTGGTGTATAGATATAGAAAACAAGTCGGAAGTTTAGTGTCGGTGTTCGGGGGTGGTGTAAAAGGGCTAGTGAAGGGGTTTTCCTTATGAATCCAGAGAAACGTAGGAGAGCCTGATAGGG
Organism: Odontomyia ornata; assembly: GCA_963969285.1. Taxonomy (NCBI): domain Eukaryota; kingdom Metazoa; phylum Arthropoda; class Insecta; order Diptera; family Stratiomyidae; genus Odontomyia; species Odontomyia ornata. The sequence goes on from OZ017738.1 coordinate 398,202,951, forward strand.
TGAAAAATAGTATTTGTTCCATATTGAGAAGGTTCCGAAGAAAGTGTGTACGAGATGCATAGTGTGGAAACTAGTTTTTGTCCGACCGTTAGGGAGTCCTAAGAAAGTGGAGTAGTGAAGTTGAATTGTCCGTGGTGTAAGAATAAGAAACCAGCAAGCCGTATTCTCGCTTGGCGGCTTATTGGGGTCTTAGTGGACAAACGAGTGGCGCCCCACACCCGTCTCCGGATGAGCGGAACAGGGTCCGTAAGCCCCACCGGAGCACCCTAATTTCTTTTGGGTGCAATAGTGGCTCACGAGAAATATTTGAAAAAAAAATAATGAAAAAAAACAAAAAAAAAAAACCCAAAAGAAAAGAAACGAATGAGACAAGAAGAGGGAAACTTAACTTACTATAGGTAAATATCTCATTTCATGCCGTTTTTACAATCCGTTGTGTCATCACCTGTGTAGACTCTCTACGTTTATTATTAGTTCTAATAATATATATATATATATATATATATATATATATATATATATATATATATATATATATATATATATATATATGTCAAAATGAACTTATTCTCCTTAAGAAGTCGGTTAAAAAATTCCAAATAAGTTCTCTTAAGCTCAACTATGAAGAATAAAGGGGAACCAAATGGATAACGCGCCCTAATTGGCAAGGTGAGTAAAGCCAGCCTCGGTATTATAAGATTGGTTAGAGAACAATTTCTGAATCCCCAACTTTACTGTCAGAAGAATAACTTTCAATTAAACATAACTATATACCCAAAAATTATATGCTATTGTATACTTGGGTATAAAGCTGAGTAGGAACCATATTTGAATCAGGATTGGGACTACAGTTACCTTCAGGTTTTCTAGGAAATATTTTGAAAATATGTATTCAGTGCTCAATAAGCAAGCTTCGCACACCTATAAGAACATGATGGCAATTTGGAATGAGTGATAAATTAATTCTGTTCTTTAGAATTCAATTGAAGGAATTTATGATTGTGAAATCAGATATTATTCGAAGAAAGCTGTTGTTATTGCAATCTTTTATGTTCTTGATTTTTCCTAAAGTTTATTTGAAAAATGGCATTAAAGAAACGGTTTCAATTATTTGAAATAATGTTGTGAAGTTCGAATGCTCCTACAAAATGCATCGTTTTCTACTAGTAGTAAAATCATATTATCATTAAAAGCGGATCAACTTGTTAACAGTTTTTCAGCTCTACTTGCTTACAATTTTTCAACTCCATAAACTGTCCCACACGACTAAGTAACTAAATAGTTAACGTTTATTTAAATTCCTTGATTATTAATTTCATATAAAGTATGTTAAACTTTTGTGCTTTGAATATTTCTAAAATTAGGATATTTGCACACTCATTACCACATCATCCATTTCATCTATAGGGTTTTCCATTAAGTACACAAAACAAATAAATAAATTTCAATAAATCGATTGTGAGGCATGCTGTATGACTAGTGGCACTGTCTTATTGAAACCACATATCGTTGATGTCAAGTTTATCCAATTTTGGCCACAAATAATCTTCCAACATAACACAATGGCGCTCTCCATTGACGGTAATCTGACGGTCGTTTTTATCAACGGAAGAATACAGCCCAATCACACCTACGGCATGAAGACCGCACCAAACAGTAATTTCTTGCAGATGCAACGGTGTCTCAAGAAGCATATGTGGGTTTGCTGCCGACAAATAACACATATTTTGCTTATTAACAAGCTAGTGAGCCAAAAATGAGCTCCATCACTGAAGATGATTTTTGGATAATAATAATCAATAGTAATTTTTAATCATTTCCAAACGTTATTAATTGAGTTCTAAAGGAAAGATGGTTATCAATTCATCCATATATTTGTTTTTGTTGCTTTTTTTATGTACGTTAACGCAAAACTTTTGAACGGAGATAGATAGAAGAGTCCTGTTATCAGCAAATGATACGTCTTTCTTCCTTTTAGGTTCCATTTATAGGACGAGAAATGCTATTAACGGCGAAGGACTTTGACCGTTAAAACTAAAAAATTTCCCACTTTCACACCGATTTTTTAGCATAACTGGTCGACGAGTGTAAGCATTTTGATTGTACAGGTTTCACATGAAGGGCAACATATTGAACTAAAATGCGTTGGTACAGAATTGTAATCCTTTGAAATACTCTGTAGATATAAATAATTCAATATGATACATTGATGTCAAGAAGTTGAATTTTAATGATCTTTCGTACGAAAAATGCAAATTTTTTTGCACTCTTCAAAGATTTTTTGTTTTCTCGGCCACGGATCATACAAATTATTAATATCCTTAGTTTGCTGCATAAATGGTACAGTTTAGTCAATCATTTCTACCGGAAACGACAAAAAAATTATTTCTAAATGCAGCATAAATACAATTCAACAGGATTTAGAGCATTTACGAGTACATTGGGGAAAATTCCAGGATGCTTTTCTGTTCCGCAATCGTTCTTCACATAATGATGAACTTGATACAATATATGTAAGTTAAATTTCCCGGTTAAATGATATTTCAAAAGTTGTTAAGTTGGTAGGGCTTATAATGTACGAGTATATTAACTGGAAAGTAACGAGTCAATTTTCAAATGGCGATTTACTCTATATTTTGCAATCACTTGATCCTTATTATTTCTTCGGGGGATTTTGCAAATGCTGTGTGTAACGTTTACGTCTAAGGATTGTCAAAATTTCGATCTCATTTTGTAGCTGCCAGTGTATTCTTTCCGACAAGTACAAATTTGTAGTAGTATCTACAAATACACTATTTTTTATGAAGGTTAAAATAGGAATACACCCCCCAAAACTTTAGATCGCTTTTTCTCCCCTTAAACGTGCGGATTCCGGCTTTTTACGATTTATTTAAAGGCTTAACTCAAGCTAGTGTTTTGGTGGTCAAAAAATATTTTAGGCAAATTATCTAGCATGTAGGAGGTGTAGAAATGGCTGTTTCTAAAACACGTGCACGTTTCGTGCAGATTTCCAGGTTTGCTCGCTTACGTCCGCAATATCTATCTGATTGTTACAATATTGGTGTCATCTTGTAGCTGATGTCATGTAGTTTCCGTCAGGTATAAATTTGTGGTACTTTGCATGAAAATACTAATTTTTATGACGTTTAGAAGGCAAAGACATGGATTCCCCTAAAACACGTCAATTTCCTTGGCAGATCTCTAGCTTTGATCGTTCACTCGTACCCACAATTTCTAACCGATTGTCAAAACTTCGGTCTCATTTAGTACCTGCCAGTGTATATATATATATACATACATATATATATATATATATATATATTGTCGCGTGTTATTGGTTCGCGGCCTATAATTTTAACGTTCCGGGAAAGTGAAAACGCAATGTCTTTTAATTTAAGTTAAAAGAGTTTATTTAATTCAAGAAAATCCACAATAATCAGTTTAACACTTTCACTAATTTTAATTTTTCACTATTAAAATAAAATCTAACACTTGTCCATAAATTTCTTATCGCAATTGTCTTCTAAATTACTTCACTATTACGAAACACACTTCCCACACACTTTCGCAGTTCTTATCGCGGTCGAATGAATTATTCCCCCCATTCATTCAGCTCGCCTTTATATAGGGTCTCTACCTATTCACCCATTTCTCGCACATTGGCGAACGTTCTACCTGGTAGATTCGAGCAAATTCATCAATGGAGTGACGTCACTTGCAGATGTTGATCATGCTTGTTGGGTTCTCGTAGTTTCGAGTGAATTCGTGTTCTTCATTGTTGTGAAAACAATTGCGACAGTAGCTCGCAGAATTATTTGTACATGTAATTATTTGTACATGTAACACTGCCCCCACCTCAGTTCTTTTCGCCCCGAAAAGATGTGTCGCTATTTGTAGTCAATTCTCCCTGGGTGTAATATGGGGCAAGACGGTCCAGATGCACGATTTTCATTTTAGCTCTCGGCTTACGATGTTCCTGTATTCGGTATACGACGTCGTTGATTCGCTTTGTAACTCGGTATGGTCCCTCCCAATTATGTTGCAACTTTGGAGACCTACCCTTTCGCCGTTGCGGGTTATAAAGCCACACCAAGTCATCTTGCTGGAAGCCAGTAGAATTAGCCTTTAGATCATACCTGGTCTTCATGCGGTCAGCAGCCGATTCGAGGTGTTTTCGCGCTGTCCGATGTATCTGGTTCAACCGTTGTCTTAGATCACTTGCGTACTCCGAGATCGTTTGGGGTTTCTCAGGGGGTGTTCCGAACTTTATATCGGCTGGCAGACGAATAGTCTTTCCAAAAATGACTTTGGCTGGGGCTTGGCCCGTCGATGCATGTTCGGCAGCTCTGTACGCCATCAAAAATAATGGGATATGTCGGTCCCAGTCCCTTTGGTTCTCGTCAACCATCTTGGCAAGGTGTTTATTGAGCGTGCCGTTGAAACGTTCGACCATTCCATCGGATTGGGGATGCAGCGGTGTTGTCCTCGTTTTCCGTATTCCGAGCAGCTCGCACATTTCGCCAAAAACTAGTGACTCAAAGTTTCGGCCTTGATCCGAATGTAATTCGCAAGGTACGCCGTACCTACTGACCCAATTTAACACTAGCTGTTCAGCTACGGTAGTTGCTTCCTGGTTGGGAATGGGGTAGACCTCGGGCCACTTGCTGAAATAATCGGCTACAACCAGCGTATATCGATTTCCCCAATCGGTTTCAGGAAAGGGTCCTGCGATGTCAACAGCAATCCTCTCAAACGGTACCCCCACGTTATAGGTTTGCATTTGTCCTCTCAGTCGTCGCTTTGGGCCTTTGACGGAAGCGCAAATTGTGCATCTGCGACACCAGTCCTCTACGTCTTCTCGAGCGTGGAGCCAGTAGAACCTTTCCCGCAATTTCGCTAAGGTCTTGTTAACACCAAGGTGGCCTCCCGAGGATCCTTCATGCATTTCCTTTACCACATCGTTGATTCGGCTTTTGGGTAGTATAGTTTGCATCCTATAGGAGCTGCCATCCGCCGTTTCCCATTTCCGCTTGAGTATGCCACCCTCTACCTGAAGGGAGTTCCATTGTGCCCAATAGCTTTTCAGGGTTGCGCCATGCATCGAAACGTCCTTCCACTCCGGTCGCCCAGTCGTCTCCTTCCATACGAGCAATGGTCCGATGTCTTCATCGGCTAGCTGGGCATTTCGAATCTCCTCCGATGACCAACCTTCATCGAATTCGGCCGTTATCAGTCGCAGATCAACGGGCGGTTCCTTTTCCTCAATCCGTCGGCAATGCTTGCAGTTAGCTGGACATGGGCGACGAGATAGGGCGTCAGCATTTCCATGAACTCCGCCCTTTCGATGAACAATTTCGTAGTCGTACGACTGCAATCTTTCGATCCATCTCGCAACTTGTCCCTCGGGGTTTTTGAAGTTAAGTAGCCATCTCAGCGATGCATGGTCCGTTCGAAGAACAAATTTCTGGCCATATAGGTACTTGTGGAACTGCTTGGTGGCCTCTATTATAGCCAATAGCTCCTTCCTGGTCACACAGTAGTTCCTCTCACTTTTTGAAAGAACTCGACTGTAATACGAGAGGACTCTTTCTTCGCCATTGATCTGCTGGGAGAGTACAGCTCCAATACCGCCGTTGCTTGCATCAGTGTCAACTACAAACATTTTCCCGGGTTTCGGATACGCCAGCACGGGTGATTCACACAGCTTTTCCTTCAGGGTCTCAAAGGCTGTCTGGCATTGTTCGTTCCAGACATACGGACGATTTTTCTCGGTTAGCTGATGGAGACACTTAGCTATTTTGGCAAAGTCTTTGACGAATCTTCGATAGTAGGTTGCCAGACCCAGGAAACTTCGTAGTTGGCGCTTATTGTTTGGTGTTGGCCAGCTTTTCACGGCTTCAATTTTCTCAGGGTCTGTTTTGACCCCTTCAGCTGATACGACATGTCCCAGGTATTTTACTTCAGCTGCGAAAAGGGTACACTTGTCGGGACTAAGTTTCAAATTTGCCAGTCGCAGTCGGGAGAAAACCTCTTCTAAGTTCCGCACATGCTCTTCGAACGTTCTCCCGATGACGATGATGTCATCTAGGTACACCAAGCAAGTTTTCCAGGTTAGACCACGTAGCACGTATTCCATCAAGCGTTCGAAAGTGGCTGGAGCATTGCAAAGCCCAAACGGCATCACCACGAATTGCCACAATCCGGTCCCAACTGAAAATGCGGTCTTCTCTCGGTCCTTCTTGTCAATTTCTACCTGCCAGTAGCCACTCTTGAGATCGAGTGTAGAAAACCATTTTGCGTCGGCTAAAGTGTCCATGATGTCGTCGATGCGTGGGAGCGGGTAACTATCTTTCTTAGTGACGTCGTTAAGCTGCCTATAGTCGACACAAAAGCGAGTGCTACCATCCTTTTTCTTTACTAGAACTACAGGCGCGGCCCATGGACTTACAGAAGGTTCAATAATGCCTTGTTTTTCCATGTCCGAGATCAGCGCGCTCACTTCTCCTTGTTTGGCTATAGGGAGACGTCTTGGGGCTTGTCGAATCGGCTTGGCTCCCTGTGTGTCTATGACGTGAGTTACCAAACTCGTTCGGCCTTGGTCATCCGGGCTTGTTGAGAAGATGTCACTGTACTTGGTGACCAGATCAGAAGCTCGTTTGAATAGCTGCACCGGCAATTTGACTTGCTTCAATATTGCAGACGTGGATTCCCTGGCTTTTTCTGTGTCTTGCCTCCTTTTCCAATGATGGTTGTGAGTAGCTTCCAAAGAGGTGATGGTGGAAACAGGCTGGCAGCTGCCGATGACTTCTCCCGCTTTGGTGCTCGTGGTTGAGTCTGCGGTGTTAAGGACTCTAACCGGCACATATCCGTTCCTTAAAGATCTTACAAGGCTTCGTCCTACAATCAAACTGCGCAATGCGGATGTCTTCGTTGGCTCTATCAGATAAGATCGGTGGTCTCCAGAATCACCATCCAGCTTGGCCCATACAGTGCTTTCGGAAGAATTCGGTACATCAGTGTCAGTACATACCACTACATTCATCTTGGAGATTTGGACGCTGGGATCCTCCATCAGTACTTCGACATTCTGCCATTTCAAGACACGTTTTCCCAAGTCCAACGTGATTCCATGTGGTCGCAGAAAATCCATTCCGAGAATGCAGTCATCCATAATGTTCGCGACCAGAAAATTATGTCGGAACACAAGGTCTCCCAACTGTATCTGGAGGTTGACCTCTCCATGAACAGGTGCAGTTTCTCCCGTAGCGGTCCGTAGTGAGAAAATTCTGCCCTTGTGAAGTTGTTGCTGTCTAACTAGGTCTGGTCGGATAATCGATCGGGTTGCACCAGTGTCGATTGTTATGGTGCAGTGTTCTCCGTCAATTTGACCCGGAAGGCATAAGTCCGCTTCTCCACGATGTAGTCTTGACACGGTGATGGTGGTGCTGGGGACGTCGATCCTCCTAGCCAACCTCTGCCCCACAAATTTGGCTCTTGCAGTTTGATGGTCCTCCATTCTAGGCTCCTGACACGGTCTGAATCTCCACCATCCTGGACAATAGCTCCATTTTCTTCGCTTCTTACAGTCTCTTTGCAGGTGCCCTTTTTCTCCGCAATCCCAGCATCTAGGCGCACCATTACCCTGCGGCTCTCGCTCATTTTCCACGCGCTTACACCTGCACTCGTCTGCCGCCACTTCACGGACCCGGGCAGTGGTACGAGTCGCATTTTTCGCTGCCTCATAGTTCAGACTATAAACCAATGCGTCCTTAACCGTTTGCTTTTGAGCTAATCGCACGGCTTGTTGCAATTCCTGGTCCTTTAACGCACTGATGAATGCTTCTGTTGCTGCGTCATCTCGATGTTCTGGGTCGTAGGCTGGATAAGCCAAAAGTGCCAGTCGCTCAATGTCTTGGGCTAGCTGCTGTAGGGTTTCACCAGACTTCTGCATTCGACGCCTTAGCTGTGACCGATAAATCTGCTTTAGTTGATCGTCTCCATAACGCATGTCGAGCGCATTCATTAGAGCATTCGGGTTTGAGTGCAATTCAACGGGGATCGTCTGCAACAGCTCGGCAGCTGGGCCTCTTAGAGCAAGAATCAGCGCAGTTGCTCGTTCCTGCTCATTCCAGTGATTTATGCGAGCGGCTGCTTCGAACTGGGTTTTGTAAATACTCCAGACCGTTTGCCCATCGAATATTGGTGCTTGCACATTTCTGGATGTGCTTTGCGCTGCGGTTATAAGCGAGGCTGGTGAGGAGGTTACTACTGCCTTTGCGGCTTCCAATTCCTTTTTCATGTTTCGCATCTCATGGTTGATTCTCTCCTCTACCTGACTGATATCATGGTTTATTCTCTCCTCGACCTGGCTGATCTCATGGTTAATTTTCTCCTCGACCTGGTAAACCTTTTCCTCGACCTGGTCAACCTTTTCCTCGACGCCTTTAATTTGTTTGTTCAGATGACCGAGCTCGTCTTTTATTTCGGTTGACTGTTTCTCCAGCTTCGGTGTGATGTCTGCCTTGATTTCGATCGCTTGTTGGTCCAGCTTCACTGATTGTTCATTTAGCTTCGCAGTTAAACTAGATGACTGTTCATCTAGCTTCGCAGTCAGACTGGATGACATCAGCATTAACATTTGCATTAGCACATTTTCTGGCTCCTTTGATTTTGGTGTTTCTACTTCTCCACCTTCTGCGCCTTTTTCCGCATCTGAGAGCTCACCCGAATTCAGATTCCCGCCTTCCGATTCGATCGCGTCACGCAAGCGTGCAATTAGTATGGCCTTTGTACCTTGCGTGGCCAGATTTCGCTGTTCCAACTCCTCTTTGAGCTCCGATATGCTCAATTGATTAATTTTTAGATGTAAGTTTCCTGGCATTTTTATTGTTTTGGCTATTTTTCCACCAGTTTTCACGTTAATTTACACTATTGTGCACTTTAAAAATGTTTAATCGTTTTCACTTCCAAAATTTTCTTTCTCACTTCTTGACACCATTGTCGCGTGTTATTGGTTCGCGGCCTATAATTTTAACGTTCCGGGAAAGTGAAAACGCAATGTCTTTTAATTTAAGTTAAAAGAGTTTATTTAATTCAAGAAAATGCACAATAATCAGTTTAACACTTTCACTAATTTTAATTTTTCACTATTAAAATAAAATCTAACACTTGTCCATAAATTTCTTATCGCAATTGTCTTCTAAATTACTTCACTATTACGAAACACACTTCCCACACACTTTCGCAGTTCTTATCGCGGTCGAATGAATTATTCCCCCCATTCATTCAGCTCGCCTTTATATAGGGTCTCTACCTATTCACCCATTTCTCGCACATTGGCGAACGTTCTACCTGGTAGATTCGAGCAAATTCATCAATGGAGTGACGTCACTTGCAGATGTTGATCATGCTTGTTGGGTTCTCGTAGTTTCGAGTGAATTCGTGTTCTTCATTGTTGTGAAAACAATTGCGACAGTAGCTCGCAGAATTATTTGTACATGTAATTATTTGTACATGTAACAATATATATATATATATATATATATATATATATATATATATATATATATATATATATATATATATATATATATATATATAACTCCCACCGAGAGGTACCGAGTTCAAATCCCATGCACGGCTTTTTCATCAATAAAAAGTCTGTCCATCTAGCTAGCCACCCCCATTTATGGAAAGTCGAAAAAGGAACCAGCCTTCATTCTCCTTTAGCCTGAGTGGTCCTAGAATAGGCAGCTCCCAGGAACCATCCACAAACGCAGAGGGTGTTAAGAATCCGCGAAGGTTAAACCGCCACCAAAAACAACTAACAACGATAAAAATGGCGGCATCCAACTACTGCCGGCCACTATCCAGCCAGGCAAGACTAACCGAGTTAGAAGAAGAAGCAGCTAAGATTAGGTGGGAAATCATTGGGTTGAGTGAAACTTGGCATAAAGACGAAAACCTGCTAACACTTGCTTCAGGCAATATCCTATACCATCAGGGAACCTAATCGGGCAGAACTAACGGGAAGGATTCTTTATTAACAAGAAATGGAAAGACAAAATAATTAGTGTATCAAGCACATCAGATCGAGTGGTCAGATTGACTCTCAAGCTGTCACAAAGATACATGATGCAAATAATCCAAGTTTATGCACCAACATCTAGTCACTCAGACGACGAAACCGAAGAATTCTACAACGAGATAACTCAAGTTTGGGACAACAATAATAGCCATTTCAAATTTCTCATTGGAGACTTCAACGCCATAGTAGGAAATAGAGACAAGCAGGAGGTATTGGTAGTTAAATTCGGATTGGGCCAGAGAAACGAGAGAGTAGAGAGACTGGTCCGATTCGCCCACCAATCCAACCTATACATAGCGAACTCATTCTTCAAGAAACAACCAAGCAGGAAATGGAATTCGCAAGCCCCCAATGGATTTACAATGAACGAGATCGACCTGATTTTAACGAAGAATATAAGAGCGATCAAAGACGTCTACGTGCTTAACAAATTCAGGACAGGCAGTGTCCACCACCTCGTCAGGGCGAAACTAACCCTAAACCTAAGATCCGAACGAGCAAAACTAGTAAGGAAGCCAATAAGACCAGGCTTCAACGACGAGAATATCAAGAATAACATTGGCCAATATCAGTCAATGCTAGAGGAGGAAATGAAAAAACAGAGACGCATCGCACCTCGCAAACGCCATCTTCAAAAGCGCTAAGGAAGTAAGCGGACCAAGAATAGCAAGTAGACACCACAAACTATCTAGCAAAACTAGGGCACTGCTAAAGAAAAGACGAGAAATGAAATCATCTTCAAGCATCCAGAGAATCGAGTATACGGAAGTTTGTAATACAATTGGGAAGAAGATAACGGAAGACATCACCAATTAAAACGAAAAATTAGTAGAAAATGCCATTGAGAATAACAACAGCTTTAAAAGGCAAAGCACGCACTTATAATTGGCAAAAACAGTCGATAGCACTTAAACAAGGAAACACTAGAATGACAGATCGGATAGGAATAATCAAAATCGTAACAGACTTCTACAGCAACTTATATAAGTCCCCAGAAGTAGCTCCCAACTGTATAACAAAAACGTCTGAGACAGTAGACGAACCTATCCCTGAAGTCAACACAGATGAAGTGGAATTTGCGATCAATTCGATGAAAACAGGCAAAACAGCAGACAATGACGGCATAACCACGGAACTAATGGAATACGCTGGCAAAGGAATCTGGAAAACACTAGCCGAAATATACACCAATTGTCTCAGAACCAGACACATACCTGAAGATTGGAACAGCACAAACATTGTACTAATCCATAAAAAGGGCAATAAAGAAGATATTAAGAATTGCAGGCTAATAAGTCTGCTACCTGTCTTCTATAAGGTATTCACCAAAATAATCAGCAATCGAATATAAGCAGCCCTTGATGCTGAACAGCCACGGGAACAAGCTGGATTTAGAAGTGAATTCAGTTCAATAGACCACATCCGCACCTTGAGAGAAATCATGAGCAGGGCTAAAGAGTACGAGCTACCCCTAGCACTGGCGTTCATAGATTTGAAAAAGTCTTTGACACGATATACCCTGAGGCAATTATAAGAGCACTATACAATCAAGGTATAGATAAAACATACGTGGAAATGCTCTCACATATCTACAGGAGCGCCAAAGCAAAGGTCAAAGTGTTTGATGATACGCCAGAAATCCCCACACAAAAAGGTGTTAGATAAGGGGAGACAATATTTCCAAGGCTATTTAATGCCACGCTGGAAAACATCGTTCGAGAACTAAAATGGGAAGAGAAGGGCCTACAAATCGACGGAGAATGCATCAATCACTTAAGATTTGCCGACGATATATTCATAATTGCTCAAAGCCAAGAAGAACTACAACTACTCCTGAATGAGCTTGGCAAAGCCAGCGAAAAAGTCGGCATAAGAATGAACCTAAGCAAAACTAAGGTTATGCGCAATGAACATCTTAGGAGGTCAGGTCGAAATAGCACTAAGGAACACCAGGCTAGAAACAGTAGAAGAATATATCTACCTAGGCCAGCTAGTACATAAATCCAGAGATATAACGCATGAAATTAATAGGCGAATCAAGCTAGCATGGAGCGCATTCGGGAGAAACTCCATCATTTTCAAATCTAGAATGTAACTCTACTTGAAAAAGAAAACGTTCGACCAACGTATCCTACCTGTCATGATATACGGCTGTGAGACATGGACGTTAACAACAGAAGTCACACGGAAATTACAAGTGGCACAATGAGCAATGGAAAGGTGCATGCTAGGCATCACTAAAAAAGACCGTAAGACATTGACTTGGACAAGAGGAAGAACCAAAGTGACAGATGTAGTCCATAGAATTAGGTCATTAAAATGGCAATGGGCCGGACACATAGCAAGGCTAACTGACAACAGATGGACTGCCAAGATCACACAATGGTACCCAAGAGGAATGAAAAGAAGAAGAAGACCAAAAATACGGTAGGATAATGACATCAAGAAACTAGCGGGTGTTACCTAGACAAGGATAGCACAAAATAAAGACGACTGGAAAGAAATGAGGAATCAATACGCAAGGGAGGCTACACCATAAGGTATATATGGTTGAACAAGCTGCAGGTGATGATGATGATGATATAAATATATATATATATATATATATATATATATATATATATATATATATATATATATATATATATATATATATATATATATATATATATATACATATATATATATATATATATATATATATATATATATATATATATATATATATATATATATATATATATATATATATCTGTATGTATATGGTTATACTTAGGATATAACGAAATTTGTGCCTAGAGGTAGCATTTTACTTCGATATCCGCCAAATTTTCAGAAATTAAATATTTCGGCTCATTTTGTCAATCATTCAGATTGACTGAGCGAAAACAAAGTGGCAGCTGTTTTAGAAGAAAAGCCGTGGTTCCTATTCTGATCAAAGTGTAGCTGCGATTTGCACCAAAATTGGTACAAATGTTCATTCAAATGTGTGATAAAGCTCACAGTAAAAATCCAAAGTGAACCATCTGAAACAAAATGGCATCTGCTCAAAGGTCGAAAAAGGATGAGCCATAAAAAAAACGACTAAGCAAAGATCGAAATTCGAAAACTTCTTAAAGCTATAATTTATGTTGAATTTTTATTAAACCTGTTATCAAGGTAGACGTTGATGAGATCTTGTACAAAAAGGTATCAGAACTGAGTTCGATTCCTTTGAACGCTGCCAATTTTAGCAGTAATGAGTTTTGCATCGCAGTCAAGAAATTAAATTTTAAAACACATGGTACAATGTAGTCAAGAAACTGAATTTAAATAGTTTTGAAACGATAAAAATTTTGCACTTAAAAGAGTGAAATAAAAACCCTTTTGGAAATGTCCTTAAAAAGGATAAAGTAAATTTTAACGGAAGTGGTGCCAAATTAATTTCCCTATTTCAACATAAAAACTTCCAAACGAGCACAAAAGAAACAGGGAAAGACTGAAGTGGCACTGCTTCCATAAAATTTATTCCATCCTTTTTAAGGCGTTTCGAAGTCGGTTATCTTTGTTTTTTCTAAAAGTTTTTTATTGGTACGCAAACTTTACCATGACAAAAATGTTCACTTTAACTAACGTTTTGACGTTAACAGGTCATTAAAAAAGTATAAGGGTGTATCCATATAAAGATACGAAATTGTTATGTCCCTAATGCGAAACCTTATACCATAAAATCGTATAACATAGAGTTTATTGTATATTGGATGAAATACTGAATATATAAGTATGTGATCATGTTTTCAATTTGAAATTTGATGTACTTGAAAATATCGCAACGTATTCGTATATTTTATGCATCAGTAAAAAAATGCAAATATATTCATGAAGCTAACAAATCGCAAACGTAAATTTCTCCACCTCCAGCTACTTTATTTTGAATCTTTAGCGGTTTTGAGACGTTGCAAAAGATTTTCCATAGCAAAACAGACTTAGTCAACTGTGAAATCAAGGACCGAAATTGTATAGAATTTCGAAGAAAGTATTCTAAGTAACTATTACATTTTCATGCAAAATATATGCAGAAAATCATATGCTGAGTCAAACAATGATTGACTGAATCATTTACAGAAACCCCCTTGCGAATGGCGCACTGCATTAGCAATGATCCGTAAAATATGATATGCATGAAAAATCATCATAACGCAACGAAGAATATTTGGTTTTCTGAAGGATGCATTAAATTTTCATCAATTTTCCCTTTTAAATGATTTTTTGTACTCAAAATCTAACATCATCAACCTTTCATCAAAAAGTTGGTAAATTATGTTCAGTCATTCACTTATATCTGTAAACAATGAATACAATAAAGCCAAAATAAAAATAGGGGACGACAAATTATATAGTAGTGACAAATTTTCACTGTAAAGCATACAAATTTTTTATTTTAAACAACTGAACCAACTTCCAGCAACTAGCTATAACATTAATCAAAGCACTTCCATGCTCCATATACGGACAAAGTTTTTATTTATTTTTTCAAAAACACCAGCCAACCATCCTTAAATTAATTTACTCCAAACAAAGCAAATGTCTATTTTCGAAACGACAAAATGCATGTGTAACAGTTGTAATTTACCGAGAAGCGTAAAAGTAAAATGCATTCAGTATCACTATTATGTATAGTTGGGCAGGGAAGTAGACAATTTATAGTATTCGGGGAACCACTAAAGCATATGTACATGAAGCGGAGCAACTTTAAGTTTTGAATGCAACACTACTTGGTGAATTTTAAAATAATTTGATTTGCAAATCTGTTGAAATTGTATATGTAGGGCACACACACATATTGAGTTACCTTCCGTCGACAAATCGGGTTTTACGACTAGAATTCGTTACGTACAGGCGTACATATGTACATATTTTTAATATAGATAGGCTTCGTCTCATCTCTATCAACGTCAAATTCATTTTTAACTCTACATCGACGTGACCATTACCTTGAATTCATTGTTAAGCAAAAGCCTGACCCCATGTGTGTTACTAATTTTTGAATTTCTTGAAGTGTCCGCTATCAAAATTTCACTGCCAAGCGGGAATAACCACTTCGTTACTTCTGCTTATGCAACTGGTCGAGCTCAAGGAAGAGCCCATTCCTTGTTTGAAATACTCAAAACAACACGCTGCATGATTATTATATCCTTGCCTGTGACCTGAATGCCTGGCATACACTATAACTCATCACCAACAATAATCCCAGAGGTGTATTCCTGAAATCGTGGATAACAGAGAACCAAATTGAATACAGGTGCAATCTATTCATATTTGGACCTCTGCAACGCTGACGCAAGACTTGAATTCAGCTTTAATAGTCCTGAACGGAAACTGCAGGTGCTTCCTTACAAAAGCGACCATAACGCGATCGTAATGGCAATCATACATCAAATGAATGATGTCTTCCTCATGCCTTCGACATGCAAATCATCGGTTGAATTTCAAAAATCCCCGTTGGCAGCACCAGCCGGAAAGGTAAATTTCTCGTATGTAGCGTTAGGTTTCGAAAAAGAAATTGGCTTATCTACTACTGGACTTCTTATTGCAGTTTTTGTAGCATTACATAGGTATTTATTAATAGAAAGGATCTGCCGCCGTTCGTATTTGGAGACCGTTCATAGAGGCGCAAATATTTTGCTAATTAAATTGAGTTGCACACGTATGGATCACATATTGAAAATCGGCGGATAATAAATTGTTATAAACATATTTAGAATGGGTTCGCCCTTCTCACATTTGCTGTTTATACATTTCACAGTGGTTACCGCACAAAGGTGATAACTTTTTGGCTTAAATAGCTCAAATAGTTAATTTCAAAAGATTTCCATAAAAGTTTAATCAGCACTTGCATTGCCATTAATATATACATTTTCGATTCTTTTCTAAACCACAAGGGGCTGTCATTATGAATCTTTAATGAAAACGGCTGCTAAAAATATTAAGCTGTAAAATTTTGAATTTTTTATTTGTCATCCGATTTCCATAGTTAAATTAACTTGCGTTAATAACTTATAATTTCAAGTTTTATCGGAATCTGTTGAGAAACTTAGCCGCTAGAGGGCTACAGAAATAAAAAAATTGTTTATGTCCCCCCCCTGTATGGGGAGACCCCCTTAAACACTTTGAAATATGTTCTTACACTGCAATTTTTAAGAGGCACCACTTTTGACCTACGTAGAAAATTTTCTCATTCTAGCTCATGTGGTTTGCGAGAAAACTTGTGACACACGAACAAACGGACGGACGGACAGACAGACAAGTCGCGATTTTATAATTTTTTAGGGTATTGTCAAAAATATTTTACAATATTTAAAAAATATCCTGATTTATAAATACGTTCGAGATAAGTCATTTAAAACGTTTCCATGAAAAAAATTCATTATTTCAGTTGCTACTGAAATAGCGAATTGCGCTTGCTCCTGACCTTTGGGGGCCGCCATTTTGAATGCATGCATTTGATTTTGGACAATTTTAAATCTTTGTGGGCTAGGGCCTCATCAATCAATGTGCCAAATCTCGTTCAAATCAAAGTTTCACTCTTGACAGGGCAAAATAATTCAATTTTTAGTGAAAATGGCAGCTTAAAAATATTGGGTTTTAAATTTTCGACTTTTTTATTTTGAATTCAATTTTAATAATTTTCTGCAAAATACAAGAACATAGTACAGAGATCCATAATCTCAAGTTTCATCAAAATCCGCTGAAAAATGTGACCGCGAGAGGGCCACAAAAACCCGAAAAAAACGCATATTTAAAACGCCGCCATTTTGTACACGCATGATCACCAAAATATCAAAGACTGTAGATCTAAGTAATGGCTATCTCGAAACCAAGTTTCATATATGTCGGATCAAAATTGCGACTTTTAGAAGCCTTTGAAGTTTTGAGTTTCAACTGGCCGCCATTTTGTTTTTTGTGACCTGACATCCAGTTTGTTCATGTTATTCTTTAGATACTTATAATTTCTATCGAAGTGCCGAATTTCATGAAAATCTGTTGAAAGCTTTGACCCCTATTACAACAACAAAATTTCGCACGTTTTCCGACTTTTGAGCGGCCGCTGTTTCGTTTCTGCAGTTCCGACTTTGGATTTTTTATTGTGAGATTCATCACATACACTAGTGAACCTTTGTACCGAATTTCATCAAAATCGGAGCTATACTTTGGTCAGAACAGAAATCCCAATTTTTGGCGGCCATTTTGTTTTTGCCCGGCTGATATAGCTGGTTCACGAGCCTAACCGAGACATTAACCCAATACATCTTTTCTGAAAATTTGGTGAAAATCGGAGCAAAATTGCAACCTCTAGCGTGGTCACAAATTTCGTTATATCCCATATATATATATATATATATATATATATATATATATATATATATATATATATATATATATATGTATATATATATATGATGCTCTCCGCAAAAGGTAAATTTCTCTCGAGAAATCTACCTTAAAAAACGGATTGACCAAAGTTTAGAAAGAATTTAATTGGGATTACCAGAAGCAATGTCCTCCTTCTGATGATGGCAATGTATCGTACTTTAAATGTTCATTGTTAATAAATATTTTTGCAACGAATACTATCAACTTCATACAATACGCCCAATTGTGAATCTTGATCCGTATTCGAAAATCTAATTATGCAAAATATATAAAATTGTTATAAGTTACTCCAACTTCCACGAAGCAAAATCGTACCAAAGTTCGTAATCTTAAATCGAAAAGCTTGTCGATTTTATAAATAAGTCCTGACCACTTTTTGGCACAGAAACACCATGAGACATAGATTGCGAAGAGTTTTCAACCAATACCACATCACTCAACGACCTATTGAGCCTATATGTTGCCCTCCAGTCAGAGTTGTACGACCAAAAGCCATGTTTTAGGTGAAATTCATACATGGCCGCAGATAGCAACAAAGTCGAAGGCCGGAGACTAAGAGTAAAGAGAGAGAGAGAGAGAGAGAGAGAGCACAGATTCAAAATATAGTCCATAAATCGATTGAATAACAAAATTTAGCCAAGCAAAAATCAGTCGTTATAAATTTAACAGAATATCTCAATAGATTCAAACACTTTTAAATTACTGTGGAAAATATCAGAAGCTGGGCATAAAGCACCAAGTTTAAAATGTCAATTTATTTGATATACTTCTGCATGGTTACACGGGCAATAGATATTTAAATATTTTAAATGAATTGCTAACTAACTCCCCATCCCTGTAAAAGACTACATTGTTTCGAAACTTGCCACGGACCCTTGGAATAGATTGGACATACGGCAACAACCTTGCAAACGAAAAATGGATAATGACATTGGATCTTGGAGTGTCAGATCACTTAACAATCCTGGCAAGTCAATATAAATTAAATATACTGGCAATCCACCAAACGAACTGCGCACAATATTCAAAAGTGGGAAGCGAGAATTTGGAGTGGCCTTCACTGTGATGTGTATGTGATCCGTTCAAAAGCGAAATTCTTCAAAATTTGGCTGATCAACTCACATGCCTCGACCGAAGAAAAGGACGAAGGAACAATCTACAATCACCTGGAAAAACTTGTCAACTCATTACCTACAAACGACACAAAAATAATTCTGGGTGGTTTCAATGCGAAAGTTGGCAATGAGCTATATCATCGGGAAACAACTGGAAGTTAAAGTCTCCATGATAAAACAAATGGCAACGCCCGGCGCCTGATTGACTTTGAGTGTATAAATAAAATGACAAGGGTATCACCAGATGGCAATACAGAAAAACCAAATCAACCATATTCTGATCCAACAACGTTGGGCCTCGAGCATACTAGACATCTGTACATACCGAGGAGCCTATTGTAACTTGGACTATTACTTGATCAAAGTAACGATTTGATGTCGTACGTAAAGGCGTATTCATCAAAGATCAGCCCTCTACAAAAATTCAACATCAAAAAGCTCAAAATTTCGTCTGCGGCTAAAAATTTCACGGAGATTCTCGACAAGCTAACTCCCATCATATTAGGCACATCACTGAAAATAAGCAACTAGCTATGGGTGAGAGTGAAAACAGTAAATATGACACTAGCAGAACCAATGGTCGGATAACAAGCCCGGTACAAAAGAAATGATTGATTGGATGATAAATGCCAGGATGTGTTAGATGAAAAGAATCAGGCGTAAAAAGAATATATGGGTAGAAAACCCTGGATGAAGGGAGAACATTATGAAAATCTCAGAAAAGTGGGGAATAAGATAATTAGAATCAAAAAAACGGAATAGTATGACAACCAATTGAAAAGTATCGATGTTAGTCTAGCGAGCAACAACACAAGACAAGCATACAAAGTACTGAAAAGCCTGAAAAGTGATTATCATCCCAAGACCACGCTCTGACGTGATGACATCGGCAACATAATCGCTGATGAAAACAGGATTAAGAAAAGCCGGGCATCTTATTTCAAGAACCTCTTTAATTCTTCGCACAGCTCCAGAGTATCAGAGTCTATAGACATTTCCGGAGAGTCTCAATTGATTTCGCTTACTCTGGATGAAGTTTATTCTACCATCAAAACCCAAAAGGATCCCCGCAAGGGAAATGTCCGCCGAGAGGAATGCTTTTGGGGGCTAGCATTCTTTGGAAAGTGCCACTCCCATGCACCCAAGGAAATTACTGCAGGGGGAATGTCGGTCGATAGGAGCACTCTTGCTGGCCAGCGCCGCCCCCACGGACCCGAGAATATGGGTGGGGCTGTGAAGTACCCTCCTGGGATTATACGTAACGACCTTGACTAAATCTGGTGTACGCTTTAGACAACAAACCTGAATTGATGCATTGGGCTGGTGGATATGATGGTTTGGACCTAGTTGCTTTGGACGGTAGCACCGAGGTGACACTCGTGCGTGAACGGATCAAATTCAACTCTCATACAGCCTCCGTCCCGATGAAACCTTGGCCTCGGAGTACGTTTGAAGTTCGCACCATTGGTTTGGTGGAGGAGGTTCGGTTGAGATGGATTCCCGATTAGTGTTTGTCTGGCTCTGCGCACTTGTCCCCATAAGGGCATGTCCCAACCCTCGCATGGTCTCTCTACTCTGCAAAGATAACTATGGGACCGAAAAGACGATTACATATACTAACAGAAGTAGCGGCTCCAGGAAGGACCCAATAAAACTGAAGCAACCAAAACCCTAAATAATATCAAAAATTAAAAAATAGAACAATGTTAATGACATCAGGAGTGGTACTAATAATGACAAAAACGAATATGAATACAATGACAGTGAAGACGAATGAAAATTGGAAACTAACAGACAGTTTTATCCAGACTAAGTTTCCTGGAGCGTACGGGTGCAGCAATAAAATGGTGCAAACACCAGAACATCCTAAAAAGGAAGAGTGGGAAACCCTGCAGGACCCCCCAAATGTTTGAGTTGTGGGGGAAAATATGAAAACATCGAGAATTCGATGGCAATCGCGATCAAACCGACGGAAGTGAGGGTTGTATATCCCGATATAATAACGAACCATCCTGAAGAGATCACAGCAGGAAAAAAAGGAGTGACCAGACAGATAAAGCGCCGTTGTGTGACATTGCCAGTGTCGAAAATGTGACGCGAAAAGTTCGTACATTTCCCCTTCTCCTGTCCCCTCGGTATTGATAAGGCAATTTTAAAACTTGTTTTGGAAAGATCTCATTAAGACCTGTCCAATGACACCCTCCTCGTCTACCAATGGTGAACAAATTTTTTCAAAGGGTTACCTCCCTATATGGGGAGACCCCCCTTAAACACCTTTGAAAAATTTTCCACCGCAAAGTTTTCAAGAAGTCACCACTTCTGACCTTTCCACAAAGTTTTATTGCTGTAGCTTTTATAGTTTCGGAGAAACAGTGCTGTGACATACAGACGGACGGACACAGGTCGTGATTGCAATAGGGTTTTCTATTTTAGTACAAAACCCTTTAAAGGGATATTTTCTCAAAAGAATATAATCTGCATGCAAATTGCCAAAAATCGGGAAAAGAGTAAAGACTGGGCTTCTTGAACTCAAGGAGCTCTTAGACTACATCCGGTATTATCGGAGGACCTGTTTAAGGACCGAAGAGTAATAGAAGGCCAAAGAAGAGCAGAAGGCCAAAGAAGTACTGAGGGCTAAGCCTCGAGGACACGCGTAGATGGCTCGACCATCAAAAATTAATAAAAAAATGGCATCTAGTTAATTGAAGGAGATCGGGATAGAAGAAGGAGGGAAGAGGCACTTGATAAGCGTGGAATGTTAGATCATGAGTTCCAGACCATGCTAACAAAAGGAACGTAGAAAACGGCAACGAAACTCCTTCAAAAGGTGCCAGAAGATAAAGTTTGCATGGACACCCAATAAGAAAAAAGACCTGATGTGAAACAGTGGAGAGAGAGAAGCCCCGACGATACTTCCGGCAGTAGGCACTGCTCGTGAAACCTCGAGATAGCTGCTGCTACGCAAAAGTGTTGCGGGATGTCAGGGGAAATGTAAGGCCCAATGACACCAACACTGCCATCAAAGCAGCACGACCAACGCGGTCAGACCACATACTGATCAAATAAGGAGTAGAGGCCGACGATAAAGCAGTATTTTCGGATGCAGTAAAGAAAGTCCGCAGCAAAAGCACAACTATATCCTTGCTTGAGCCGATGGCATTGATTGAAATAAAAGACATTGACGGCATCACGGACCTGGCCGTGGTAGAAGAGGGCATCAATGGGGAGTTCCCTAGAGTGAGCAGGATCAAAGCAATGCCGACATAAAAAAAAAATCATAGAGCATGTCTGTCATTGATTTCACCGAAAAGGACACTGAAACATTTCTGAATAAGGGCAAAGTAAGAACAGGGTGGGTTGTTTGCAGGATATGGCAAAGATCGGCGCCTCTTCAATGTTTCAAATGCCTTAGCTACGGGCACTATGCAGAAGCATGCAAAGGTTCCGATAGGGGTTCCCTATGTTACAGCTGCGGTGAAATGGGACATAAATGAAAGGAGTATACAAAGGAGGCACACTGTATTCTTTGCAAGGATGCTGATCCAAGGCCGGATCTTGGGCACGTCTTGGGATCAGGGAAATCTCGGGTTTCCCAGGAAACCCAAGCCAAGGCAAAATCAGAACTTTGATGACCCGCATCCTACAATTAAACCTACACAGCCATTTCACCGCCCATAACATACTTGTGCAGTTTGTTAGGGACATGAGAGGCGTCTTTTTGCTGTTGAGTGAGTAGCAACATGATAAAAGTCCTGCATCATGGTATCTTGATAAGACTGTTACTGTCGCCATCTGGGTTCGGAATGGTCATTTCTAGGTGGAGAACTGTGGATGGAGGATGGTTCGGTGTAGGTTCCGTGCTCAGAAACCACCTTCTTTAGTGTGTACCTAACGGCCAGTCAATTGATATAATCATTCCAAGCCAAGCTTAATGCTTTGGAGAGCGCTATCTCGAACGCAAACGGCAACATGCTCATTAGGGGAAACTTCAACGTTAAAGCAATCGAATGGGGCATGCCTCCAACAGATCTGCGGGGAAAATGAGTCCTGTAAATGGTGGCCAAGATGACTCTTGTGGTACCAAACACCGGAAATACGCTGATTTTCTGCCATATGAAGGAACTGTACCAGACGTGACATTCGCCTAGGAGTCCTTAGTATGGAGAATGCACAACTGCAGATTATTAGATAACTACTCAGAAGTGTTGCAGCTTGTCTATCACCATTGTCCTGACTTGCTGGTCAGCAAACTCAACGCTTGCCTACGGGACGGGGGTTTCCCGTTACGATGGAAGGTTCCATGGCTCGTGCTGATCAGCTTGGGCATGCGAAATTCCGTATCGCCGTCTGCATACCACCCGTTATGCATGATAGACACTGCTAAGAAAGTGCTAGGGAAACTAATCAAAGGAAGGCTCATTGACGTAATTTGTGCTGCTGGGGTCCTATCTACTCGCCAGTACGGCTTTAAAGGAAGATGTTCCACCATTGATGTGGTTGGAGAGGTGGTCAGCGCGGTCCAAAAGGCAGAGGCATATAGCCGCACCAAGCAACATATCGTCCTGTTAGTGACACTCGACATTAGGAAGGCCTTCAACTGCGCTAGATAGGCGAATTTTTCGGATATGCTTGAAACTCCTTTCAAAATTCTAGAATGCCTAATGCGGCTTCTGAGGGACTACTTAAATGTCCGAAGCCTACTTTGCAACACGATGCAGGGCCAACGAAGGATGTCACTAACATTGAGTGTCGCCCAGGTATCTATCTTTGGCCCAGACCTGTGGAATGTGTCGTACGATAGGCTACTGAGACTAGAAATTCCAGGTGAATCATGTTTAATCAGCTATGCGGTTGATATTGTGGCTCTGTTTGCTGGACTCACCCTTGAATTAGTGCAACTTCGGTTAGATATGCTAATGCGCGAGTAAGAGTCTGAATGACTGCTCGTGGGTTCGACTTAGCACCGGAGGAAGCTGAAGTGGCCCCTAGGGTAAGGATGATCAGTATTGGAGGCATACTAATCAAATTGAAGCCAGCGGTACATAACCTGCGTCTACTAATTGACTCAAAGAAGAGTATCCCTGAGCAAGTAAAAGCAACGGCTGAGAAGGCTGCTTCAGGAGTATCGACTCTAAAGTGACCAACGCAGGTAAACCCAATCCATCGAGAAGACGCCTTTTGATGAGGGCTGTAGGCTCAATGCTACTGTATGGAGGAGAAACATGAGGAAACGCTCTCAGTAAGGAGGTATACCGAAAACAGCTGGCACAGGCTCAGAGAAGAGGTGCACTGAAGATTGCACCTTCGTATCTGACAGTGTCTGATTCGGCGGTGAGAGTTATTGTTGGCGTGAAATCCGTGCTTGCCTTGTAAGAGCACCACACTATTTACATATGCCAAAACGAGGACACACGGGAGCCGGTTGCCCCCGAAGAGAGACAGCGCTCACTCAACGATTGGCAGCAGTCTTGAGTGAATTGCACGAAGGTAAGGTGGACTGCGCCTCATCCCGAATGTCAGACCGTGGCTAAATTGGAGGCAGGG
Organism: Odontomyia ornata; assembly: GCA_963969285.1. Classification (NCBI taxonomy): domain Eukaryota; kingdom Metazoa; phylum Arthropoda; class Insecta; order Diptera; family Stratiomyidae; genus Odontomyia; species Odontomyia ornata. Next base: position 398,227,110 of record OZ017738.1, read on the forward strand.
TGTAATTGACTTCTATCTGACCCACCTTTTGAGTGGGCATGGGTGTTTGTAGTCTCACCTAAACAAGAAAGGTAAGTCACGGTCCACCGATTGCCAGTTTTCCCCGGGAGAGAAAAATGATGCCTGCCACACATTTTTTGCGTGGACGAAATGGGACAAGCGGTGACAGGACCTCTTCAGGGAGACAAAAGAGCTAACCTCGGATAGTATAGTCGTCGTGATACTTGATTCGGTTGACAAATGAAATCATATGGCACATTATGCTGGAGCAGTCCCAAAAGATATAAGGGACTCATAGCAGCCGGGGACGCTGAGGCTGGGGGACCACTTGTCTGGTAATTCCTCTACTCCTCTCCCCTTCCGCTAGCAGAGGAAACCTCCAGCTTGACGGCGCCTTGCCGCGTAACATAACAAGACCTGTGTCAAACAGTTCCACGCTGGGTTCTCAGGTTGACAGGGGAGTTTTTTAGTTGGTAGTCCAGTCGCTTGCGAACATGAGAGTTAATAGCCAGTGCATACATGACATTCACCTACCAGCCATAAAAACTCTCGTCACTTTAGCAGTTTGATAAAATCTTCTGTTCGATATAAAATGCTTCCAATCCGTCTCAGACTTTCTCTACAAACCAGTACACGCACGAAGACATTTCCTTTCGAAAGCTCTTAATTCTTCATAGTACAGCACTCTGATTATACCAGAACTGACATCTATTTATCAAAACTGGTCTACTCGGAGTCTTGTAAAGGATATTTCTGACCTTTTGATCAATGTATCTGGAATGAAGGAGTCTTCGTAGGGCCATGACTCCTTTTTGTGCTTTGAGATTTTGACATGTTCAGTAAAGTACAGATACCGATCGAGATGAACACCGAGGTATCGAACACAGGATTATGTAGAACTCGTTCTGAACTACCCTCACCAGCCATGATGTGCAAATCCTTCCGATAACGTTTCCAGTCCGAAGTTAAATTGTTGAACAACTGCACAGCATTGAACATTTTTAGAAGTTTGCTCTGAACTATTGTAGCTTTTTGGTCTGTCGAATAGATGATTAGATCATCAGCAAACGCTACCAATGACCGCGTTGGTGAGACGTTAAAACCAAAGCCGTTTAATAGCTTGCGAATGAATATTGAGAAACGCAGTAACGTAGTAACTGTTACCTGCTGTAGACCATTCAAGGCCTTAAATTCGCTTATTGGTGTCAGATTTTTATCAGTTACAACAAATGATTTCCCATATAACATATGGCACATCCTGGCAACAAGGTGTCTGGCGAACCAGTTCTGAAGGAGTTTAAAAATCAGACCATCTAACCACACCGTATCGAAGGCTTTCTCCATATCAATGAGACACGCTCCAACATTCTATCATTTAGTTTAGAATAGAAGATTGAGGTTACTTTCACTATCGCATGTACGGTCGAATGCCTGGCGCGAAAATCAAATTGGCAATTCGGCATCAACTCATATTTCTCAAAGTGAGCGTTTAGTGCTGTGTTTAGTATGACTTCAAACACCTTCCTGATGTTAGGCATCAAGTTGATTGGGCGATAGCTTTCAGGACTCAAAGATTCGTTTGTTTTTTTTTTTTCAAGATTGAAAATTCCTAAGCCTTCTTCTGCTCATTTGAGAAACATGAATTGCTCAACATCTTGTAGAAAAATATGCAATAATTCCTAATAGCGGCCTCAGTAAAATGTCAGAGAACTTTGTTTTGAATACCGCTAATACCGCATGATTTCATGTTGTTTATCCTACCAAATATAGCTGAAAAATAATAAGATTCAAGCTCGATATGAGGTAAAGAATTAATTCGCCATTCAGGCTTGATTTGTAGCCTACATCGTAAGTCCAGACATCGAAGGTCCAACGTCATCGCCGTTTTCCAACGATGAAAGCTGAAGACCGCCAATTGCGAAAATTTACGTGGGGCTGAATTTAGACAAGCAGCGGAAAGTCACATACAATGTTTGACACATCTAAAAGAGGAAGTATTGTGGCGGACCTGTAAGCAGCAAAGCGACATTTCTCCAAACATTAAGCAAAAAGATGCCGGATTACTTTTTATGCACATAATATAAATGCATTATGTATATTTTAATTCTTTCTTTTTACGATACATCTCGAACAGTTCAAAACCGTGTCTATGAGCTTAAGTAGTATCATTTCCGTTTGTGCAAATTTGGGTGTTTCGTTAATGTGGGATACGACGCAAAGACTATATCCTATAGTACCTAGCATTTGAAAGTTACTTCCACCAATCCTGATGTTAAAAACTAACTTATGATAAATACAGTATATTTTTATTAAACATAGTCATGGTATTGAATCCTGATTATTTAATTTCGAGTTAAAAGTCGATACAAAATCGTTCTTCAAGTATAGCAATATTATTGTATGAAATCATAATTTGCTGCCATTTCTTGGGGCATGCCCGATAAGCAAACAAGAGTTTTTCCAAGCTCGTCGACTTATTTTAGTATCACACTTGCAGTTCAGGGATTATTAATTATTTTATCCTACAATGAATATAATTTGGTTGTTACCTGAATATGGCCAAATAACACTAGAAATCACTGTGATTACTCACCTGAAAGAAAAAGATATTTATCTATAATTTCTGTTAATTCTTTTTTGTATTTCTTTATGTTAATCTTATTTTTAAATATAATATACGTAAAACAAATTAATTTAGTGGAATTTCACACTGAATTATTTCTCAACTCTTTTGTAATTTGTATCAAATCATTGTTCGCACACATAAAAGATTTTACATAAATTCAACCAAACAATCCACTTCCATCTGCATACGTAACACATTTGCAAGTTCATTGAAAGTTCATTAGTTCTTAAATTTGCATCAATTGCATATTTTGGTTTCAAAATCAGTATTGTTGTATCAACACATTCGAATTAAAACTGTGCTGTAAAGTTTGTTACCCTTCGTGCAAGAAGAGCATATTTCAAATAAATTGTAATTGCACGAAATGCACAAATGTTTGGGACATTGATTACTGCACATTGTATGGTGAGCAAACTTTTATTATTATAAAAGCCATAAATAGGTAACAATAAAAAAGTCATTGCCAAGCGGCAATATTCAGTTTTTACATTCAATCGCTTCATGGAAGTTCAGTAACCAGAACATTGGTCCGTCGAGCCAGATATAATTTACCGGAATAAGGAATCAAAGAGAATCAACCCAAGATGTCGGAGCAACGAGAATCATCGACTGTTCAACTACACAAAGTTTAAGCAGTCTATTGTTCATACACGAAAGGAGTTTGTCAACTCAAAACGACTATGCCTCAATTGTTTGAGTAATCAACACGGAGCGAAGCAATATACATCGAAGTACGGTTGCAATGTATGTGGGTGCTCAGCAATCACTAATTAGCGAAGCAGCAATAAGAACATTAAATGCGTCAAGGAAGCAGGCGAAAACTGTAATTGGTGGTGTTGGTGGGGCACATGGGGTAGCCACTCGTGGAGAGACGACAATTTTAGCCCATGTAAAAGGATGAAACAGTATGGAGGAAAAATGAGTATTCATTCCGCTAATTTTAAACACCATAATAATTCCGCCACCTCCTTCGAAGACATCCAAACACCTTCCTAAATGCCTTAAGTCAAAGGTTTGAGCGGACCCTAAATACTTCGTACCGTCAAACATCGATTTGCTAATTGGAGCAGATATTTGCAGCAAGATTCTGTTGCCTGGATTCTTGCCAGGTAATCAATCAGCTCAACACACATAACTAGCATGGGTAATTTTTAGTTCTTTGCACAAAAGCCTGAAAAAAAGGGTGGTACAAATTAAAATGTCTTACAGTGCGCTGGATGAACCTTTGCGACGATCTTGGGAGCAGAAGGAAGCTCTACTGTCCCGGTCTCTAACACGTGAAGAGAAACAAGCGGAAGAACACTATCAAAATTACACTCATCGACTATCGAATGGTTCTTATTCGGTACGATTGCCATTTAAGGCTGACGTTAACCCAAAGACAGATAGAGCGATACACAAAGATTAGCATTTATTCGATTCCGTCAATTAGAGTAGCGACACAAACAAAACCCAAATCTATATGACGAATACACCAAACGTATGAGAAAGTATCTCAAACTAAGGCTCATGGAGCTAGTACCTATTGATTGCATTCATAAAAGACCCTCCTATTATTTGCCCTATCATGCCGTACTCAAAGAGAGCAGTACCACAACAAAATTAAGAGTTGTGTTCACAAAAGAGTCAGTCGGGCCAATCTTTGAATAACTTGCTACTAATCGGTCCTGCAATCCAAGAAACCATCTTCAACAAACTAATGAGATGGAGATAACACCAATATGTTATAGCATCTGACATAGAGAAGATGTACCAGCAGATATGGCTAGATGAATCTGATCAACATTGTCTCCGTGTTTTGTAGTGTTTCAACAGAAAAGATCCCATTCAAATATATCGATTAACAACGAATACTTATAGAACACCAAGTGCGCCATATCTGGCCATTAAAACGCTTCACAAGTTAACAGAAGATGAACACGTGAGCTACCCTAACGCATCAAAGATGTTGAAGGAAGACTTTTATGTCGACAATTGCTTAAGTGGCGCAGACAACTTGCCGAACTTGCGACACATTCAAAAGGACCTCGAGGACTTGTTGCACTGTGGAGATTTTCATCTAAGATAATGGAGCGCAAATCATACTAAATTATTGAAAAACGTTTCCTCGGCAGATAAAACTACGCAAGCTCCACTTAATATCGAGCTATCTGAAAACGTCAACAATCTTTGCCTTTAGTGGCACCCCGCAACAGATAGGTTCTCGTTTAGTGTCAGCATCAATGCGGTTGACCCTAAAACTAAACGAGATGTGCTTTCAAACGTTTCGGAATTTTTCGACCCGATAGGATAGTTGTAACCCACAATCATAATTGGGAAAATAGCGATGTAGAGAATTTAGCTAAAAAAGTGTGATTGGGACGAGTCTCTTGATAACGAAGTAATCAAAGACTGGATTACTGTGCTTAATCAATTCCATCAAGTAAGCCAGATCAAAATCCCGCGCTGGGTAGGATTTCGCGACGCCTAATTCAGAGTATATTTTGATAAAGTTTACGTGAAACTTATTAATGGATCATCAGCCACAATGAGACTTCAAGCTGGTAAATCAGAGGTGGCACCCATTAAAATGCAGTCCATACTCCGACTAGAACTTTGTGGAGCAGTATTATTGACGAGATTCATGAAACAAGTTAAAGAAACGCATCAGCTGGGGGCATGCACGTGTTAATTACTGGACTAATTTCACAACTGTGTTGCCCTGGATAAAGAAACCAGTAACAAGCTGTACAGTGTATATTACTAACAGAGTAAACGAAATAGGACAGTAATCATAACCAGCCAACTGGAATCATATTGCAACTCATGATAACCCTGCTGACTTTGCAACACAAGGTTTATATCCGGCAGATCCAAGAGTATCTTTTTTATGGTGGGACCGACCATCATAGTTAAGTGATACAGACATAAAATTATCTCGAACAACCATCTCAGCCTGCGATGAAGAAAAAATTAAAGCGAGTGCGTCACACTCCTTTCAATAACGGCAAAAGATGAGCCGGAAATTTTTAAAAGATACTTTAATTTCAGCAAACCAAACAGAGTACTAGCTCCGGTTCATTCATAATTGTCATAAACCAAAAAAAAGCACAGTGAAGGATTAACAGCCAAGGAACATTACATAACATGTGCATAAAGCTAGCCCAACGACATGTTTATATAAATGAAATTCAGCATCTACAGAATTCTAAGCCAATACCAAATAGCAATAGTCTCCGATTGCTTACTCCCTGGTTAGATTCTGAGGGTATGCTCACAGTGGGCGGAAGACTACGATTTGTATTGGTACGAAAAAAAAACTTAGTTCCCAGCTATTACACCGAAAGGTAGACTAGCACAACTGCTAACTAAAAGGGCTCATCTCCAAACATTGCATGGTTTTATCCAGTTGACACTTGCAACATTACGACTTGAATACTGGATAATATCTGCTTCTTCACAAGTAAGAAGGGAGACTCGTAGCTGTCTTCCATGTTTCAAGCTATCAGCAAGACCAAATGCTCAATTTATGGGATCAGTACCATCAATACGGGTAGGTGCATAAATCCTTTCGAGCACACAGGGATAGATTACGCAGGGCTTATAACACTCAAGTGGAATGAAGGATGTGGTTTAAAAACTACAAAAGCGTACGTCGTCATCTTTGCATGCATGGCCACGAAAGCCTTTCATCTAGAGGTCGCATCAGATTTGTCTACAAACATGTGTTGCTGCTATTCGACGACTCATCGCACGATGGGGAAGGTGCCGAGTCATATCCAGTAATCGATCGATCGAATCGAATTTTCTCGACACCAACCGAAAACTTTATGAAGAATATAAAAATATTGTTACATGTACAACTAATTCTGCGAGCTACAAGCATTCGAAATCAAGGCAGACATCACACAGAAGCTGGAGGAGTAATCAGCGAAGCTAGACCAAAAAGCACTCGAAATCAAGGCAGACATCACACAGAAGCTGGAGAAACAGTCAACCGAAATAAAAACGAAGCTCGGCAGTCTGACGGGCAAAATTAAATGCGTTGAGGAAAAGGTTTACCAGGTCGAGGAGAAGGTCAGCCAGGTTGAGGTGAGAATCAACTAAAAGATCAGCCAGGTTGAAGAGAGATGGAAAAAGTGAAAAAGTAATTGGAAGCAGCGAAAGCAGTAGTGACCACCCTACCAGCCCCGCTTACAACCGCAAGCCAAAGCTCATCCAGAAATGTGAAAGCACCAATATTCGACGGGCAAACGATCTGGAGCATTTACAAAATCCAGCTTGAAGCCGACGCTAGGACAAATCATCGGAATAAGCAAGAACGAGCAACTGCGTTCGTCTTTGCTCTAAGAGCTTTTGCAGACGATCCCCGTTGAGTTGCACTCAAACCCGGCTGCTATATTGAATGCACTCGACATGCATTGACATATGGAGGCGATCATCTGAAGCAGGTTTATCGGCACAGCTACGGCATCGGATGCAGAAGTCTGGCGAATCCTTACAGCAGCTAGCTCAAGGTATTGAGCGACCGGCACTTTTGGCTTACCCAGCTTACGACTCAGACCATCGAGATGACACAGCAACAGAAACGTTCATCAGTGCATTTAAGGACCAGGAATCGCAACGGGCCGTGCGCTTAGCTCAACAGCAAAATGTGAGTCGTACCACTGCCCGGGTTTGCGAGGTAGTAACAGGTGAGTGCAGGTGTGAGCTCGTCGAAGTTAAACAAGCGCCCCCGGCAAATGGTGCACCTAGATGCTGGGACTGCGGTGAAAAGGGCCACTTGCAAAGAGATAGCAAGAAGCGAAAAAAACCGAGCTGTTGTCCAGGGTGGAGAAGTTCCAGGCCGAGTCAGGAGCCTAGAACGGAAGCCTTTCAAACTGACGGGGTCAGCTCCGTGGGACGAAGGTTGGCTAGGACGAACACTACCAACACCATGTCAAGACTACATCGTGGAGAAGCAGACTTATGCCTTTCGGGTCAAGTTGACGGAGAACATTACACCATAACAATCGACACTGGTGCAACTTGGTCGACTATCCGACCAGACCTAGTGAGACAATAACTACTTCACAAGAGCAGAATTTTTTCACTACGGACAGCTACGGGAGAAACTGCACCTGTCCATGGAGAGGTCAACCTCCAGGTACAGTTGGGAGACCTTACGTTCGGACATAATTTTCTGGTCGCGAACATTTTGGATGACTGCATTGTCGCAATGGATTTTCAGTGACCACATGGAATCGCTTTGGATTTGGGCAAACGGATATTGAAATAGCAGAATATAGAAATATTGATGGAGGATCCCAGCGTCCAAATTCCTAAGATAAATGTAGTAGTATGTACCGACACTGATGTACCGAACTCTCCCGAAAGTATTGTATGGACCAAGCTTGATGGTGATTCTGGAGACCACCGAGATGATAGAGCCAACGAAGACATCCGCATTCCGCAGTTTGATTGTAGGACGAAGCCTTGTAAGATCTTTAAGGAACGGATTCGTGCCGGCTAGAGTCTTTTACACCACAGACTTAACCTCGAGCATCAAAGCGGGAGAAGTCATCGGCAGCTGCCAGCCTGTTTCCAGAATCACCTCTTTGGAAGCCACTCACGACCATCATTGGAAAAGGGGGCAAGACGCAGACAAAGCCCGGAAATCCACGTCTGCAATATTGAAGCAGGTCAAATCGCCAGTGCAGCTATTCAAGCGAGCCTCTGATCTGGTCAGCAAGGACAGTGACATCTTCTCAACAAGCCCGGATAACCAAGGCCGAAGAGTATGGTAACTCACGTCATAGATAAACCAGGAGCCAAGCCAATCTGACAAGCACCGAGACGTCTTCCTACAGCCAAACAAAGAGAAGTGAGCTCACTGATCTTCGACATGGAAAAACAAGGTGTTATCGAGCCTTCTATCAGTCCATGGGCCGTGCAAGTAGTTCTAGTAAAGAAAAAAGATGGTAGCACTCGTTTTTGTGTCAAGTATAGGCAACTTAACGACGTCACTAAGAAAGATTTATACCCACTTCCACGCATTGACGATGTCATGGACACTTTAGCCGACGCAAAATGGTTTTCTACACTCGATCTCAAGAGTGGCTACTGGCAGGTAGAAATCGACAAGACAGACCGCGATAGGACCACGGATTGTGGTAATTCGTGGTGATGCCATTTGGGCTTTGCAATGCTCCAGCCACATTCGAACGCCTGATGGAATACGTGCTGCGTGGCTTAACCTGGAAAACCTGCTTGGTGTACCTAGATGAAATCATTGTTATCGGGAGAACGTTCGAAGAGCATGTGCAGAACTTAGAAGAGGTTTTCTCCCGATTGCGACTGGCGAACTCGAAACTTAGTCCCGACAAGTGCACCCTTTTCGCAGCTGAAGTAAAATACCTGGGACACGTTGTATCAGCAGCAGAACTGGAAAAATTGAAGCCGTGAAAAGCTGGCCAACACCAAACAACAAGCGCCAACTACGAAGTTTTCTGGGTCTGGCGACCATCTATCGAAGATTCGCCAAAGACTTTGCCAAATAAGCTAAGTGTCTCCATAAGCTAACCGAGAAAAATCATCCGTATGTCTGGAATGAAGCACGCCAGGCAGCAGTTGAGACCTTGAAGGAGAAGCAGTTTGAAACCCGGGAAATGTTTGAAGTTGACACTGATGCGAGCAAAGGCGGGATTGAAGCTGTACTCTCCCAGCAGATCAATGGCGAAGAAAGAGTCCTCTCGTATTAAAGTCGAGTTCTCTCAAAAAGTGAGAGGAACTACTGCGTGGCCAGGAAGGAGCTAGTGGCTATAATAGAGGCCACCAAGCAGTTCCACAAGTACCTATATGGGCAGAAATTTGTTCTTCGAACGGACCATGCATCGCTGAGATGGCTACTTAGCTTCGAAAACCCCGAGGGACAAGTTGCGAGATGGATCAAAAGATTGCATTCATATGACTACGAAATTGTTCAGCGGAAGGGTGGAGTTCATGGAAATGCTGACGCCCTATCTCATCGTCCATGTTCAGCTAACTGCATACATTGCCAACGGATTGAAGAAAAGGAACCACCTGTTGATCTGCGATTGATAATGGCCGAATTTGATGAAGGTTGGTCATCGGAAGAGATTCGAAATGCCCAGTTAGCCGATGAAGACATCGGATCATTGCTCGTATAGAAGGAGGCAATTGGGCGACCTGAGTGGAAGGACGTTTCGATGCATGGCGCCACCCTGAAAAGTTATTGGGCACAATGGAACTCCCTTCAGATAGAGGGTGGCGTTCTCAAGCGGAAATGAGAAATGGCGGATGGCAGCTCCTATAGGATGCAAACTACACTTCCCAAAAGCCGAATCCACGATGTGGTTAAGGAGATGCACGAAGGATCGTCGGGAGGCCACCTTTGTGCCAACAAGACCTTAGCGGAATTTCGGAAAAGGTTCTACTGGCTCCATGCTCGAGAAGACGTAGAGGAATGGTGTGATGCACAATTTGCGCTTCCATCCAAGGTCCTAATTGGTGACTGAGAGGACAAATGCAAACCTATAACGTGGGTTTACCGTTTGAACGGATTGCTGTTGACATCGCAGGACCTTTTCCTGAATCTGAATAGGGAAATCGATACACGCTGGTTGAAGCCGATTATTTCAGCAAGTGGCCCCAGGTCTACCCCATTCCCAACCAGGAAGCGACTACTGTAGCCAAACAGCTAGTGTTAAATTGGATCATTAAGTACGGCGTACCTTGTGAACTGCATTCGGATCAAGGCCGAAACTTTGAGTCACTAGTTTTTGGTAAAATCTGCGAGCTGCTGGAAATACGGAAGACGACGACAACACCGCTGCATCCCTAATCCGATGGAATGGTCGAACATTTCAATGGCACACTGAATAAACACCTTGCTAACATGGTTGACGAGAACCAAAGGGACTGGGGCCGACACATTCCACTATTTTTGATGGCGTTTAGAGCTGCCGAACATGCATCGACGGGCCAAGCCCCAGCCAAAGTCATTTTTGGAAAGACTATTCGTCTGCCGGCTGATATAAGGTTCGGAACACCCCCTGAGAAACCCCAAACGCCTTTGGAGTAGGCAAGTGAGCTAAGGCAACGATTGAACCAGATCGAATCAGCTACTGACCGCATAAAGACCAGGTATAATCAGAAGGCAAATTCTAGTGGCTTCCAGAAAGATGACTTGGTGTGGCTATATAACCCACAACGGCGGAAGAATAGGTCCCCAAAGTTGAAGCATAATTAGGAGGGACCATACCGAGTTATAAAGTGAATCAACGACGTCGTATACCGCATACAGAAATACCCTAAGCCGAGAGCCAAAATGGAAATCGTGCACCTAGACCGTCTTGCCCCATATTATATCCAGGGAGCATTGACTACGACTGGCGAAACAACTTTTCGGGGCGAAAAGAACTGAGGTGGGGGCAGTGTTACATGTACAAATAATTCTACGAGCTACTGTCGCAATTGTTTTCACAACCATTAAAACATTATGACCAACAAAAGAATGTACTCGAAAACCCACCAAGCATGATTAACATCTGAAAGTGAAGTCACTGCCCCATTCAGTATTGCTCTGCCCTGAGTCGACTTATGGCCAACGTAGGGGACTCAGCCCATCAAGAAGACGCCTCTTGATGGGTGCTGTAGGGTCAGTGCTACTGTACGAAGCAGAGGTATGGGGCGACGCTCTCAGCAAGGAGGTATACCGAAAACGATTGGCACAGGTACAGAGAAGAGGAGCACTGAGAATTGCATCTTCGTATCCAAAAGTCTCCGACTCGGCGGTGAGAGTGATTGCAGGCGTGATACCTGTCACCCTACTTGCTAGAGACCGCCGCGCTATTTACCTGCGCCGAAACGAGGATGCGAGGGAGATGGTTGTCCGCGAGGAGAGACAACGCTCGCTCAACGATTGGCAGCAGTCTTGGGGGAATTGCACGAAGGGAAGGTGGACTGCGCGCCTCATCCCGGATGTGAGACCGTGGCTAAATCGAAGGCATGGTGAGACTGACTTCTATCTGACCCAGCTTTTGAGCGGGCACGGGTGTTTTCAGTCTTACCTGCACAAGATCGGTAAGTCACGGTCTCCCGATTGGCTGTTTTGCCCAGAAGAGGAGGACAATGCCTGTCACACATTTTTTGCGTGTACAAAATGGGCCAGGCTGCAAAGGGAACTCTACAGGGAGACGGGAGAGCTCACCCCGGATAATATAGTTGCGGTGATGCTCGAATCAGTTGACAAATGGAACCAAGTGGCACATTATGCTCGGGCAGTGCTAAAATATAAAAGGGACTCACAGCAGCCGGAGGCGCTGGAGCTGGGGGATCGCTCTTCTGGCATTTCCTCTTCCCCTCTCCCCTCCCGCTAGGAAAGGGACTCCCCAGCTTGAAGGCGCCCCACGGCGTAACAAAACGAGACCTGGCCCGAAGTAATGTGTCAAACGGTTCCAGGCTAGGTTCTCAGATTGACAGGGGAGGTGTTTAGTGGGTAGTCCAAGGGTATCCTCCATGGGAGTCCACCACTGCCAGACTCGGCGGGCGTAAATGCCTTCACCTCCCTACCACAAAAAAAAATTGCTCAAATATTCCAGGTAGTTCGCCAATGTACGAGAAATGGATTGAATGACTAGAGGCCTTATACAAAGGCAAGCTGAATGAATGGGGGGATTATTACAACCGCGATAGTAAAATTTTGATAGTGTGGAATGCGAATTAAAAGCGATATTGATTGTGAAGTGAGAGACAGTTGAAGTAAAAATTGATAGACAAGTTGTGAAATAGCTAAATTAATGATTGTGCATTTTTAGTAAATAAACTCTTTTAACTTAATTTGAAAGACAGTGCGTTTTCACTTTCCCGGAACATTAAAATTATTGGCTGCGAACCATAACACGCTACAATATATTATGCATGAGTAATGAAGTACTGGCTCGAGATAGTCTAGAATGGAATTTTATTCCTCTTGGGAGTCCACATATTGGTGGAATCTGGGAAGCTGTTACTAGACATCGAAGAATTTTACACACTTCTTGCACAGATCTACGCGTGCATGAATTATAGACATTCACCACGATAAGCGACGATCTTTCAGATGACACCACTCTGACACCTGAACATTTTTTGACTGGCGGAAATTCGTTCGAGATCAAAAGTGACGCAGAGGAGATGAATCTGACATTACTGAAACGTTGGAGATTGGTGCACGCAATAAAGCATCCCTTTTGGCACCGGTGGACAAAAAAACGTTTACAACGTCTTCAACAGAGACCAAAGTTGCCAAAGCCACAGGGAAACGTAAACGCAGGAGATCTAGTTCAAGTCAAAAAGGATAATTTTCCATCTTTACAATGGCCTTTCATCCTGGGGAACATGGTCTTGTTCAGGTTGTCACGATCAAGCTACATGAAAATGTGACAAAACGGCCTATTACAAAGATTTGCCCGTTACCATTCAGAAACCAATCAAATAAATTACTGATGGCCGATACCGCAGCAATCATCTACTACACTGCCAAATACGAGAAAGCCAAAGCCGCTTTCAATGGATCCAGAAACCATGGCATCAAAGCAGGCAGAAGGGGAAAAACGGCAGTCGATGACTAACACAGGAGTCATATCAAACTTGATGCTTACGACGTTGTTGATTGTAGAAATTTCAAGCGTTTTTGAAATTTGTTTCGAGAATTTATTTCAAGTTAAATCGATAATGCAAGCGGAACAAAGGCCGAGAAAAAGGCTACAAACGAAAAGGGTAAATTGCCAATGTCCGCACTATGATAACGACAAATGTGAACAGAGAAAAGACTAATCGCAGTATTAGCATCACTCGCGATAGAAAAATGATTTACTGTTGTCGTAAGTATGTACTGGGGTGATGCAAGTACTGAGAGTAGCTTGTACATGATGCAAAATTATATGTATGTGTGTATGTGTATGAGGCTGGAACTATAATAGTATTGCTCGCCGCTGCTTTGTCATGAGAAGACTGAGCATTGATCTTTTGTGTTTTCTCAACACCCACATAAGGAACCGTGAACATTTAACACTTCAACGGAGGCCTGTTTATCGAGCATGTGGGTATCGGTAACTTATTAAGGGGATCGTTGCAATTGAACATAAAGATCCCAATGTCAGACCTCATAAAAGACCGGAAGTACACAAAAATGGTGAATGAGAGCATGAAGAGTCTATACACGTTGGGTGCCAAAGTAACAGACAAAAAACGATGCAGAAGTCTCTTCAATCATCTCGGTAAATTTATAGATGGAACCCCCCATTAAATCGAAAGATTGCAGTTCATCTCTGGTCGCTAAATACTCACGGCAATGTTTGGCGTAAATAATCAAGTGATGGCTAATGTAAGTAGCTTAGCAGCAAACTAAGAATAACTACAACGACTACTTTCTTACCAAGGTGCAATTATCCTTCAAGCCACAAAAATATTAAACAAAACATCAAGTAAAATTAGCACACAACTCAGTCATTTTTCGGAACAGCTTGAGGCAGGATTGAATCGGATTAACCAATTCCGTATTGGCAGCAATCACAACCCTTTGAATATTCAGTTTTCAGGAACATACCAATGAGCGGTGAACTTCATTTAGGAGGTACAGAGAGAATACAATCGTATTTTAATGGCCGTTCATACGAAGACAGTAACTTGGGAGTGCATACAGATGGCAGAACTAGAAGCATAACCATTGATATCTCAACATTTGGATCTTTTTCTTACAACTATGACTAAGATATATTTTTTTTACACCAACGAATCAATTGAGATCCAAGGACATCTTTCTATTGTCAATAAGCGTCCATACGACCTAGTCAAGGTCACTGCTATCCCACAGCTACATGAAGGGAAAACATTCTTTGAATTCAACACCAACAACAATCTCCTCAGAATCAACTATAAGGATCAGGTGTATTTTGAAATACCAGGGGAAAAGATCTTCAAGAAATTGGTCACAACAAATACCTGCTATCAGCATCCATATTAATTGATTTACGAAATAGATCAAATTGTATTGTCAAAGAGATATACAAAGCCTTTTCGGTCAAGTCAACTATGGCCATGCGTTGTCCCCTATTGTTTTCTGGTGTCAGTCTCGCTTTGATCTTTCCCACGCTAGGGAACTCCCTTTTGATGGCCTCTTCTACCTCGGCCAGATCCGTCACGCAGTCAATGTCTCGTATTTCGATCGTTGCCATCGGCTTGAGCGGGGCTATAGTTGGGCATTTGCCGAGGACTTTCTTTACTGCGTCACAAAATGCTTCTTTATTGCCGGCCTCTGCTCCGAATTCGACCAGTATGTGGCCCGACCGCGTTGGTTGTACTACTTTCACGGTATTATTGGTGTCTTCGGGCTTTACGTTTCCCCTGATGTCGCGCAGTACCTCCGTGTAGGATCAGGCATCTTGGGGCTTTGCGAACAGTGCCTGCTGCCGGGGTCTTCGTCGGGGCTTCTGTCTCTCCTGTTTTGCATCAGGTCCTTTTTCTGATGGGGCGGCCGTGCGAACTTTACTTTCTGGCTTTTTTTGAAGGAGTTTCTTAGCGGCTTTCTTCACTCCTTTTGTAAGCACTGTCTGGAAGCCGTGATCTGGTGCTCCACGCCCATCAAGCACCACTTCCTTCCTAAAGCTGTTCAATACATTCATTTACAATTGAAAATCTCATTGTAAAACAACTGCTGACAAATAGCATTTGGTTATTCGTTACGCCAGAGCCAACCCATGCACAGACGACCTGTCACGAAACAGGAACAAATATCATACTTAATGGAACCGGTCTGTTACAATAATCAGAAAACTGCACCGTTCGCACCAAGAAGTTTATCCTTTCACCTAAAAGAACGGTCCAAAGTCATCAATTTTCAACTTATATTACTTCAACGGTTCCAGTTTTCAATTTTACGTATAAGTCTGTGGCGACAAAACATATTGCAAAATCAACTCTCATACCGGCTTACCAGCTCTTGGAGGCTGGCAATGTTAGCACACATAAAAGATTTTGCATAAATTCAATTAATTCTCGAGACAACCAAACATTCAATTTCAATCTGCATACGCAACACATTTGCAAATTCATTAGTTCCTAAATTTGCATCAATTGCATATTATTGTTTCAGAATCAATATTGTTGTATCAACATATTCAAATTGAAATTGTGCTGTAAAGTTTATTACCCTCTTCGCAAGAATAGCAAATTTCAAATAAATTGTAATTGCACGAAATGTTTAGGACATTGACTACTGCACATTGCATTGTAAGCAAAAATTTATAATTATAAAAGCCGTAAATAGGTGGATAACAATAAAAATGGCATTGCCAAGCAGCAATACTCAGTGTGTACATTCAATCGCTTCATCGAATTTCAGTAACCAGAACAATCATATGGTCATAATTGGAGTCCTTCATGCGATGTAACACAAAAGTAAGTGTGTGTTTTGTTCAAATAAGGAATACAATTTATAAAGCTTCTTTAGTAATTAAGTAAATCGTAATGCCTTTTTCCTTTTAGATAATCAAAATAACCATCCATATTTCCAGCAGCACTCCGCACTAAGGTCCAACACATGAAATAATTAAATAAAATCTTATATGTTAATTCCCAACACGTGCGCATAATTCTTTGCAATCATCGCTACCTCTCCTCCTGAAAAACATTCAATCTTCAACTCCCCAAGCTTTGTTCCATCTAATTAGTTCCTATTTCATTAAGCTGACTTGGACTGTCAGAAAATACGAAGAGCTTATCCTTCAAGGCGAATCAGATTATGGATTTCAACTGTAAGATAGCACAGGAGACACAATATTACTATCGTTGTCGGCAAACAATACAAAAGAATGTCACGAGGATATTATGTCGTGGTTATTATCCTACTACCAGCAGACAGACAAGCTGGAAAATTCCCTAGTTGACTTCTGTGAAAGTTATGGTGGAATGCGAGTAATTTCAGCGTCGTATTGCAGGAGTGGTTGAGGAGCAGACACGCTAACAATACAAGCAAAACGACTTTAAATGGAATATCTCATTTACGTACCAATTCACCTGGATTCAAGCTGGTAATGAGTAAATAATTGCAATGAAAATCTCAAGATGCTGAATAAATGCAGCATATCATTATATTTAATTGGATGAGCGGAGCGTGACTTGCTTAACGTTTAATGCTTTAATTTTTAGCCTTAAAAGCGTTTGCTCACGGCAATGTGTGTCAAGTACGCAGGATAATTTAAACATTTCTGCTCATTCCGAGCCGTGTAGGGTAGACTGAATTACGCTGAATTCTATAGCTAATAAATTTAATTTAATCTGTTCATTCTACGATGAAATTCAGTCTATCCACGCTTTGTATGAAATTCGAGACGCGAAACAAGGTTAAATGCAAAATCCTACGACAGCACGAAAGCAATTAACCATACGTCTTTCAATTCTAGCAAGGATTCATAAAATGAACAGTTCATGAATGACAAGAACACAGACAATAAAATAACTTAAGAGTCGAGTTTAGTCAGCCAAAATAGCTTTAATGGAATTATTATTCACATTCACGATTCGAATAAATGTTTCACATGTCTGTTAATTGGCTTTCTGTGTATTGTTTTCCGAAAAATAATTGAATTTTGAAATGTTCAACCACACATTTGACAAAATAATGAAAGTTTTAGTAGTTGGCAAATAACAATCTGCAGAAGTGTTATCGGAGGTCAAGCATGAAGCATTTTGAGCAGCGCAAACGGGCTGTTTTTTATCATATCAAAGTGATATTAACTCTTAACCTCAATTACATATGGTGGGCCATAAGGGTGTTGGCGGTTTAAATATTCGATTTAAAAAAAACTACGAAACATAACACAAATATATTTGTATTGTTAAAAAGGAGAAGCATAGGAATTTTTAAGACTTAAAAATAATGTTGTCCAAATGGCTTCCCTCGCCTGCTTGGCACTCTTGGAACCGAAGTCGCAAATTTTGGAAAACTCGTTGAAAAATTGTTCTCGGTATTTTGTTACTTTCCTGAATAATATTCCTCTTCAGCTGCTCTAAATTGGTCGGATTATTCTCGTAAACTACCGATTTTAGGTAGCCCCATAGAAAATAATCGCATGGAGAGAGATCGGGGCTACGTGGGGGCCATTCAATATCCCCCCTTTTCGAGATGAGTTTTCCGGGCAAAACATTTTTCAGCAGCTCTATGGATACCCTAGCCGTATGACATGTGGCCCCATCCTGTTGAAACCACATCCTCGAGGTATTGCCTTGAAGTTCTTGCAAAGCTGGCACCAAAAAGTCTTATCATGTTGCAATAATTGTTAGCTCTAACCGTCATCGCTTGCCCTCTTTCGTCCTCAATAAAGTATGGCCCAATAATACCGGTTGACATTATGCCAGCCCACATGACAAGCTTAGGGCTGTGAAGTGGACGTTCATGCAAGCGTCGGGGATTAGTCTTGGACCAGAACCGACAATTTTGCTTGTTCACATGGCCATTAAGGTGAAAATTAGCCTCATCACTAAAAATCATGTTGTTGAAATTGTTGAACTGCTCGAGCATCAAATTGACAAAGTTAAGTCGGTTATTGGCATCATTGGGTTTTAATTCTTGGACTATCTGAATCTTATAAGCCTTCAAATGCAGATCACGTTTCAAAATTCGTCGCAAAGTTGTTCTTTTGACGTCCAAAGACTGACTTCTCTTACGTGTTGACTGTTGCGGATTTCGCTGAACTAAAGCACGAACATGCTCCACAATGTCGGCTGATCTTGCAGAAACTGGGCGACCACGAGCCGTAATTGGTACTGTTGAGCCGGTTGTTTCAAACATTCTGATCCATTTTCGTAACACATTGGCGCTTGGAACTTCACTTAAATCGCGTAAACCGTATTCATGCCGATACAAACGTCGTGCAGTACTGAAAATAGAAAAAAGACAGCTTCCTTTTAATTTTGTGTATTATTTATATTCTCGAAATCGATTTTCGACCGTAATCGTTCGGTCTTCTTCAGCGATTAATTTATTTTTACTCACATTCCTGCTTATATACTAGCTATGTTTAAGGAAATTTACTCTAGATCATTAAAAAGTAATTAGGGAAATTTGCTTAAGCTAATAAAAGGTAGGAAAGGTAATTTACAAAAGGGGTAGTTATAAAAATATTATTTTTACATGATTCAGAGAAGATATTATTATTTAATTAATTTAAATAGCCATGATCTGCAGTTTCCGTCATCCTGATTCATTAACTTTTTCCTTTCCCGGGTAATTGCCAGGCTTTCCATCACATCCAATTCACGTGTATCTCTAGCTTCCTTGATGACTACAGCGTCCTCCATTGTTATCTCGTGTCCCTTCGTGATAATATGTTCCGCTACCGCTGACTTGAAATTCGAAGTTCTTTCTTTCTTTCTTGCTGCTGCTGCTTCGCCTAGATGCTCCTTGATTCGCGTGCCGATGAGCCTCCTCGTTTGACCTATGTACACTTCTTCACAAGTGGGACATTCGATGCGATAGATACCAGATTTCTCGTGTGGTTCGCGCTTGTCTTTCGTTGATCCAAGAACGTTTTTGAGCTGGTTCTTGCTGCTTGATTCGATTAACCGTACAGAATTGAGCTGATAAGTTAGAGCCTTCCAGTACGTTCTTTCGGTATTCGCATTTGATAATGTTGATCGTCCCTGACGCTGTCTATTAGTCTGGATCTTCTGTGCCATTCTCCTAATCGTCGAGCCCTTGAAGCCGTTTAGTTTAGCTGTCTCAACAATGTACCTCATCTCCTTTTCCTTAGCTTCCTTGCTTAGCGGCAAATCGAGCATCCTGTGGATCATGGCTCTGTATGGAGAAACCTTGATTTGCTGCGAATGATTTGATGTATTTGGAATCGTTCTTTGTGTGTGAGTTGCTTTCCGGTATACATCGAAAGTTATATTTGTTTGAGTCCTCCTTACTACTATATCTAGGAACGATAGTTTACCGTCTTTCTCTTCCTCCATCGTGAATACTATATTTTTGTGGGCTCCATTCAGGTCAGCAAGGACCTTCTCCACGTCACTCCTTTTCACATATGCAAACACATCGTCCACATATCGGACCCAATGTTTTGGTAACTGGCCTTTCTCCTGCAGTCCGTCTTCTAGTTTCGTCATAAATATCTCGCTGAAAAATGGTGAAAGTGGATTTCCCATCGCAACTCCGCCTTTCGTCTTATAAAATTTCCCCCGAAAGGTGAAATAATTTTCGATCATGCACAGTCTCGCAAGTTGGATATACTGTCTAGTTTTTATTTTCCAAGATAATGAGTTTTCTTGGTGGGAAAGCCATTCTTCTATATATCCCAGTGTCTCCATCACCGGAATACTCGGGAATAGAGCTTTCACGTCGAAAGACACCATAATTTCGTCTTGCGCTGGTGGGCCAAACTTCAGGATTTTCTCGGAGAATTCTTTGCTGTTTTTTACAGATCTACCATTCATTTGGGTCATTCCCTTAAATTCGTTCACCAACCATCTTGCCAGTTTTTGGGTCGGTGCATTCACGGCCGAAATAATCTCACGCATTTCGTTCCCCTCTTTATGTATTTTTGGCAAACACTTGATCCTAGGCAAAGTAGGGTTGCTCACTCTTACCTTCGTCAATTCGCCAATTAATGACTCACAACTTTTAATTGTCCTTTCGAATCTTTTCATGGATTCCTCTAACGGGCTCCGGCGTAGCTCGAAGAAATTACCGCTGCTTAGCTTTTGTATGACCGCCTCATCATACTTGCTTTTATCCATCACTACCACTGTGTTTCCTTTATCGGCCTTGACAAAGTGAACAGGTTTCTTCTTCAGTTTAGCAGCTATGCTCGCCTCTTCACTGTTTACCACCTTTTTCGCTCCCCTTATCGCCTCGGCTATATCATTCCTTGCCATCGTTTTTTGTGCTTCCGGTAGTCTGCTCATTGCTGCTTCCGTTTCTACGATGATCTCCTCTATAGGTATTTTTGATGGTTTTATGGCGTAATTTAATCCCATGTTGAGTAAACGCATTTCCTTTTCACTAAAAACTATACTCGATTTGTTGACAACCAGTCCGGGGATTTCTTGAACTTCTACGAATTGTTTAACTGGTTTGGCCGCTTCTTCCAATCGATTCAACTTTTTCCGATGTGATTCCCTTTTCTTTTCTTTTTCGCATTGATATGCTAAGTCCGCTTTTTCCAGTAAATCCTCCATATAACCTTTACCACAGTGTTGAGATTCTCGCATAAGCTCCAGATGCTTCTCGTAAGTCTTGAGAGTCGTATCGTTCAATTTCGTGTACAGCTGCTTGATGCTGATCTTGATTAAATTTCGTTCCACTACTATTTTTTGGCTAACCGCGTTTTTCAGGCCACAGCATATCTTCACCAAATGGCTCTTCGGAGTGAGTCTTCTCTCAAGACACGTTTTCAAAAAGTTTATGTCTTCCCTGATCCTAGCTAACGATTTTTTGTACTTCGTTAACCTAAAAAATATTAATTGATGCCTGGTAGCTACTTCAATATTTGTAATCGAATTCATTTTCGCCTTCACAAAATACTCCAACTGAAAATAGAAAAAAGACAGCTTCCTTTTAATTTTGTGTATTATTTTTATTCTCGAAATCGATTTTCGACCGTAACCGTTCGGTCTTCTTCAGCGATTAATTTATTTTTACTCACATTCCTGCTTATATACTAGCTATGTTTAAGGAAATTTACTCTAGATCATTAAAAAGTAATTAGGGAAATTTGCTTAAGCTAATAAAAGGTAGGAAAGGTAATTTACAAAAGGGGTAGTTATAAAAATATTATTTTTACATGATTCAGAGAAGATATTATTATTTAATTAATTTAAATAGCCATGATCTGCAGTTTCCGTCATCCTGATTCATTAACTTTTTCCTTTCCCGGGTAATTGCCAGGCTTTCCATCACATCCAATTCACGTGTATCTCTAGCTTCCTTGATGACTACAGCGTCCTCCATTGTTATCTCGTGTCCCTTCGTGATAATATGTTCCGCTACCGCTGACTTGAAATTCGAAGTTCTTTCTTTCTTTCTTGCTGCTGCTGCTTCGCCTAGATGCTCCTTGATTCGCGTGCCGATGAACCTCCTCGTTTGACCTATGTACACTTCTTCACAAGTGGGACATTCGATGCGATAGATACCAGATTTCTCGTGTGGTTCGCGCTTGTCTTTCGTTGATCCAAGAACGTTTTTGAGCTGGTTCTTGCTGCTTGATTCGATTAACCGTACAGAATTGAGCTGATTTATTCGCCGTTTGATCCGATTGCTGATGCCTTCGTGATAAGTTAGAGCCTTCCAGTACGTTCTTTCGGTATTCGCATTTGATAATGTTGATCGTCCCTGACGCTGTCTATTAGTCTGGATCTTCTGTGCCATTCTCCTAATCGTCGAGCCCTTGAAGCCGTTTAGTTTAGCTGTCTCAACAATGTACCTCATCTCCTTTTCCTTAGCTTCCTTGCTTAGCGGCAAATCGAGCATCCTGTGGATCATGGCTCTGTACGGAGAAACCTTGATTTGCTGCGAATGATTTGATGTATTTGGAATCGTTCTTTGTGTGTGAGTTGCTTTCCGGTATACATCGAAAGTTATATTTGTTTGAGTCCTCCTTACTACTATATCTAGGAACGATAGTTTACCGTCTTTCTCTTCCTCCATCGTGAATACTATATTTTTGTGGGCTCCATTGAACGATACGACTCTCAAGACTTACGAGAAGCATCTGGAGCTTATGCGAGAATCTCAACACTGTGGTAAAGGTTATATGGAGGATTTACTGGAAAAAGCGGACTTAGCATATCAATGCGAAAAAGAAAAGAAAAGGGAATCACATCGGAAAAAGTTGAATCGATTGGAAGAAGCGGCCAAACCAGTTAAACAATTCGTAGAAGTTCAAGAAATCCCCGGACTGGTTGTCAACAAATCGAGTATAGTTTTTAGTGAAAAGGAAATGCGTTTACTCAACATGGGATTAAATTACGCCATAAAACCATCAAAAATACCTATAGAGGAGATCATCGTAGAAACGGAAGCAGCAATGAGCAGACTACCGGAAGCACAAAAAACGATGGCAAGGAATGATATAGCCGAGGCGATAAGGGGAGCGAAAAAGGTGGTAAACAGTGAAGAGGCGAGCATAGCTGCTAAACTGAAGAAGAAACCTGTTCACTTTGTCAAGGCCGATAAAGGAAACACAGTGGTAGTGATGGATAAAAGCAAGTATGATGAGGCGGTCATACAAAAGCTAAGCAGCGGTAATTTCTTCGAGCTACGCCGGAGCCCGTTAGAGGAATCCATGAAAAGATTCGAAAGGACAATTAAAAGTTGTGAGTCATTAATTGGCGAATTGACGAAGGTAAGAGTGAGCAACCCTACTTTGCCTAGGATCAAGTGTTTGCCAAAAATACATAAAGAGGGGAACGAAATGCGTGAGATTATTTCGGCCGTGAATGCACCGACCCAAAAACTGGCAAGATGGTTGGTGAACGAATTTAAGGGAATGACCCAAATGAATGGTAGATCTGTAAAAAACAGCAAAGAATTCTCCGAGAAAATCCTGAAGTTTGGCCCACCAGCGCAAGACGAAATTATGGTGTCTTTCGACGTGAAAGCTCTATTCCCGAGTATTCCGGTGATGGAGACACTGGGATATATAGAAGAATGGCTTTCCCACCAAGAAAACTCATTATCTTGGAAAATAAAAACTAGACAGTATATCCAACTTGCGAGACTGTGCATGATCGAAAATTATTTCACCTTTCGGGGGAAATTTTATAAGACGAAAGGCGGAGTTGCGATGGGAAATCCACTTTCACCATTTTTCAGCGAGATATTTATGACGAAACTAGAAGACGGACTGCAGGAGAAAGGCCAGTTACCAAAACATTGGGTCCGATATGTGGACGATGTGTTTGCATATGTGAAAAGGAGTGACGTGGAGAAGGTCCTTGCTGACCTGAATGGAGCCCACAAAAATATAGTATTCACGATGGAGGAAGAGAAAGACGGTAAACTATCGTTCCTAGATATAGTAGTAAGGAGGACTCAAACAAATATAACTTTCGATGTATACCGGAAAGCAACTCACACACAAAGAACGATTCCAAATACATCAAATCATTCGCAGCAAATCAAGGTTTCTCCGTACAGAGCCATGATCCACAGGATGCTCGATTTGCCGCTAAGCAAGGAAGCTAAGGAAAAGGAGATGAGGTACATTGTTGAGACAGCTAAACTAAACGGCTTCAAGGGCTCGACGATTAGGAGAATGGCACAGAAGATCCAGACTAATAGACAGCGTCAGGGACGATCAACATTATCAAATGCGAATACCGAAAGAACGTACTGGAAGGCTCTAACTTATCACGAAGGCATCAGCAATCGGATCAAGCGGCGAATAAATCAGCTCAATTCTGTACGGTTAATCGAATCAAGCAGCAAGAACCAGCTCAAAAACGTTCTTGGATCAACGAAAGACAAGCGCGAACCACACGAGAAATCTGGTATCTATCGCATCGAATGTCCCACTTGTGAAGAAGTGTACATAGGTCAAACGAGGAGGCTCATCGGCACGCGAATCAAGGAGCATCTAGGCGAAGCAGCAGCAGCAAGAAAGAAAGAAAGAACTTCGAATTTCAAGTCAGCGGTAGCGGAACATATTATCACGAAGGGACACGAGATAACAATGGAGGACGCTGTAGTCATCAAGGAAGCTAGAGATACACGTGAATTGGATGTGATGGAAAGCCTGGCAATTACCCGGGAAAGGAAAAAGTTAATGAATCAGGATGACGGAAACTGCAGATCATGGCTATTTAAATTAATTAAATAATAATATCTTCTCTGAATCATGTAAAAATAATATTTTTATAACTACCCCTTTTGTAAATTACCTTTCCTACCTTTTATTAGCTTAAGCAAATTTCCCTAATTACTTTTTAATGATCTAGAGTAAATTTCCTTAAACATAGCTAGTATATAAGCAGGAATGTGAGTAAAAATAAATTAATCGCTGAAGAAGACCGAACGATTACGGTCGAAAATCGATTTCGAGAATAAAAATAATACACAAAATTAAAAGGAAGCTGTCTTTTTTCTATTTTCAGTTGGAGTATTTTGTGAAGGCGAAAATGAATTCGATTACAAATAATGTCGTGCAGTAATCACTGATTTATTGTTTTCGTAATACGCTCGGACACAAAATGCACGGTGCACTCCCGTGTACGGCTCCATGGCGACTAAATTTCCAGGAAGCGGCGCAGCGAACAACATATCCCCCCGCCACCCCGCGCCGCACGTTACCGAGAAATTGAAGAATTAAATCGCCAACACTGATATGGCCCACCATGTATTTCTGAATTAAAGTGAGAACATGGTAACTTTTGCATATAGAGAAAAAACTGTTACTAAACTGACACATCTTTATCTTTATAGATTACTGAGTTCTTATCGGTTTTAATTCAGAGCTTCTACTAGTTCAGGAGATATTGACATTGAATTGAGAAATTTTTATATGGGCAAATGAATGCAACAAAATTGAATAACCAGGGTTTTCCACTAAGAGGTGTTATTTTGATATTAAAAGACAAATACTATTTTCTAATATAAATGACCGAATGTTTATTTTATTATAAAGAGGAAGATATGCCGTTAATGGTAAAAATTGACATCAAGCAGATGACCACCACGACCACGCTTACAGGACCATATCCTTTTCATGAAATTTTCCATAACTAAATCGCAAAGTGGCTGCCCTATGTCCTTGGTAACCTCACGAATTCCATCTTTGAGGTCTTAAATCAACGCTGGTCTGTTGATGTAGACCTTTCCTTTCACGTGGTCCCAAAGAAAGAAGTCGCAAGGTGTTAAATCACAATGTCTCGGTGGCCAATCGTGATCACCTCTTCGAGAGATAACACGGTCCGGAAACTTTTTCCGTAAAAGATCAATGGTTTCGTTCTTGTTGAAAGTAAACGTTGTCCAGATCAATACCATCCAACTCCGGCCATAAAAATCATTAATCATCTCTCGATAGCGCAATTCATTCACCGTAACTGTTGCTCCAGCCTCATTTTCGAAAAAGTAAGCTCCAATGACTCGATTTATCGATAGTGCCTTCAGACCGGGGAACCAAACGCGTCCCCAGAGTCGCGGATAGGGGCAGATCTTTCTCGAAAGGTTCGCTTCGAATAACCAATACGCAGCCACGGACAATGGTCGGTAGTGAACGGAAAGTCTCAGGACAAATACCTGAGTGTCAATGATCTATGGCGTCATCAATTATCCATGAATCATGGCAGTAGGTAAAATGCTATGGGAACGGAAACCCAGACAGAAAACCAAACCATGCAGGTCCACAAAGGGAACCAAATGACGGTACAGGGGGTCGGATCCCCAGTACCGGTGGCAGAGGGTAGTGAGCGAGCAGGCTCCCGGCCGTCGTCATCTAGCGACTGCAATGTTATAGAAGTGGTGAACTTGGCTTCTGTAACAGATATAACTACAAGCAAACAGGACGCTAGCACGGAGAACCCTTTCAGGCAAAAACCGCTGTTGGCAAGAATACCGATATAACAAGTCACCGATTGCGGGGGGAGGCAGCAAACCCCAGAAACACTGTCAAAGTCAACATCACAGGTTAAATCATCGGAAACAGACGACAGACGGACTAACGAACGAAAGAAGGCAGAGTGTGTTGTGCAACCTGGCATCATTGCGGCCTTTGGGCGCAGTAGAAGGACTATGCGCACCCCGGAGCGTCCAGTGCAAGACGTACACAATCCGGATCAAACTGCGACACAAACAGAGGCCAGTGTAAGACTGGGGGAGGGAGAAGTTTTGCCGTTGGCCGACGCCACTTCAAACGTCACCCAAGCGATAGAAGCAAATGGGCTAGGAAACGGGGGCCTCTCCCATGAGGTGGCGCCAAATAACACAATCGCCTTTGACCGCGCCGAGGAGGAGCGGCTTACTCAGAAAGCGGGGACTATCGTCAAACAACTGAGGGCTGCCTCCGAAGTGCAGAAAAACATAGGCAAGAGTGTCAGGATTGGCATTCTTGAACTGGAGGAGCGTTTTGGCCGCATAACGCACTACAGGCGGAGGTGGCTTGCAATCGAAAAGCACCAAAAAGACACGCTCTCCCTCGAGGCATCAGTGGATCCTAGCAGCAGCAAAAGAATGGCCAGTAGCCCAATTGAAGGCGACCGTGAGAAAAGGAGGAAGGACGAGACCATAAACGAAGTTGTCACTCCAGGCGAGGAGTTTCATGTGGTGCGAAACAAGGCAGCCAAAAAAGCGGCCAAAGAGCTGCTCCTAGAAAAAACAGACAAAGAGCTCAACCACGAAAAGAAGAACAAAGAACCCCCTCATATACCGCAGAAAACAAAAAGCAAACCGCGGCGCAAAACCTTGCGAGAGACACTGCTTATTAAACCCACAAAGGGCCGAACCTACGCAGATGTCCTCCGTGAAATTAAAGGTGCGGTCAAGCCAGACGACACCAAAACTGCCATCAAAGCAGTTGGACCAACCCGGACCGGTGGCCTGCTAGTGGGATTCGGGCCAGAGGCCACAAACAAAGATGCATTCTGTGACGCGGTTCAAAAGGTTCTTGGAGATGCGGCAACCATTGCCTCGCTCGAACCAAATGGCCACCCTGGAAATTAGGGACCTCGACTGCGCCACGGACAAAGCTGAAGTAGAGGATGCCATTAGGAGGGAGTTCTCCAGCTTAAGTGAAGTCAAGGCAAGATTGACACGTGAAAACACAAGCGGGCAACGCATGGCTATTGTCG
Organism: Odontomyia ornata; assembly: GCA_963969285.1. Classification (NCBI taxonomy): domain Eukaryota; kingdom Metazoa; phylum Arthropoda; class Insecta; order Diptera; family Stratiomyidae; genus Odontomyia; species Odontomyia ornata. The sequence continues at coordinate 398,254,543 of OZ017738.1, forward strand.
AACTAGCTGATAAAGACGCCCAGCAAATCCTGGCGAAGGGTACAATCAAGATAGGTTGGGTGATCTGCAGGATACAGAGAAGAGCGATCCCTAGCCGCTGCTTCAGATGCCTCGAATACGGACGCACCGCGTATGGCTGTAGGGGACCCGACAGGAGATCTCTGTGCTACAAATTCGGTGAAACGGGGCACAAAAGGAAGGAGTGCACGAACGAGGCAAAATGCATTCTTTGCAAGGATGCTAAGCTAGCACCCGACGACCTCAAGCATGAGCCGGGGACAGGGAGATGCTGGGTTTTCAAGGAGGCCCTAACTAAAGCCAAATCGATACTCAAATGATCCGTATCCTGCAAGTCAATTTGCACCGAAGCACAAGCGCCCAGGACCTACATGAGCAGTTCGCGAGGGATAAGAAAGCTGACCTCCTGTTGCTGAGCGAGCAACATCATAACAAGGACTCGCAAGCGTGGTACCCTGACGAATCTAGTACCTCGGCCATCTGGGTTCGAGACAGCGTCCGCCTTCAGGTGCAGGGCCATGGACGCGGGGATGGTTTTGTGTGGGTGCGGTGTTCAGGGATAACATATTTCAGTATTTATCTGACACCTAACGAGGCAATGCCATCTTTTGGAACCAAACTCGATGCCCTGGAGGACGCTGTCTCGAACACAGAGGGCCACATGCTGGTCGGGGGAGACTTCAACACTAGAGCCATTGAATGGGTTATGCCACAATCCAACCCAAGGGGAAAGCAAATCTTGGACATGGCGGCCAGAACAGCGCTTTTTGTTCTAAATAATGGTAACACCCCTACTTTCCGCCGCTGGGGTTGCGTAGGAACCATACCTGATGTGACACTCGCTTCGGAGTCCTTGGTACCTAAAGCGAGTACTAGAGGACTACTCGGCTAGTGATCACCAGTACATAGCGGTTGAGATTCAAGACGGTGCCACTCTGCGTGCATATGCCCAAACTTCAATCCTCGGATGGAGGACTGGGAGGATGGACGTTGAGAGGTTCGCTGACGCGCTTACGGCAGGCGCACCGTTGCTAGGAGCTCCGCCAGGGAGCCAAAGACTTGGTGAACTCAACTATGAGTACCATCATAACTGCTTGCGAGTCTTCCATGCCCCGTCGGAGACCCCGACACGGTAAGCCTCCAGTCTACTGGTGGTCAAACGAGATCGCCGAAAAAAGAAGCGAGTGTTACAAACTTTGGCGAGAGGCCCAGCGGGCGCGAACACGGGAGGAGGCAGACACTAGGCTAGCAGCATACAGGTCCGGCAGAAAATATCTTCGCAGGCTTATTAACAAGAGCAAGGCCCGATGCTGGCAAGACCTCGTGGATGATGTAAATAGGGATCCGTGGGGCCTAGGTTACAAGCTGGTCATGCGAAAACTTGGTGCCCAACGGAAGCCCTGCTTACATAAAGCAGAGAAGATGGACGAGATCGTACGGGCACTTTTCCCCACGCACCCTGTCCGTGTCGATTCAGCTCATGCACAAACACCATTAGAATGCTCACCTTTCACAATGATGGAACTGGAGCAGGCAATTCTATCCATGAAAGCAAGGAAGGCACCGGGACCAGATGGCGTTCCTGCTGAGGTTTTGGAGCTTGTCTACAAGCTTTGTCCTGACTTGTTGCTCAGTATGTTCAACGCTTGCCTTTACGAAGGTGTATTTCCGGAACGCTGGAAAGTGGCGAGGCTCGTACTGATCAGCAAGGGGAAGGGAAATTCCGAGTTGGCGTCTACATACCGCCCGTCATGCATGCTAGACACGGCTGGGAAAGTGCTCGAGAAACTAATCAAGGGAAGACTCACTGACGTGGTCCGTTCTGCCGGGGATATATCTCCACGGCAGTATGGTTTTAGAGCAGGTCGCTCCACTATTGACGCGATAGTGGAAGTAGTCCAAAGAGCGGAGGCTCACTGCCAGTCAAACAAAAGGGTTGTGTTGCTCGTGACACTTGACGTCAGAAACGCCTTCAATTCCGCTAGATGGGCGGATATTCTGGAAGTACTGGAAAACTCTTTTCAAGTTCCAAAATATCTGATGCGGATTTTGAAGAACTACCTGACAGACCGGAGTCTGCTCTATGAGACGAAGGAGGGTCGGCGGAGGATGGAAGTTACATCGGGTGTTGCATAAGGCTCCATCCTTGGCCCAGACCTATGGATCATCACGTACGACGGGCTACTGAGAATCGAGCTGCCGGATGAGTCGCGCTTGATCGGCTATGCAGATGATGCCGCGGCGCTAGTTGCGGGACGCACTGTTGAACAAGCGCAACTCAGACTGGGTATGCTAATGCACCGAGTGAGGGACTGGATGACTGCTCGTGGGTTCAGCCTAGCTTTGGAGAAAACCGAAGCAGTCATCGTGATAAAGAAGAGAGTCCCTAGAGTAAGGATGATCAACATTGGGGAAGCACTCGTTGAGACTAAACTAGCAGTGAAGTACCTGGGCATTTTGATCGACTCGAAGATGCGTTTCTCCGAGCAAATCAGGGCAATAGCTGACAAGGCTGCAGCGAGTGTTTCGGCTCTCAGCCGACTAATGGCCAACATAGGGGGTCCTACCTCATCAAGAAGGAGACTTCTGATGAGTGCAGTAGAATCTGTGCTGTTGTACGGATCGGAAATATGGTGTGAGGCTCTCAACAAGGAGCTGTATCGAAAGCGCTTGGCACAGGTGCAGTGACGAGGAGCGCTGCGGATTGCATCTGCATATCGGACTGTCTCGGAGTCGGCAGTGCTGGTCGTCGCAGGAGTGATACCCATTGCCCTCCTTGCCACGGAGCGCTGCAGAATCGACCTGCGGAGGAACGAGTACGACAGAGATGCTGTCGCCCACGAAGAACGAGAACGCTCACTCAGTGATTGGCAACAGTCTTGGGTGAGCGATACAAAAGGTAGGTGGACCGCACGTCTTATCGGTGACCTGAGGCCGTGGCTCAATCGAAGGCATGGTGAGACTGACTTCTATCTAACTCAGCTACTGAGTGGACATGGATACTTTCGGTCTTACCTGCACAAGATTGGTAAGTCACGGTCTCCTCACTGCATATTCTGTGCTGGAGAGGTCGATGATGTCTACCACACATTTTTTGTATGCAAGAGGTGGGAAAGGCAGCGCGGTGACCTCATTGAAGAAATGGGAGATCTCTACCCGGATGAACTCACTGGAGAGATGCTCACATCCGTTGACAAATGGAACTGTGTTGCACATTACGCTCGGGCAGTCCTTAAGATAAAAAGGAACATATTTGAGCACCTGGAGGCGTCCAGGGCGGAGGGATCTCTTTTCTAGAAATCCCTCTCCCTTCCCCTCCTTCCGCTGAAAAAGGGATCCCTGTAGCCCGGTGGCGCCTAAACGCGTAGAGAAATGAGGCTTAGCCCGAAGTAATGTGTCAAACAGTTCCAGGCTAGATTCTCAGATTGACAGGGGAGGTGTTCAGTGCGTAGTCCAAGGGTATCCTCCATGGGAGTCCCACACTGCCAGACTCGGCGGGCGTAAATGCCTTCACCTCCCTACCACAAAAAAAAAATGACTCCGCCGAAGCATAAACCGGACCAAACTGTCACACGTTGAGGATGGAGAGGCTTTTCAACAATAACTCTTAGGTTTCCGAAGCCCCAGATGCGACAATTTTGCTTGTTAACGAAGGAAAGGAAATGGGCCTCATCGCTCAAGATGATTTTTCGATTTGATTTCAGATCATTTTCATGCATTTCAAGGACCCAATCAGCAACGACAAGACGTAATTGATGATCGACCGGCTTGAATTCTTGTGTTAACTGAACTTCATAAGCCTTAAGACCCAAATCTTTATGCAAAATACGGTGTAATGACGTTTATGGACTGTTTTAATTCCAAAGAACGACGAGGAATGGACAAACCTGGGTTTTCTTCAACAATATTGTTGGCTGTTCTTGAGTCACTTGCATAGTTTTTATTCTTCACATCACTGAATTATTCCAACAGCTCGAATTTTTCCACCAATTTGCTCTATTGTGGTCCAACAGGGTGCTTCGCGACGACCCAAAAATGTTCGAGTTTTACGAATCGTCTCTGCCAAATTTTCATCATTTTTATAGTGAATTTTAATAATTTCAATGCGTTGTTGAAGAATCTATCGTTCCAATTTTATTTATAGCGTACTTTCTACTTGTCAAATGTTAAAAAATTACAGCTTCAAAAGTGACATCTACCGAAATAACGGGCTATTCAAAATAACACCTCTTATTGGAAAACCCTTTACTATAATCTGGAGGGCGATCCACTTAGTCTTACTTTCACTTAAACTAAATCCGTTCACTTCACTGTAGACGGTTCTAAGCCCATTTGCGACAGGAGGAGCCATCCCTTTGTTTCCCCAACCCACAGCTTTCATTTCACGACCAAATGGTCTCGGGGCCGAACATTGAGTTTACTGCTTCCCAAATGATACATAACATTTGACAAGTAGAAAGTACGCTATAAATAAAATTGGAACGATAGATTCTTCAACAACGCATTGAAATTATTAAAATTCACTATGAATTTTAATAATTTCAATGCGTTGTTGAAGAATCTATCGTTCCAATTTTATTTATAGCGTACTTTCTACTTGTCAAATGTTAAAAAATTACAGCTTCAAAAGTGACATCTACCGAAATAACGGGCTATTCAAAATAACACCTCTTATTGGAAAACCCTTTACTATAATCTGGAGGGCGATCCACTTAGTCTTACTTTCACTTAAACTAAATCCGTTCACTTCACTGTAGACGGTTCTAAGCCCATTTGCGACAGGAGGAGCCATCCCTTTGTTTCCCCAACCCACAGCTTTCATTTCACGACCAAATGGTCTCGGGGCCGAACATTGAGTTTACTGCTTCCCAAATGATAGGACATTAAATGCCAAGAAATACCAATACATTTTATTTACACCTCCTTTGTGGGGATGCTAGATAGTAAAAGTGAGTCTTGCACACCAGATAACGGAATCGAAACTAATAATCATGCCACCGGAGGGGATTTTGTGTGACGGGCTAACTCCCTACCTCTGAGAAACCCTACATTGTTTCGAAACCTGAAATAGAGCTTTGAAATGGATTGCCAGTTGGTTTACCGCAACCGAACCAAAGACTATGGCATTGGATTCTGAATTATCTGATCATTGAACAACCTTGGCACGGTTGAAAAACTTTCACAACAGGCTAGTCAAAATAGATTAAACAAACTGGCAATCCAGGAAACGAACTGGACTGGAAGTCATATTCAACATATGAGATCGCACCCAATACTCAAAAGTGGGAAGCTTGCTGGAAAGCAAGATTTCGAAGTGGTCTTGATTTTGGATAAGAAGTTCCAACTACGGTTTATTTATTTTTAGGCAGCCAATGAATGGCTGTGTGCCATACTTATACAAACAACATTCTTCAAAATTTAGCTGATTAACGTACACGCCCCACTAAAAAAAAGGACGAATAAATGAAGGAAAATTTCTACAATCACCTGGTCAGACTAGTCGACTCATTGCGTACAAACAACACCAAAATAATTCGGGATGATTTCATTGCTAAGGTTTGCAATTAGCTTTCTCATTGGAGACTGGGGGATATAGCCTCCACGATGAAACAAATGATAATGCCTAGCACCTGATTGACTTTGCATGTAGCAGAAATCTAGTCATACGTTTAACTTGCTGCCCATATCGATGCATACATGAAATGACCTGGGTGTCACCAGATGGCAACACACAAAACCATGTTCTCATCCAGCAGCGTTATGCCAAAAGTATACTTGGCATCCGTACATACTGAGGAGCAAATTTTAGCTCGGATCATTACTTGATCAAATCAACTTATCGATATCGTACGTTAAAGGTGCATTTAGTGAAGACCAGCCCTCTACAGAAATTCGACATCGAAAAACTCTAAAAAAAAATTTAGCGGAAATCCTTGACAACCAATGGGCTTTTTCAGAAGCAGCGTTAAAAGTGAGCGTTAAACAGGTTATATGGGCAAGAAGAGTGAGAGGCATTGCGGGGACCTGATGGTAAAAACAAGCCAACATTTTTTAGGATAAACGAGCGTAACGCACATACACAAACGCATTTTGTTGATCATTTGGTGGGGGATATTTTTACAAACGCCGGTAATCATTCCGAATTGAACATTCGGTGAAGAAGGTAGTCGTCACGAAACGATTGCCTTTCTTTAATTTGCGTGCAAAAATGGATGCGTGGACGCGAGAAGCTGCGCGTTATTTAATAAATTTATAAAAGAGGAAGCCACGTTCAATTTCAGGAAACAACACGACCAATATCACGATTTCAATAAAGTTAAATTGCATATTGTGAATCCATAGAAAATTAACAGTACGCATAATCTTCATAGAATCACATTATAATAAGCCAGTTGACAACACAACAAGAAAAATATGTGACTAAAAAGGATATTCAAATTTGGAATATATTTTTCAGAAAGCGGAATAACACGGAGGTACTAATAAATTCAATAGAAGTTTGAATCGACATACTTGAATAATCATAAAATACATTTTTCATTCAAGTTTTTGTCACCCCGTGCACAATTCAAGGCTAAAACATCAATTCTCAATCGCTTATCTCTTTGTCTTCGCTGTCATGTTGTCCGCACGACGTTTAACGATCAAATGATCCTTTTGGCACATACACTCGCAAGACGTGTATCGTATACAAAAATAGGTTGGCTGAACTATGCAGCGTGTAAACATAAGGGCGTAAGCGCGAAACCTGTTTGGATATGGGTTTTTACCATTCCCGTGTGAAAGAGCCCAATGAGTTGCGATCCTATCAGATACATCGTTGAAAATAAGCAATGAGCTGTGGGTGGAAGTGAAATCGGCAATTAAGACCGTGGCAGAACAGACGATCGGACATCAAGCCCAACGCAAAAGAAATGATTGGTTCGATGATGAGTGCTAGAGTGCATTACACAGAGAGAATCGGGCGTATAAAGTGTAGTGATCCCACACACAAACAACTATGTAAATTTAGCAAATGTTTGAATATGGCCGACTCTAGTACATTTTCCATTCTAGTACATTTAACATCTAGCAATACCTTTTTATAAGCAATATAATATTAAGTTTAGTTTTTAAGCAATTAGGTTATATTAATTTCCATATGAACAGTTAGGTCAAAATAGTATTTAAATGGGAGCGATTTCAATAGAGGTCTCTTTCATATTCGATACGCTGGTTGTTTTACTGCGTGTGAGTATCCCTTTGCTAAGGGCGTGCAAAAGCTTGCATGGGATTATCTAATTAGTGTGAATGCAGACTGGAAGGCTTGTGTCTGCATTCTACAAATTTTATATTGTGCAATTTTAAAAACCTTCATTGCAGGAAACATGCAAGAAGGCGTCCAACGCTTGTGCTTGTTTCCTCAGATGAAAAGCGTTTCAACATGTATTAATTACATGGCGATCCTGCATATTATTACAAAAGAACATATAAATACGAAAACCAGGTTGAAGAGAGAATAGTATGAAAACCTCAGAAGAGTAGCAAATAAGATATTCAGAACTCAGAAAGGAAAATACCATGACAAGCAATTGCGAAGCATCGATATAAGTCTAGCGTGCTTGTTGTGAATTTCGGTCGTACCGACACTCTTTCATTCGCAAATTTGAGTTGTCTCCATATCATCAACACCTTCTTTTAGCGCACATACCTTTTATTTTGTATATTTTCTATTTTTTTTTTTAACATTTGACCATATACTTTTTTTTTTCCCCCGTCATATTAATTCTACCTTTGTTCTCTATTTTTAACTAAGAAAAATGAAATAAGTTATAATAATAATCTTATCTTTCCCACTGAAGTTTTCCCGAGCACAGGAACACTCTTTTTGGGATATCAGCAAAAGCAATTATTTCCGTGTCTATGACGATTTGCATATAACCAAACGCTATCATGGTTCTGGAAATCCCCATATATGCAAAATGGAAATTGTTACATTTGTCGATATGCGAAAGATGTGTGGGTAACGGAATTGAAGTGTATTGAACTTCAATTACGTTACCTCGGTACGGCAGAGGGAATTGCGAAAAGAAAGAATTGCGGAGTTGATTTTTCGAGGGAGAAAAATTCTTGATTTGGAGGCGGTTAGTCTGGTCGGGTTATTAAAATTGTTAAGATTGAAAACTGCGAGGAGGCTTTGGCGGGCCGTTGAAAACAGATTGGCAGAAAGTGAGGTTGTGGGGTGTAATTAATAGGTAATTCAATAAATCTGTAGGATAAAAAAAAACAACATTTTGACAAAACTCGACTTTCTTTTCAACATAGTTGCCTACAAGGGTGATTTAACGAGTATATCGATTTTCCAACTTTTCAATACCACTTTTATAGTACGATTACTCTTTCTCATCAAAATAAACCTCAGTTTTAACGATTGCTTCATTATTGGACTGAAATTTCTTTCAAGCAAGCATTTTCTTGAGATCTGAAAACAGAGAAAGGTCGCTGGGGGTAAATCTGGAGAATACGGTGGGTTGGTAAACAATTCAAAGCCCTATTCATTCAATTTTGCCATCGTTTTCATCGATTTGCGACACGGTGCATTGTTTTGGTGAAACAACACGTTTTTCTTTTGCAAATGCGGCCGTTTCTTTGCAATTCCAGGCTTCAATCGATCCAAAGGGCACAGTAATAATCACTGTTGATGGTGGTTCCGTTCGCATCCCAAGATGCAGACACCATTACCTTACCGGCCGACTGCTGCTTCTTTACTCGCTTTGGATTTGTTTCGTCGACTGCTGTTCACTCAACTGACTGTCTTTTGGGTTCTGGTGTATAAAAGTGAAGCTATGTTTCATCCATTGTCATATATAGACGATAGAAGTCGATTTTATTGCGGTTTAACAGCACCAAACGCTCCTTTGAACCATCAATGTGTTGTTGCTGACTGTGAGCTCATGCGGCACTTACTTCGCACAGAGCTTTCGCATACCCAGATGTTCGTATAAAATGGTAAAAATATTTCCATCTAATATCTTTACAATATCAGATAGCTCGTGCACCCTCAATTTGCGATCGTTCATAACGAATTCGTGGATTTTTTGATGTTTTGTGGAATGACAGCCTCATTTGGACGTCCACTGCACTCTGCATCATTTGTGCTGGTACGACAAAGTTTAAATTCAGCAATCTACATCTCTACAGTTTGTCTTGACAAAGCAGAGTCCGGATAATGTTTATCAAGCTATTGTTTGGTTTCCACTGTATTTTTTGTTCATCAAAAAGCAATGTTTTAGCAAAACTCGAAATTCACTTTTTTCCATTTTTTTTTTCAATACCAAAAGTTGCTTCGTACAAAATGCTATAACTCACGAATCAATAGTTTGATTGCTGTCAAATTTATAAAAAATCAAATATAAGAAACAATCATATAAAAATATGGGAGTTCTGACACCACTCAATAATAAAAAGAAGTCCAAAGTCAATAAATATATAAACTTTATTTTATAATTATAATAAGCGACGCGCACAATAAGAAAGGACGTTGAGCGTTCTTGTACGAGTGAAAAAGGATATTATCGCTTTTTCCTTGATACAACTACAGCGCTTCAAAATGTCAAGAAATATTATTTCTCGAATGTCACTTTGCTTGTTCGATTTTAAGCTTTCGGTCCGGTATACGTTTTCGGAGGCTGACTTTGTTGAATAGGCGGCTGTATGGCTGGACTAGCAGTGCATTCAAAATATGGGAGCTTGATACGCTCAACCTTGGCATTAATTTCTTTCCCGTTGATTGCCAATTTAAATGCTTTCTGTGTTCTTTCCAGAACTTTGTATGGTCCGCCATATGGAGGCTTCAAAGGTTTTATCACGCGGTCTACACACAAAAATACATGCGAGCACGTTACGAGAACTTGGTGTGTGAACATTTTTCGCTTGTTCTGGAGCGATGCAGGTGTTGCACGGACTCCCTTCATATGCTCACGGAACTTTTGAACATACAATTTTGGGTCCGATTGCATATCTCCGTCGAAAAAAAAAAATTCTCTCGGTATTCGTAGCGTTGTCTCCTAGACAAATTCTGTAGATGTTGCTCCGATGTCTTCTGTAAGTAAAACCTCCATCCATTTGTGGTTATAATGGCAGCTTTAAGCGATCGGTGCCAACGCTCCAACATACTGTTTGCTGCAGGATGATATGCAGTTGTTTGAGCTTTTTTACAGCCCACTAAATGAGTCAGTGATTGAAAAATGAGGGATTTGAACTGTAATCCCTGGTCCGATGGCAGCAAAGTAGGTGCTCCAAAGCGGGCAATCCAGCTGCAGTAGGAAGCAGCAGCAATTTCATCAGCAGTTATTGGCTTTAACGGAATCGCCTCGGGCCACCTTGTGAAGCGATCAATCATTGTCAAAACATATGAATATCCTTTCGAAAGTTTTAAAGGTCCAACGATGTCGATGACATGGCTTCCTATTTTGTTGCGCTGGCATGCAAGGCATGTACGAGCCCAATTCAATACATATTTTGACATACAGGGCCCCACATTGCTACTGCTTTCTTCGTTGAACGTCCGCTGGGATGAGAAAGGCTATGTGTTAGCTCAAATACCTTTCTCCTTAGTATCAGGTTATCCATTTTACGCTTGGGGAAGTAAACCTTAGGAAAACACATAAAATATTCAGATGGAAACAAAATTTTTTATTTAATATAAAGATTGATCCACTATACGTGAAACACAACATAACTCAAATTTCCTCCACGGGCCCTCTTACAGGCCTCAATCCTTTTGAGGTCATTTTCAATGACGTTTCGGCACATTTCCGGCAATATCTCGGCCATTACTTCACGAACAGTGGTTTTCAATTGCTCAAGATTTTGAGGATTGTTCGCGTAAACACGATCTTTTGCATAGTCCCATAAAAAGAAATCTAAAAGTGTTAGGTCGCAGGATCTTGCGGGCCAATTGACATCACTCAATCTCGAAATTACGCATCCTGGAAATTCCTCTGGCAAGTGCTCGATTAGCCTGTGTTGTATGGCTTGTGGCTCCATCCTGTTGGAACCACATATTCTCTAGATCATAATCTTCAATTTATCCCCAAAAATAATCGGTTAACATCCGTCCATAGCTCTTCCTTGATCGTTTTCAAAAAAATACGGGCCAATAACGCCACCAGACCATAATGCACACCAAACGGTCACTTTTCTTTCTTTCTGCGATCACTGGAGTATTTTGAGAGCCCAATATGCGGCAATTCTGTTTATTTACGTAACCACTGAGCGAAAAATGAGCCTCATCACTCAAGAAAATTTTGTTCGAAAAATCGTTATCAATGGCTTGTTGTTCAATCACCCATTTCGCATACATCCTGCGTTGTGTATGGTCTTGAGGCTTAAGTTCTAGAGTGAGTTGGATTTTATATGGATGGAGATGCTAATCCAAATGCAAAATCCGCCGCAATGAGCTGTAAGCAAGCCCAAATGTTGAGCACGTCGAGGAATCGACAAATCCGGGTCACACTCTGAGCAACGACAGCGATATTTTCAGCAGAACGAATGTTGCGATGATGCACAGGCCTTGCAATATCAATAACCGATCCAGTCTCCTCAAATTTTCTCACTGTGTTTGAAATTGTTTGCTGTGTAGGTCGATTATCTTGACCGTAATCGGCTCGTAAAGCCCTAAATGTTGATACAGCAGAATCACAATTTTTACAATAAAATTTAATAATTTTAACGCGTTCTTCGACTGTTAAACGATCCATATTTTTAAATGCCAAACCTTTAACTAAAGAAAACACGCTTTGGATGACATTTAACTCTGACAGATGTTAAATGACCGGGTTATACTTTCCTACCACGAAATGGATAACCCTGTATTTTTGGAACTTATGGTCGAATCTCATCCGTTAAAACATCCCAATAGATCGATGTATCATCGCCGGTCAATCATATTTTCCAAAAGTTGATGCGTGAGTTAGCCTGGAGTAGACATTTTAATTCTTCATCATCATCCTGAGCTTTTGCCAAATCCTCAACGGTCATCAATACTGGCATGGAGGTGCTATCAATTCGAGATAGTGCATCTGCTGTTGCGTTTTCTTTTACAGTGATGTAGATGATGTTTATGGAAAACTGGCCAATGGAATTTAACTGTCTTAGTTGAAGTGGAGATGCTTTGTCAGCCTTCTGGTTAAACGCGTACGTAATCGGCTTGTGGTCTGTTTTGATGATAATCGGGCGTGTCTCGATCATATGTCGAAAATATTTCAGTGCGCTATAATTTGCTTCCAGTTCACGGTCGTAAGTGCTATATTTACATTGCGTTTTACTTAACTTTTTTGAGAAGAATCCGAGGAGTTACCAAGAATTATCGTTTAATTGCTCGAGGACTAGTCCCATCGCCGTATCGGATGCATCGAGTTTGATCGCAAGAGTAGCGTATTCGAGGGGATGGCACAGAAATGTTGCATGAGCAATTTGCCGTTTACATTCCTCAAAAGCCGATTCCGCTTGTAGGTTCCATATTATTGGTAGTTTGCTTTTTTCGTTGCTCCAATTGGATATTTGTATAGAGGTGCTTGAACAGATGCTGCATATTTCATCGATTTCCTGTAAAAATTGATTGTTCCTAGGAATCTTCTGAGCTCCGATATAGTTGATGGCTTTTTATCGTTTCAACACGGTCAGGAAGCGGTTTTATACCATTTTTATCGATAAGGTAACCCAGAAATTGCACGGTTGAAACGCTAGATGTGCATTAGCTTATGTTGATCGACAATCTATACTCCTTAACTATGTTCAACACAACGCAATGAGGATGTACAGCCCAGACGAGGAGCCTGGCAGCAACACCAGACCTCTGGAAGTGAGGTGCACTAAGCCCAGCCTTGAAGAGGCGCTCCGCGCTGCTCCGTTAGCAGGTCCCCGACCGATACCAAGGTACCCGCGGAAAAGGGAGCCAACTCAGGAACCGAGGTTAACCCCGGAGCCCACCTCCCGGGAACCCATTCAAGGCACGCGACGATCAATCACCCTCGAGACATACTTAGCCTGCTTGACAGTCCCGTTGGACGTAGCGGACAGGGAGACACCGGAGGAAACGAAGCGTGAAGGTAGTCGCGTAAGGCTGCGGCAGGAGCTGGGCAACCTACGGCGCCTCGCGAGAGGAGTTCTTCACGGCCCGGGCCAGGGCACTCAAGAACCAAATCAAGGAGGAGCGTAGGAGCAGGCTAGCGGTGGCAGCCAGAATCCGAGCGCTACTGGCCAAACGAGTTCCAGAAGCTTCAGATAGTTGTCGAACGTTAAAGAGAAATAAAGATTTGCTAAAATAAAATGGAAAATAAAGGTTCTTCTTATTTCTAAAGGACAGCGCTTTCTCCCCCTAGGTATCAAGGTTTGTGTGATGAGGTGCAATCACCACGCCAACACAGGTAGGGTGGTTGCATACATGAAACAATTTGTAACAGTGGGTTGTAATTAAAGTGGATAAGATACTTATTAGAAAGTGAGATTGTGGGGTATAATTAAAGTTGAAAAAATAGATATTAATTTTATTTATCTGAAGGAATGAAGTAACGTAAACAATGTGAAAGAGAAGCAAATGATCTTATGCTTGTTTATTCCAATAAACAAAATTAATTGAGAAAAAGCCATTCATGGCTAAAATTATGGTCGGAAACTCATGTGCCGACATTAATAAACGGATAACGGACTGATAAGTCATGATTGATATCTTGTGAACGCTAATAGAAATTATAAATGGACGATATAATGGTTCAGTGGAGAACATTTCATTTGTTGAAATTTTGTGTGCCGCGTGAGAGTTGGACGGCATTGTTGAATAAACGGGGTCTAAGAAATCTAAGATTAACACTGAATAGGGCTAAAAATCAAGCTCCCTTGCTTATACTGAATGGGTTGTCAAGGGGCAAAAATTCTATTGTGCAGTAAATGATTGATAAACTGAAATCGTGATGTGTAGTTGTATCAACCCACGATTATTGGAAACAACCGTGGACTAACAGTAGACAGTATTTTTTTTTAGCAGTTTAATTTAGCATCGGTTCTGGATCAAAGATTAATTAACTAAGCAGTTTCAGTTTGGAAAAAAAATATTTTAATTTTAGCAGTTGCCCCATTCTCCTTCCAATTGCAAAGCGTTCCACTATTGTTTTTTTCTCTTTCTATATTTATTTCTTTTTTTCTTCTTCTGCCTCTACCTGAACCTATGAATTAAGTTTTTGTAAATTATTTGTGTCATGTTCAATTGGATATAAATTTCCAATTTAATAATATAATTGTTTTTCTTGTGAATTTGATTAAAATTTCGTTTCATTAGGGGGCTTTTTACAATTGAATTTTTGTAACTTACCTTCCCTTGGTAAACTGATGTGCGGAGTCTAAGTTTTTTTTTTTCAAAATAAGACATGATATACTAAAACGCATAATTTTTCAGTTTTCAAAATGATCTCCTCCTCTCCCGTCCTTTTTTTTGTGTTGGGTATCCTGGAAACCCCGTAACACGACTGAGCTCTAGCGAGCCTCAGAATGCCACCCGGGGCTATGCACCCTTCTGCTACAACTTAATTTCTGCAACAGCGGTGGCATCCATGGTTGCTGCAAGCTATAACACAAGCCAAGCATACAAAGTAGTGAAAAGCCTGAAACGAGGTTATCAGCCCAAGACCACCCTCTTCCGTGATGATATCGTGAACATCATTGCTGATGAAAAAAGCATTAAAGAAAGATGGGTGTCATATTTCAAGATTCTCCTTAACCATCCGCAGAGCTCCAGAACATCGGAGCTTATAGATGTTCCCGGAGAACTTCCGTTGGCCCCACCAACTCTGGATCGCTCTGGAAGCCCAAATAACAGGACTTTCTGCAAGAACCACTCGCAGAAGGCTTCAAGAAGCTGGTCTGAGAGGCTTTAAGGTCACAAAGAAGCCATGGTTGTCTGACAAAAACAAGGAAGCACGGTATAAGTGGGCCTGCAAATACTATATTTTTACCGCAGATGATTGGTCAAATGGTGTTTGGTTCGACAAATCAAACTATGAGGTGAGTTAATCAATTTAATGTCCTAACAATATTCAAAGTTTGAAAATAAACAAAGTTTCAAAAGTTATCTTGACTTTCTTATATTCAACATTTCTCTCTTTATTGCAGATTTTCCGCACTCTCGATTTAACCTTAGTGCGTTGCTGAGTAGGTGAAGAGTTCAATCGAGAGCAAAGACATATAAACAAATGGACGAGCAACGAGAATCTGTGTACTCGTCCATGTGAGAAGCAAATTTGCCACATAAATAGGTTATAAATAACTTACGCTCTCGAAACCATACGATTCCCTCTGCTTCTCCTTCCCCTTTTTTTCCCAGACAGGTTTTTCTTTTCTCTCTTCAGAAGAATCGCTTCCCCCACTGACACCCGCGCACACCAACGAAATTTCATTTCACGTGCACACGATCGCGCCTTCGTTATCATTCGGAAAACAGTTTGAGTACAAACAACAAACGACTCTCATGGAAAACTCGAACGTCAAAGCAAAAGAAAATCGAAAAGAGCGCGAAACACGCGGGAAAACTCATGTGTCAAAGCGGATGGAAATTTTGTAAATTTTTAATCAAAACAGTGAATTAAAGTTCCGATTACGTACGCGCGATCTTTAAAATAAAAAACTTTTTAAATTTGAACGTGTTTCGCTGTGAATAGAGTGCTAAATTAAAAGCATATCACCTCAAACCTCAGCTTCACACAACTTTAGCGAAGGTTGCCAATTGCTTCGGCTCTCACGGCCGGTTGCGGATCCAGTACTCTCTATATCTATGATCGAGAGTATCTGGTACCCACCGTGAGACTCGGCGGTGGCTGCGTAATGGTATGGAGTTGCATGACTAACTCTGGAGTTGTTGATTTGATCATGAGTGAAGGCCACAATGTCTTTAAAAAGTACAAAAACGTGCTCAAATCTGCACTGAAGTTCTCATTTTTAAAACTTTTTGGTGACACAAACATGAATGACGTTAAATCTACCCACACCATTACATGGTTTCGGCAATATAACAAAAAGCTTCTGGAGTGGCCTGCCTAGTCTCCGGGCATGAATCCCATAGAACATTTATGCGGTTTATTAAAGCAGAGAATCAGACACCATATAATTAAAATAGAAGTTAGCTAGACAGAACTAAGATCAGGTCAGAAGGGTTTTGTACTTTATCTACAATATGCAGATATTTAGAATGATTTAATTCGTAAAAAGCTTTAATAACATGTGGTTAAAAATATATTCTTGCTTTGAAAGAACTCCATTTTAACCAGGAAAATATTGCCGGAAAAATTCCTTGATTCCCCTAACTGTCACCGCTTAATTGCGGCTACTCCGGCGGAGAACTCCACCGACCCCGCCTACTTAACCCGAAGACGGGCGTGGGTGCCACTCGTTCGTTTCTCCGAGCCTCTCAAGGGGGGTCGTCCAAACGAGAAGACGACCGTCCGGAGTGAAATACCAAACAGGTAGTTTTGGGGGGCTCGTCGCCACTTAGCCGCGAGAATCGCCTACATTGGAGAACTATCCCTGCGGAACGAGCTAAGATGTTCCGCCACCTACACTAATTCGGGCTTCCCTACTCCAGAGGAACCCAAATTACGCACCCACAAACACTACCACTTGATGCGACCACAATCACTTTTTTCACAATAAGTACTCAAGGTTTTCCGGCCTGGTCAACGCTCTGGGAGAAGATTTCTCGAGCCACACCTCTTACAGCTAAAAGGGAAAAATTTAGCACTTGTGTCGCGAGAAGAAAAAGAAAAATTAACAATTTAAACTACACTACTTTTATTCCAAGATAATAATTTAGATATTAAAGGAAAGCCACTTACACTTAATCCTTATTCTAGTAAGGGGCCCCTTGCTTGCATCCGCTGGAAATTCGTCACCGTTGTCTCGTCTGCCGGCTCCAATGCCTCGGCAGAAGAAAAACGGTCGCTCAACACTCGTTCACTATTATTTTCTTTGCATCCACTCGTCGGGTTAAGTTCTCGTTCCTGATCACTTGGTGTCACGCAGCTCTACCGTTGCTTGTCCGTAATACCTCCACAGAACAAAAGAGAAAAAGCACGCCTATCTTGCCGGCTTAAATAATCTCCCAGGTTAACGTTTTTTTTCCTTCCATCCACTGGGAAAGTCCTGTTTTGAGTGCTTTTGTTTCGTTGAAGCGAGTAATTCCCCTCGCTTGATTCCACTCATCATAAGTTCGACTTGGTGGCGATTCTATTGGGAATCAAGTGTACTACGCGCTGAATGCATTGACTGACAGTTCGAACTGTCAGTAATGCTTGTTTACGTTGCGTCGGGAAGTAAGGATTTCGGAGTAATCCTTGTTTCCTGCGGCCTCCCTCGTGCCAGCTGCGTCTTCCTTGTCTCCGCTGGTAGTTTAATTGCCGGGCAAACGCGTGAAGTGCGGTTCAAGTGTATTTTTCAACCATTTCCCATTAATTCCGGCCGTCGAATCTCTTCCTGGGAATGGCGCGACTTCCTTAATTTCGGTTTCCGTGGCGTTATGAAATGAGCTCAGTAGATTTGTTTTATGTAACCGTAAGTTGAAGTTTCTTATATTGCATGTAGCTGTAAGTTGAAGTTCCTTATATTGCATATAGCCGTAAGTTGAACCACGCTCCGATCTCAATGCTTGTTAACAATAAATGGTGTTTAGTGCAAATCCCCAAGAAGATGTTTAAATTTCATCAATCAAGTTCTCGATTACCATAATTTTAACCATAGCATAAGATTATGAATGGTTAGAGCATTCTAACTCATATAAGTATATATGTTACTCCCTCCGACACGTTCGTAGAGCTAACCAAATGAATGGTTGCTAATTTTCATTTGAATGGCAAATTCATGTTCCATTGTATGTTAATTCCCAGAATACTCGTAAATACATATTGACGCAAGTATAATATCGACGTACATATATATATATCGATTTAATAGGCAGGGTAAATTGTGAAAAAGGCATAAGACGTTGATCATGATTTTCACGCTGATAATGGTGCTATTAATTCTTTTCATTAACGGAAGTTTAGCTTGTTTTTGATTCGGTTGATTGTTTGATTCGTAGATTCGATCATGTAATCGTTATGTACGCAAACGGATAGGGATAACGTGATAACAGACATATAAAACTGGCAATTAAAATTGGCAATTTAAATTGGTTGGTTTAAACAAGTATATTCGTTTTCCTTGCGTGTATTTTAGTAGATTAGTCAGCCTTCTCTCGCTTGAGCTTGGCGTAATCGGCGGTCGTTTGTTGATGTATCAAAGTGAGTTTGGTTTGCTATTTTCAGAGTCATTTTGTGTGATATTTACTTTTAGCTTCATGCTTAATTTTGCTGCTATATATATCGAGCTGCAGTGAATTCCTCCTTCGCGGTCTCGCCTCCTGGTGAGTGTTAATAGTTCACAGTCAAATTTTCTAAGATGTGAAGTATTCCTTTCACCTCCTCCTTAGCATTTCCGTTTTCTTATTTCTGCTTCTTTAGTTGCGTTAGGCCTCGAATTCACACCTTACTCGTCCCGCGTTTGCCACTACTGATGTGTAAGACTCGCGAGTGTCTCCCTGCGGTATACGTGTCATTGCTGCCATACGATTCAGCATTTCTGCTGAATCGTATGGCAGCATTTCTGCTGGAGTTGCGTGAGTGTGAAGATGTTTGCGGCAGGATCATTGAATTTGTGTCCTTGGCCGGAAGCTCAGTGGCTGTGCACTCAGCACTCAGGTTCGAATTTGACTTAGTCGAATTATATACCGCATCGTAATTCATTGGGAGTCTATGCTGGAACGTAGAGTCGATGAAACCACAGGCAGTATGAAACCTTGATTCGAGGTAGTGAAGTTAATGCTCGCAGTTTATCACGCATAGCACAAACACCTCTTGTCGCGTGACGGGAGCAACGATTCAACTTCGGGTTTCCTCCCAGCATTGCATGTTATCTTATTTGCAACGCGAATTCGATTGTTTCGAGGGGTTGTATGTTTTATGCTGCCGCATATGTTGATTGGATGACGAAAGTTCCCACTACTGTGTGTATTTCGCATTTTGTTTCGAGCTCGCGTTGGTTCTTGATGCCTTCGATGCTTGCTGCTAGATGCGTTGTCCATGATTGTAGCATGTGAATCGGAAGTGACCTAGCTACATGAGTCTACTTACATTAAGTTACAAAGCAAAAATTATTATGTGGATTCCTGTTCGTAATTTAACCAACTATTAAACTTAAAATTATTATGTGGCTTCCTTACCGGAATTCAATTAGTAGTCCTTTTGTGAATGGAAATTTAAATTACTTGCTGAAAGTTACATCACCAGATTACTAAAAAAATGAATAAAGTGCGGCTCGGTATTGCGTAGGTTAAACTCTTACAAAATCGCATATGGTAATGTTCGGGGTGAGCAACGCTATGGAATCTCAATGTTCACCACTAACAAAACGTTCTGAGAAGTGGCAGTTAAGACCATAGACCAGATGATCGGACATTAAGCCCGATGGAATGGAAATGATTGGTTCGATGATGAGTAGCAGAACACGTTAGACAAAAAAAAATCACTCGCACAAGCAATAATTAGGTAGGTAAACTAAGACTAAGAGAGAATATTATGAAAATGTCTAAAGAGCAGCGAATAAGATCATTAGAATTTGGAAAAGAAAATAGTAGGACTACTAATTGAGAAGTATTTATGTAAGTCTAGCAACCAGCAACACAAGACAAGCATACAAAGTAGTGAAAGGCCCGAAACATGATGACATCGTGAACATAATCGCTGATGAAAACAGAATTAAGGAAAGATGGGCATCATATTTCAAGGACCTTCTTAATCATCAACACAGCTCCAGAATATTGGAGCTTATAGATGTTCCATTGGCCCCATCAACTTTGGATAAAGTTTATTCTACACGAGGTACATTACTCTACAAGGCAAGCCGAGTAGTAGCCTATGCGGATGACATCAACATTTTGCCACGGTCATTATCAATCGCCAAAAAATTCTTCTTGAAACTAAAAAGTGAAGCAAAACTAGTAGGGCTGCAAACCGATGAGAATAAAACAAAGCTCATGGATGACGCAGTCGATGGAAAATATCTCAAATACACAAAAAAAAACCATTTGACAGATTCAGTATAGAAAATGTAAACCAATGTGTTTATTGACGCGCTAAAATAATAAGAAACGCTAATGAAAGAGACGAAATACACCAAAAAGTACAGCACGCTCATAAAATATTTTATTCAGTTTTGACGATCTTGAAGACCAGCTGCATATACAGGAAAATAAAGCTCGAAGTATACAAATCGGTGATAAGGCCTGTGTTATGCTATGGGTGTGAAGCGTAGGCCCTTACCGAAGCATCCGCAAACATCTTGAATGCCTTTGGAAGACGGGTCCTCAAGCAAATAATCAGAGTAAAGCTAGATGGGAACCAAAGGCGAACTCGATACAACCATGAGCTATATGAAATTTTCAATGAGCCGGGGGTCTCAATGATTGCAAGGTAGCGGAAGTTGCGATCGGCTGGCCATGTGAATCGTATGGATGAACGACGGATACACAAAAAGGTATTCGTTGGGAGAACTGAAGGCCAGAGACCAGTGGGGAAACCAAGGAAACGCTGGTCTGACTCGGCCAACGAAGACAGTTTATCACTGCTGGGTTTCTGAAATTGGAGGACGCGGTCAAAAGACCGAGATAGTTGGAGGCGCTTGTTGCAGGAAGCGAATGTCCGAGAGGGGCTGTAGTGCTGCGAAAGAGAAGAAATCAATAAATATCCTTGAAATAGTATAGAGCCCGTCAATTAACTTAGAGAAAATATTAGTAGTATTATTATTAAGATATATTTTAAAGCTGTTTACATTGTAGTGTAGTTAAAAAGAAACTTAATCGCTAGAAACAACAGCTTTAAACTTATCATAGGAAAGTTAAATCAGAAATACTTTATCTATAAATTTACAGTGTGGTAGCGTGAGTGCTGGTTTGATTCCTTTTTCTCTATTTTAGGTTTTTGTTTTTTAGATGTACAATTATACTTTGGCGTAATCAAAGGCATTTTTTAATCGTGTTAGAGAGTAGCTTTTGAAACGAACACAGAACATATGTTTGCGATGCTAATCTTTGCATTAAAAAACCAAAAGTTGCTTTCATTTTCTAATAAAATCGAAACGGAGGAGGAAGCTTCTAAATTCAACAATTAATTATATCACAAGTCATAACTTTCATGTGGAAAATAGGTTTATTTCAATAAGGAAACAACATAATCTGCATTATAGCCACTTGCTTTGTCAGCTCAATATGCACTCATCAAATTCTCCCAAAGTATCTGTCTATGGTGCCAATGAAACGCATTAATAGAAAGATACTTTGAGACATAACGAACTTGCCAAATAAAAAAGATACATTACAATCTCCCAGTCTCTGCACGATACCATCAAATTGGACGTCCCTTAAAATATTTATGAATGCTGTCTCTTGCTTAAGTTACTAGTTAATAAACAATTAACAAACCCATTTTTATTCGTTGGTCGTTTCCTTCATTAATATTAATTTACTTTTACTACCACGTCCTGGTTTACATGTTGAAAACTTTTAATGTTCAAAACCGATCAATATCACCTGCCCATTAATTTTTTAGGCCTAATGTAATCACTGAACTGACAAAGAGAGGCATGCCTGGCATCTATTGTTGGGAGAAAGTTCTAAAAGAATCTGTAAGAGATTCAAGGATAAATGATGAATCTTTGTGGCTTGATGGAATATATATATATATTGATGTATAGGCGGATTTGTTAGCTTTTATATTCAAATAAAGTCATTAAAAGTTTAATATGAATCTTCCTCGTAGTCTGAAATAAGTTTTTGGTTTCGTGGATGAAAAAAATTATGATTAAGTGGGTCTTAGAAGTTCTCAATGAAAAAAAAGTTATTTTTCAGATTTCCCACACAGCTTTGTAATTTGTTGATGAATAATTACGAAAAAAAACCTTCAATTTCCGCAACTTGGATTGATGTTCATACTTACACCCACTGTTTGGCGGATTATCCTGGCAACATATTGGATTTCCTCGTGAAAAACAAATGATTGATTAGCTACATGTGGATTGTTCTCTCAGTATAAATTCATTTATTTTAAAATCTGCATGTTCTAAGGTGATAAGGGTCACATGCAGTATCTTAAAGATATATTATATGCAACATTATGAACGATTTTCATGAAAAATGCTTCTCTCATCTTTCATTTTCAATCTCAATCCTTTTTATCTGGTTGAGGTACTGTTATATGTCAAATAGGTTTAGTAAGACATACTCGTATATAATACTGCACTCCCAGTGAGGCAAACAAAAATTTACAATTTTCCTTCTGAAAGTGTATTAATCGAGCAGTTCGCCCCCGCGTACTAATGGCGGAGCGAAACATGACAGAGATCTGTCATTCTTACAGCCGTAACAGACGACTGGATTTGGTTCGGCCGGACCTACTGAAATTCGGTCCGCTCTTTTGCAATACTCGATCGGACCAGCCAGTTGTTCTTCAGTTTTTGGTGCGCGAAGATGGCAGACAAAGTGGCATCGATTATGTCCAACAAACATAAAATCGCTTTTGCGGCAGCAGTAATTGTTGCTACATCGCCACCGCTACGCAACTGATTGCGATTTGTCCGGTCGTTCTGTCCACGCACGCAGATTTGTTCCGGAGCGAACCGAGTCGGATTTGGTCCGGTGGAAAATCCATCGAACTTGATCGGACTCAATTTTGGTCCGCGGACTGCTCTCCAGACGACCGGATTTGGTACGGATCGGACCAAATTCGGTGGTCCGCCCGGACCAAATCCGGCCGTGTATTAGCACTACTATACAATTGCGATAAGCTAGCAAGTGTTGGATGACAGATCTCTGCCACTAAACCGCCATTTGACGTCGGTAGTGTGGTGAGTTGATTAGCACCTAAATTTTGGCCAGTGAAGCGCGACTTGACATCAGGGTTGGGATGAAGAAAACGCCTGGGACTTGCGTGAGGACAGCTGATTGTTCCGTGAGCAGAGATTGTTTTTAACAGTTAAAGATCAAGTGAAAAAACAGTTCAAAGTTTATATCCCACAAAGTGAAGAAAATCAAAGTGATTTAAGAAGCGAAAAAAGAATAGTGTTACTATTGAAAAGTGTTGAAGTAGCAACGAGAGAAAAAATCGAAGTGGATGGTACCATGGCTTAGGACGAGAAAAATCTAAAAAAAAGTTATTTTTCAGATTTCCCACACAGCTTTGTAATTTGTTGATGAATAGTTACGAAAAAAACCTTCAATTTCCGCAACTTGGATTGATGTTCATACTTACACCCACTGTTTGGCGGATTATCCTGGCAACATATTGGATTTCCTCGTGAAAAACAAATGATTGATTAGCTACATGTGGGTTGTTCTCTCAGTATAAATTCATTTATTTTAAAATCTGCATGTTCTAAGGTGATAAGGGTCACATGCAGTATCTTAAAGATATATTATATGCAACATTATGAACGATTTTCATGAAAAATGCTTCTCTCATCTTTCATTTTCAATCTCAATCCTTTTTATCTGGTTGAGGTACTGTTATATGTCAAATAGGTTTAGTAAGACATACTCGTATATAATACTGCACTCCCAGTGAGGCAAACAAAAATTTACAATTTTCCTTCTGAAAGTGTATTAATCGAGCAGTTCGCCCCCGCGTACTAATGGCGGAGCGAAACATGACAGAGATCTGTCATTCTTACAGCCGTAACAGACGACCGGATTTGGTTCGGCCGGACCTACTGAAATTCGGTCCGCTCTTTTGCAATACTCGATCGGACCAGCCAGTTGTTCTTCAGTTTTTGGTGCGCGAAGATGGCAGACGAAGTGGCATCGATTATGTCCAACAAACATAAAATCGCTTTTGCGGCAGCAGTAATTGTTGCTACATCGCCACCGCTACGCAACTGATTGCGATTTGTCCGGTCGTTCTGTCCACGCACGCAGATTTGTTCCGGAGCGAACCGAGTCGGATTTGGTCCGGTGGAAAATCCATCGAACTCGATCGGACTTAATTTTGATCCGCGGACTGCTCTCCAGACGACCGGATTTGGTACGGATCGGACCAAATTCGGTGGTCCGCCCGGACCAAATCCGGCCGTGTATTAGCACTACTATACAATTGCGATAAGCTAGCAAGTGTTGGATGACAGATCTCTGCCACTAAACCGCCATTTGACGTCGGTAGTGTGGTGAGTTGATTAGCACCTAAATTTTGGCCAGTGAAGCGCGACTTGACATCAGGATTGGGATGAAGAAAACGCCTGGGACTTGCGTGAGGACAGCTGATTGTTCCGTGAGCAGAGATTGTTTTTAACAGTTAAAGATCAAGTGAAAAAACAGTTCAAAGTTTATATCCCACAAAGTGAAGAAAGTCAAAGTGATTTAAGGAGCGAAAAAAGAATAGTGTTACTATTGAAAAGTGTTGAAGTAGCAACGAGAGAAAAAATCGAAGTGGATGGTACCGTGGCTTAGGACGAGAAAAATCTAAAAAAAAGTTATTTTTCAGATTTCCCACACAGCTTTGTAATTTGTTGATGAATAATTACGAAAAAAAACCTTCAATTTCCGCAACTTGGATTGATGTTCATACTTACACCCACTGTTTGGCGGATTATCCTGGCAACATATTGGATTTCCTCGTGAAAAACAAATGATTGATTAGCTACATGTGGGTTGTTCTCTCAGTATAAATTCATTTATTTTAAAATCTGCATGTTCTAAGGTGATAAGGGTCACATGCAGTATCTTAAAGATATATTATATGCAACATTATGAACGATTTTCATGAAAAATGCTTCTCTCATCTTTCATTTTCAATCTCAATCCTTTTTATCTGGTTGAGGTACTGTTATATGTCAAATAGGTTTAGTAAGACATACTCGTATATAATACTGCACTCCCAGTGAGGCAAACAAAAGTTTACAATTTTCCTTTTGAAAGTGTATTAATCGAGCAGTTCGCCCCCGCGTACTAATGGTGGAGCGAAACATGACAGAGATCTGTCATTCTTACAGCCGTAACAGACGACCGGATTTGGTTCGGCCGGACCTACTGAAATTCGGTCCGCTCTTTTGCAATACTCGATCGGACCAGCCAGTTGTTCTTCAGTTTTTGGTGCGCGAAGATGGCAGACGAAGTGGCATCGATTATGTCCAACAAACATAAAATCGCTTTTGCGGCAGCAGTAATTGTTGCTACATCGCCACCGCTACGCAACTGATTGCGATTTGTCCGGTCGTTCTGTCCACGCACGCAGATTTGTTCCGGAGCGAACCGAGTCGGATTTGGTCCGGTGGAAAATCCATCGGACTCGATCGGACTCAATTTTGGTCCGCGGACTGCTCTCCAGACGACCGGATTTGGTACGGATCGGACCAAATTCGGTGGTCCGCCCGGACCAAATCCGGCCGTGTATTAGCACTATTATACAATTGCGATAAGCTAGCAAGTGTTGGATGACAGATCTCTGCCACTAAACCGCCATTTGACGTCGGTAGTGTGGTGAGTTGATTAGCACCTAAATTTTGGCCAGTGAAGCGCGACTTGACATCAGGGTTGGGATGAAGAAAACGCCTGGGACTTGCGTGAGGACAGCTGATTGTTCCGTGAGCAGAGATTGTTTTTAACAGTTAAAGATCAAGTGAAAAAACAGTTCAAAGTTTATATCCCACAAAGTGAAGAAAATCAAAGTGATTTAAGGAGCGAAAAAAGAATAGTGTTACTATTGAAAAGTGTTGAAGTAGCAACGAGAGAAAAAATCGAAGTGGATGGTACCATGGCTTAGGACGAGAAAAATCTAAAAGTGATTAATTGTTTGTACAGTAATATATCGAACCAATAATTAGAATTTTTTTGGAGATTCAGTAACGTTTGAAAGATATTGAAGATCTCCGTTCCATTTTTGCAAATTTTGAGAGGCAAAAAATGGATTGAATACAAGGTAATGGTTGGCAACAGGGCAGTGATGGGTAGATACAGCATAATGAGAATATCAGCTCGCGTAATGATAATAATAGTGCATAGATTTATTCAGTATTATTCGAACAAGATTTTAAAAAACCAGTTTACGATAAAGTAACAGATAGCACATAATTGAAGGTAACAAAAGTTGGTAATAATGAATATTACTTTATTGTAAGTACAAAATTCGAAAAGAGAGGTATAAAAATGTTTGCTTTGTTGTTGAATTGGATCAGAATTTAAAAAAATTTGTGGTAAAAAATTATAATTTATAAAATTCCTTCAGTTGGTAATGTTTACTGAAATTCATAATGAAAACAATTATTATTATTATGAAATTACTTCTTTACGTGAAGGTCCCTCAAGAAGTTTCCCTAGACGGGCTTCTCGATTACTATATACACTCATATAGTTTAAGTAAAACATTTTTATTTTGTTCCACTAAATTATTGGTGCACGTACATATACTGCGTGTCGCAGAGCCCCTCCAAAAGAACCGTTCCGCAAGAACGGCTATTGGGCGGCCATATCATCTCGGCCCTGTTTGTGTCCCCAATTGTACCCAACTTTCCTAAGTGCATCTCAAGTTGATGCGTAGTGTCTTGTGCACGACGCACGATAAGTTAATACAAGGTTAAAATCATTTAAATTGAATGAAATATGTATCTCGCTGGTGAAGACGTCTGGTCGCTTGAGCATTCGGATCGAGAAGGGGGCGATTTATCTTCTTGTCTGCTTCATCTCCACGTCAGCTAATTATATGCGCTGGTGTCGCTGTGTTGTCCATACAGGATCTCCCTCCAAATGTGTGGATATTTGCTTACAGCTGATATTTTTACATTTGCTAATTTGTCGTGAATCAAATTTTCTTCGGTGGGCCAGCGTAGGTTTTAATGGTAGGTTGTGCCGAACTTAATATGTCCTCGTCGTTATGTGTTGTGTATGCCGGTTTCAGTGTTTTTTTTTGATATTCTGAATTTTTTCCCGTTGATAGAAATGATGAAAACATTGTCGCTAATTCTATCGATTACTTGGTGAGGTTCCGAGTTAGAGGGTTGAAGAGATTTTTTTGGTTTGCCGTCGCGTACGAATATGTGTGTGCAAGTATGCAAGCCCTTAAAGGGGAATAAACTATAGTGTGGGACTGCCAAAAACTTAAGCTGCTGCATGTCTTCCATGAACTTTTCGATGAAAATTTGCTGCGCAGTCAGGATTCTCATCAAAAAAGAGTTCTCATGGGAATCGTAGGGTTACGCCATATACTCGTACCATCTCTGCTGGGGAACATCCAAGATCCAATTTGATAGCAGTTTTTTGTCCCAATAATATGGTTGGTAACACTTCGATCCATCGCTGGATTTTGTGAATTTGATAGCGGCTCTTAAGGTTCTGTGCCATCTATCTACCATTCCATTTATGGCCGGATGATACGCTGACATGCGCTTGCGCTTTCATTCAGTGAGTTGCATTAAGGCTCGAAACAGAACATATGGCATTGACTTTTTGCGTTAATGGTTAAAACCCAGCCGAGGCGATCGGCTGTCCCAAGTATTTTATTCTGTATTGGCCGAATATACATTTGCCTGGATTGATCTTTAGCTTGTTGGCTTCTAGACATTGAAATACTTGTTTGGGATGGTTTTCATGCTCGTCGATTGTAAATGATGCGATGAGGATATCATCCAAGTAAATGAAAGCTCCAAGAATACAAACCAGTTATAAGACCTGAGTTATACTATGGATGTGAGACATGAGCCTTTACTAAAGCATCCACCAACATATTGAACGCCTCTGAGCGACGGGTCCTGAGGCGAATAATTGGAGCAAAGCTAGACGGGGACCAATGGGAAATTCAATAAAACCATGAACTATATGAAATTTTTGACAAACCGGAGGTCTCAATGATTGTAAGACTGCGAAAGCTGCAATGGGCTGGCCATGCGTATTGTATATACGAACAACGGGTACCCAAAAAGATATTCGTTCGGAGAGCTGAAGGCTGGAGATCAGTGGGGAAACCGAGGAAACGCTTGTTTGACTCACTTGACGAAGAGAGTGCATCGCTGCTCGGATTTCCGAATTGGAGGAAGCGGTCAACGGACCGTTGCAGGCGCTATTTGTGGGGAGCGAAGGCCCGAGAGGGGCTGTAGTGTTACGAAGAAGAAGAAATGAAAGCAAAATCAGTTCTTTGGCGTACTGAATCCAACAGCCGTTGAAACGTTTGGGCTGTTTCTGTCTGTGTGTCTGTAATCGCCGCTTGGAAGCAATTCTATATTTTTCTTTTGTTCGAGGACTTGCTCAAGGACTCTCGACGGTCTGAAAATGTCTTTCTCCATCATAAATTCAAAGTTAGTCTTTGCAATTTTACACTTGTCCGGCGGCAGTCGTCTGGGGCGTTCTTTGATGGGCGGACCTTTGGTCAAAAGTTTCATGTGACTTTTCACATAAAATGACTTTGTTAATCCCGGAAAGTCGCTCATAATCGAGTGGAATATGTTGGTTGGACTTGCGGTAAAAATGCGCGAATAAGTCCTACTGAAATTTAACGCGTCTACGTGTAATTTGGTTTTCATATCAACAAGTTTTCCATGCAAAATCTGCACCAGTAACCCTAATTGTTTTAGGAAATCCACGCCAAAGATCGGTCTTGTTATTTTTTTAACATAAAATTTCCACTTAAACTGTCTTCTAAATCGTTAACACTTTCTTTCCAAACGTTTCTATTTTAGTTCCATTCACGGCAAACAGTAGAAATTCCGATAACACTTTTTCATTCTCGCGTGGTATGATAGATACTTAAGAGCAGGAGAACAGTTGAGGTGCAAACTGACGCAAATGTGCGGACTGACGCGAATTTGTTCTATCGAGGCAAACCGTAAATCAAGTCTACTATCGCCAAGTACTCAAAAGATTGCGAAAACGAGTCAACAGGGTGTGCCCAGACATAGCTCGTAACTGGACCCTTCATCATGACAACGCGCCGTGCCACACTGCCCTCAGCGTGTCCCAGTATTTGGCCTCATAAGGGATCGCCATGTTGCAACAGCCACCTTGTTCGTGAGATATGTCACCCTGTGATTTTTTTTTGTTCCCCAGAACCAAATCGGCGGACAAAGGAACCCATTTTGAGCCGATTACGGATATCCAGGCGGCCGTGACGAGGGTACTCGCGGACATCCCAGTCAAAGCGTTCCAGAAATGTTACAAAGCATGGAAAACGCGCTCGAATCGTTGTATAGTTGCCCAAGGGAACGTTTTTGAACGGGATGGCAGAGTTGTAGAATAATTTTAAAATATACGGTTTTCATGGGATTAGTCTTATTACTTAATTGTCACACCTCGTATTAAGCTTCCTACTGCCACTTGCTGCACTACTGCGAAGACTTCACGTGTAGGGGCAGCAAGTTTTTTCATCCAGAAAATCTTTAGGGGCCTCTTCTTTTACTTTTATTTTTTGCCAGAGCTTTGAGGGTTTGAGGTCTCCTAATTTGACTTCCGACAAAGCTTGGCTTAATTGACTTTTGGGAGAATCGGAAAATCGTGCGATTAACACCGATTTGATTGCGTGGTATTTTTCGGTTGATGGTCGTTTCTCCACTAAATTGGCGATTTCTTCCATCACTGGCAAATTGAGCGTGAAATTTTACGTTGGTTGATTCACCATAAATTGGGATTCAACACTTAAAAACCACAATATTGGTTTCCGTTTTCAAAATGCCGATAACAGTAATTATAGCTTCCACTGCGACGGGCATCCTCGCGGAGCTTGCAATAAGTCCGGTAGGGTTTTCCGATGGGGCATTTTTGATGACGCTGGTTGCGTGCCTTTCCGCCATTTCTTTTTTCATGTGAAGCGCATGCGTAAGAGTTTGTCTAGAGGTCACCAAATATGTAGCGCCTTGCGCATGCCACGCGATAAATAAACACAAGATTAACAAAAACAACGTGTACTTAACTTCACACACAACGTACATTAAACTCGTTTAAATTGAACGAAATAGGGATCACGCTGGTGAAGACGTCTGGTCACTTAAATATTCGGATTGAGAAGGGACGATTTATCTGCTTGTCTACTTAATCTCCGCTACAGCTTACTAGGTGCGCTGGCGTCGCTGGGTAGTCCGTATACATGCTCGTACGCATCGTATGCTGATGACTAGTAATTTAATTAAAAACAGGGAGTTATTAGATACCTTTTAAAACTAACATGTTGAGCCCAAAAATTTTCCCTGGAGTGCACTTTTTCAACTCAATGACGTACAAATTCGATGATGGCCTGACAAGAGTTTGTTCTTGAAAGTATTTCTGGGCCTACGGCTTGGATGGCAAGAGCTTTGGTACGTGCAGCAACAATGTGTGAATTTCGCCCCTGAAGTGAACAAGTTGAAGTGTACTGGGAGTGAGGAAGCAATTGTTCGGGAAGTTGTGAACGCTCATCGTTTAGGAGCCCATTCATTTCCGTTCGAGGTCAGCTTTGATTAAAAGTGAAGAATTAGAAGTGTAAGAGAAGTGACAAAATATGTATACATCCAGGCACGGCAAAATTGCTGTCACCTGTGCTTGGCCCCGGATAATGAATGTGTTCCAATTTTGACGAGCTGGGCTGCTGATAATGAAAATTCGATCGTGCGTCAACGTGAAGGTTAATCAATTGGATCGTTTATCGTTACGAATATCAACTAATATCAAAGCTCCAAAAATCGATGTTTAGCCGCGCAAATGAAGCACAGGAATTGGTTGGAAATGGCTAAAAATGCAATGCGTCGACAGGTTGTTTATAAGCCATCACAACAAAAGCAAATTTCATAATTTCAATCCTCGAATAAAACAATGCAATAAAACCAATTCTAAATCGTCCACAAAATAAACCAGTAACTGGACGGCGTATGCCCATGCCGATCATTATCAAAGAACAACCAATTAACGAAGAAGCTGATGCTCGGGAAAAAGCTGCTATGAAATTGAATTTGGATCTAAAATAATGCTCAGATGAAAATATTTCGCCCGAACAGGAAGTTGAAGGTAAGAAAAAATTTCTTTTGGAACCAATAAGCAGTTGATCCCAAACTTGGACAGAAAGCGCCAACGAGAAAATGATGTAACAACAGAAGTTTCAGCTACACGATGTCAATTTTGACCTATGAACTTCTCATCTGCAACCAACGGTCGCCGATATGAACGTAATATATATCGTGCATCAGAAGTGAATACCATAGAACCACCCAAGTATTGTACCAAGCCAACCACACTACGTTTATTGCTAAAACCTCTGCATTTGCTACGATCTAACATAAGGCCCCGCAGGGGGAGCCCGAGGATATTCCAGCAGGGGGAATGCCGGTCGACAAGAGCACTCTTGGAGGCTAGCATTCTTTCGGGAGCGCTGTCCCACGGACCCGAGGATATGGGGGCGCACCGTGAGCTTCCCTCCTGGGGTGGCAGGTAACAATTCAACTATCATACCGTCTCCGTCCCATTAAAACCTTGGCAGGCCTCAGAGTACGTTCGAAGTTCGCACCATTGGGTTGGTGGTGTAGGTTCGGTTGAGACGGAC
The DNA here is from genome assembly GCA_963969285.1 of Odontomyia ornata. NCBI lineage: Eukaryota > Metazoa > Arthropoda > Insecta > Diptera > Stratiomyidae > Odontomyia > Odontomyia ornata. Next base: position 398,286,156 of record OZ017738.1, read on the forward strand.
TCCCGATTATCGCTGGTCTGGCTCTGAGCACTTGTCCCCATAAGGGCTTGTGCCAATCCTTGCATGGCCTCCCTGCTCTGCAAAGATAACCATGGGACCAGAAAGGCGACTACACACACGAACGGAGATAACGGCTCCGAGGGGGGACCCAACAAAACTGGAGCAAACAAAATCAAAAGACCAAAGAATCCAAAAAAGAAACAAAAAATAATAACAACGACGACGCAAACAGCGGTTGCAGCCACGATGTTAACAGTACATCGAGAGCGGTACTAACTACGACAAAAACGAAGAATAACACAATGACAGTGAAGGCAGACGAAAAACAGAGAATAGCTGACAGTCTGGTCCAGACTGAGATTCCTGCGGAGTTCGGCCGCAGCAAAAAAATGATGCGAACGCCAGAGCGTCCCATGAAGGAAAAGCGGGAAACTCTGCAGGACGCTTCAGGGGTTCGAGAGGTGGAAGAAAATATAGATAATTTGATGGTCACTGCTTCGATCGTTACCGAAGCGACCGATGCAACGGTTGTAAATCCCGATATAATAAAGAACTATTCTGAAGCCAACCAGGAGATTACGGCACGAAAAGCAACCAGTGACCAGACACCGCGTGATTGCAGCGCCAACGTCGAAAATGTGGCGGAAGTACTGCATTCGGAAACGGAAAGCGATAACCTCTCCCAAGGATGGTTGCAAGGTACAGTTACCGCCCAGCGATACAAAGAAGAAAGGCTACTCCAAAAAGCGAGAGATGTTCTGAAAAGAATACAATCGGCATGCGACCCCCCAAAAATCAGCAAAGCAGTAAAGATAGGGCTCCCTGAACTAGAGGAGCTCCTAGATCGCATAAGGCACTATTGGAGGAGCTAGCTAAGGGCCAAAGACAAACAAAAGACTAAAGAGGCGCTTAGAGCGAAATCTAAAGGCAACATGCAGATAGCTCCACCATTAACAGTCAATAAAAGAATGGCGGCTAGCCCAATCGAAGGAGATCGGGATAAAAGAAGGAAAGAAAAGGCACTCGATGGGCGTGGAGCACCGGATCACGGGTTCCGGACAGTGCTTACAAAAGGAGCGAAGAAAGCCGCTCAGAAACTCCTTCAAAAAAAGCCAGAAAGTAAAGTTCGCACGGACGCCCAATCAGAAGAAGGACCTGATGCAAAACAGGAGAGGCAGAACAAATGATGGAGACCCCGGCAGCAGGCACTACTCGTAAAGCCCTAAGATGGCCCATCCTACGCGGATGTACTGGGGGAAATCAGGAAAAACGTAACGCCCGAAGACACCAATACTACAATTAAAGTAGTACGACCAACGCAGTTGGGCCACATACTGGTCGAATTAGGAGCAGAGGCCGGCAATAAAGAAGCAGTGACTTTCAAGCGGAGAGTTGTGGACGGGGGGATGGTTCCGTGTAGATTCGGTGCTCAGGGACCACCTTCTTTAGTGTGTACCTAACGCCTAACGAATCGATATCATCTTTCCAAGGCAAGCTTCAGGCTTTTGAGGGCGCTGTCTCGAACGCAGAGGGCAAAGTCCTCGTTGGGGGCAACTTCAACGCTAAAACAATCGAATGAGGCATGCCTCAGATGCATCCGCAGGGAAAACGAATCCTGGAAATGGCGGCCAGGACGGCCCTCGTCGCACTAAGCTCCGGAAATACACCAACTTTTCACCGTATTGGCTGTGAGGGAACCATACCGGACGTGACAATTGCCCCGGAGTCCTTAGTACGGAGGATACACAACTGGAAAGTATTAGAGGACTACTCAGCTAGTGATCATCAGTGCATTCTGCTTGAGATAAGTGATGCTGTCTCCCGACATCCGTCCTCTCGGCTTTCTACAACTGGATGGAACATCGGAAGGATGGACGTCGAGAGGTTTATTGAGGTGCTCACAGCAGGTGAGTCGCTGCAGGGAGCTTCGGAGGGGACGGAAGAACGGGTAGTTTAAGACGTGGTGAACTCTACTATGAGCATCATTACGACTGCTTGCTGCGCTTCTATGTCCCGTCGACGATCCCGGCACGGCAAGCCCCAAGTGTACTGGTCGTCAACTGAAATCGCTGAAAAGCGAAGGGAGTGTCACAAGCTTCAACGTGAGGCTCAACGGGTGCGGGTGACGAGGCATGCAACTGCGTGGCAGCATATAAATCGGCCGGGAAATGCCTTCGCAAACTGATCAACAGTAGCACGGCTCCCTGCTGGCAAGACCTAGCCGACAATGTGAACAAGGATCCGTGGGGCCTTGGCTACAAGCTCATCATGCGGAAGCTTGGTGCCCTACGGAAACCTTGTATACATGACGCGGAAAAGATGGACGCGATAGTGCGGGGACTCTTCCCCGCCCATCCCGTCCGTGTTGACGCTGTCCATGGTGAAACAGCAGTCGAGTACCCACTCTTCACACAGCTGGAACTGGAGGAGGCAGTCCTCTTATTGAAAGTGAGGAAGGCTCCAGGTCTAGATGGTGTTCCCGCTGAGGCGAGGTGTTGCGGCTGGTGTATCACCATTGTCCTGACTTGCTGCTCAGCACATTCAACGCTTGCCTACGGGACGGGGTTTTAGCGCTAAGATGGAAGGTGGCGAGGCTCGTGCTGATCAGCAAGGGGAAGGGAAATCCCGAATCACCGTCTGCATACTGCCCTTTATGCATGCTAGACATGGTCGGGAAAGTGCTAGAGAAACTCATCAAGGAAATACTCACTGACGCGATTCGTGCTGCTGGGGACCTATTTTCTCGGCAGTACGGCTTTAGAGCAGGACGTTCTACCATTGATGCGATTGCAGAGGTGGTGGACGTGGTCCAAAAGGCAGAGGCATATAATCGCACCAAGCGACGGATCGTCCTGTTGGTGACACTCGACGTCAGGAATGCCTTCAACTCCACTAGATGGGTGGATATTCTGGATACGCTGGAAAACTTTTTTCAAGTTCCAGAATATCTAATGCGGCTTTTGAGGTCCTGCCTTAAGGACCGAAGCCTACTCTACAACACGACACAGGGCCAACGAAGGATGGAAATTACATCGGGTGTTGCCCAGGGATCTATCCTTAGTCCGGACCTGTGGAACGTGTCTTACGAGAGGCTTTTGAGACTTGAGATCCCAGATGAGTCGCGCTTGGTCGGCTATGCGGATTATGTTGCGGCTCTGACCGCTGCACGCACTTTTGAACAAGCGCAACTTAGGCTAGGTATGCTAATGCGCCAAGTGAGGGGTTAGATGACTGCTTTCGGGCTCAGTGTAGCATTGGAGAAAACCAAAATGATCTTCTTGACAAAAAAGAGAATCCCTAGAGTAAGGATGATCAGTATTGGCGACTTAAAAATTGAATCAAAGCCAGCAGTGAAGTACCTGGGGCTACTGATCGACTCGAAGATGAGTTTTTCTGAGCAAATCAGGGCAACGGCTGAGAATGCTGCTTCGGGAATATCAGCTCTGAGTCGATTTATGCCCAACGTAGGGGGACCCAGCCCATCAAGAAGACGCCTCTTGATAAGTGCTGTAGGGTCAGCGCTACTGTACGGAGCAGAGGTATGGGGCGACGCTCTCAGCAAGGAGGTATACCGAAAACGTTTGGCACAGGTACAGAGAAGAGGAGCACTGAGAATTGCATCCTCGTATCCAACAGTCTCTGACTCAGCGGTGAGAGTTATTGCAGGCGTGATACCTGTCGCCCTCCTTGCTAGAGAGCGCCGCGCTATTTACCTGCGCCAAAACGAGGATGCGAGGGAGATGGTTGTCCGTGAGGAGAAACAGCGCTTGCTCAACGATTGGCAGCAGGCTTGGGTGAATTGCATGAAGGGAAGGTGGACTGCGCGCCTCATCCCGGATGTGAGACCGAGTCTAAATCGAAGGGATGGTGAGATTACCTTCTATCTGACCCAGCTTTTGAGCGGGCACGGGTGTTTTCAGTCTTACCTGCACAAGATCGGTAAGTCGCGGTCTCCCGATTGTCGGTTTTGCCCAGCAGAGGAGGACAATGTCTATCACACATTTTTTGCATGAACGAAATGGGTCAGGCTGCAAAGGGAACTCTACAGGTAGACGGGAGAGCTCATCTCCGAGTAATAAAGTTGCGGTGATGCTCGAATCGGTTGACAAATGGAACCAGTTGGCACATTATGCTCGAGCAGTCCTAAAATATAAAAGGGACTCACAGCAGGCGTGGGCACTGGGGCTGGGGAATCGCTTTTCCGGCACTTTCTCTTCTCCTATCCCCTCCCGCTAGGAAAGGGACTCCCCAGCTTGAAGGCGCCCCACGGCGTAACAAAACGAGACCTGGCCCAAAGTAATGTGTCAAACGGTTCCAGGCTGGGTTCTCAGGTTGACAGGGGAGGTGTTTAGTGGGTAGTCCAGTCGCTTTCTTGCGAGCATGGGAGTCCCACACTCTGTGCATAAATGGCATTCACCTCACTACCACAAAAAAACATAAAGCTAACTCTTGAAGTTGCGCCGCCACCAGTCACACCCGAAATTATGGGAATTTATGATATAACCAACCGAAACAATATCGTCATCTTTTAACCGACTCGGAATTGCTTTTCATACGTAAGGGCGAGGATACCCTTAAGCAACACCAAACTTTAGCGTGCACATTTTTTTTCACAAACTTACTCATCATATAAGACATTCATGGCTCCTATGTGACGAAAATTTCCGAATTTGGCTGGAAATTTATGTTTTAAATGCTTGAAGCAAAGCCAGCCAAAATCAACTTTCATTGCTCATTGAAAGAGAAGGAGTTGTATAAATTTATATCAACTTTATAAGGCAGATGAACTGATAGACAAAAACTGATAAACAAAACAAACTGATAAACTGTCAGTGAATTGTTTTACTGACATTTCCCCGAACTAAGTTTAATAGGAGTGAGATTCTTATCAACCCCCGAAAGCACCAATTTTCATGGTGGGAAACCGTACAACCGACCACACGTAGTGAAACTTTCAATGTCCCCGACCTACAAGATGGAGCCGTTGGCTGGAAAACTAATAAAGGAAGGATGTTCCGCTCTTCTTTTGATCAGTGAAAATCAGTGAAAGAGTGCCGGTTGGAAAATAAAGTTAGTGAATGCACGTATCGAACGGAGGATCGATATTGAAAGAAGTATTAGCAGCTAAATTGGCCACGGCCGTAAGCAGAGCGGAGGACGGCATCAATAAATTGACAGCAAAGTAAGCAAAATCAAATTATTTGGTTACCCCCACATCAGCGGCAGCAGAATCATCGTTTTAAGTGCCGGCCAACCATTCTTTTTTTAATATTCAATTGTATATTTTATTGTGAATTTCCCATCAAAATTTGGAGGTAAAGTCAAATTGAATGGGATCTTCTGGTTGTTTGCTTTCCTTCTTTTGTTTCAGTTCTAGATCCTGTGAACTTTCTGCTCGTGGGTGGGAAGATATTTTTTTTCCCCAAGAAAGGACTTTACTGGTGTCGGTTTGAAGTCGTGGGATTGCCAAGTGCCCGTTGTGGTCAAGCTACGCTTAAGGTTTTCAGGGTTTTCCAAGTGTTTCTTTCAGGTGTTGTGTTGTTCAATTTGGTAGAGTAGAATCTTCGTTCGGTAAGGTTCCACCCATTGTTCGCTGCGGAGCCGTAACCTCGTTCGGTGGTTCCAATCGGTCTCCAAGGGCGGACGAGTGGCTATCCGGGACCGATAAGAGCCTGACCGGAGCACCCCTTTTAAAAGTTGAAAATGTTGCAGGCTGTACCTAAGTACACCCAAAATATTGCACACTTTGCCTTAACAGAATTTACAGCCCAGGTGAAAGAAAAAGCTAACAATTCTTGAGACCCTCGAAGATAACAACAAAGATATTAATACTAATTGTGACACAAAAGTAGCCGGAAATCGCAAATAACACGCAAAATATTTAATTATTAATCAAAATCAAACAGAGCCAAATCTGGTGAATGTAGATGTTGATCGATGGTATTTATTGCGTTTTCGGCTTTAAATTCGGTCACAATAACAAAAAATCACAAAATCACAATAAACGCAACGCACTACCGAGGTGTACTGACTTAAGCAGCTGCTTTAAACAAACTGGTTGACAGATTGCGCTCATATTTGGCATAGTAATTAAGAACAGTCCTACCAACTTAACAAAATAATTTAATTTAATTTAATTTTAATTTTTAAATATCATTTGCTAAATATCATTTACTATGCGAGGGAGATGGTTGTCCGTGAGGAGAAACAGCGCTTGCTCAACGATTGGCAGCAGGCTTGGGTGAATTGCACGAAGGGAAGGTGGACTGCGCGCCTCATCCCGGATGTGAGACCGAGTCTAAATCGAAGGCATGGTGAGATTACCTTCTATCTGACCCAGCTTTTGAGCGGGCACGGGTGTTTTCAGTCTTACCTGCACAAGATCGGTAAGTCGCGGTCTCCCGATTGTCGGTTTTGCCCAGCAGAGGAGGACAATGTCTATCACACATTTTTTGCATGAACGAAATGGGTCAGGCTGCAAAGGGAACTCTACAGGCAGACGGGAGAGCTCATCCCCGAGTAATAAAGTTGCGGTGATGCTCGAATCGGTTGACAAATGGAACCAGTTGGCACATTATGCTCGAGCAGTCCTAAAATATAAAAGGGACTCACAGCAGGCGTGGGCACTGGGGCTGGGGAATCGCTTTTCCGGCACTTTCTCTTCTCCTATCCCCTCCCGCTAGGAAAGGGACTCCCCAGCTTGAAGGCGCCCCACGGCGTAACAAAACGAGACCTGGCCCAAAGTAATGTGTCAAACGGTTCCAGGCTGGGTTCTCAGGTTGACAGGGGAGGTGTTTAGTGGGTAGTCCAGTCGCTTTCTTGCGAGCATGGGAGTCCCACACTCTGTGCATAAATGGCATTCACCTCACTACCACAAAAAAACATAAAGCTAACTCTTGAAGTTGCGCCGCCACCAGTCACACCCGAAATTATGGGAATTTATGATATAACCAACCGAAACAATATCGTCATCTTTTAACCGACTCGGAATTGCTTTTCATACGTAAGGGCGAGGATACCCTTAAGCAACACCAAACTTTAGCGTGCACATTTTTTTTCACAAACTTACTCATCATATAAGACATTCATGGCTCCTATGTGACGAAAATTTCCGAATTTGGCTGGAAATTTATGTTTTAAATGCTTGAAGCAAAGCCAGCCAAAATCAACTTTCATTGCTCATTGAAAGAGAAGGAGTTGTATAAATTTATATCAACTTTATAAGGCAGATGAACTGATAGACAAAAACTGATAAACAAAACAAACTGATAAACTGTCAGTGAATTGTTTTACTGACATTTCCCCGAACTAAGTTTAATAGGAGTGAGATTCTTATCAACCCCCGAAAGCACCAATTTTCATGGTGGGAAACCGTACAACCGACCACACGTAGTGAAACTTTCAATGTCCCCGACCTACAAGATGGAGCCGTTGGCTGGAAAACTAATAAAGGAAGGATGTTCCGCTCTTCTTTTGATCAGTGAAAATCAGTGAAAGAGTGCCGGTTGGAAAATAAAGTTAGTGAATGCACGTATCGAACGGAGGATCGAGATTGAAAGAAGTATTAGCAGCTAAATTGGCCACGGCCGTAAGCAGAGCGGAGGACGGCATCAATAAATTGACAGCAAAGTAAGCAAAATCAAATTATTTGGTTACCCCCACATCAGCGGCAGCAGAATCATCGTTTTAAGTGCCGGCCAACCATTCTTTTTTTAATATTCGATTGTATATTTTATTGTGAATTTTCCATCAAAATTTGGAGGTAAAGTCAAATTGAATGGGATCTTCTGGTTGTTTGCTTTCCTTCTTTTGTTTCAGTTCTAGATCCTGTGAACTTTCTGCTCGTGGGTGGGAAGATATTTTTTTTCCCCAAGAAAGGACTTTACTGGTGTCGGTTTGAAGTCGTGGGATTGCCAAGTGCCTGTTGTGGTCAAGCTACGCTTAAGGTTTTCAGGGTTTTCCAAGTGTTTCTTTCAGGTGTTGTGTTGTTCAATTTGGTAGAGTAGAATCTTCGTTCGGTAAGGTTCCACCCATTGTTCTCTGCGGAGCCGTAACCTCGTTCGGTGGTTCCAATCGGCCTCCAACGGCGGACGAGTGGCTATCCGGGACCGATAAGAGCCTGACCGGAGCACCCCTTTTAAAAGTTGAAAATGTTGCAGGCTGTACCTAAGTACACCCAAAATATTGCACACTTTGCCTTAACAGAATTTACAGCCCAGGTGAAAGAAAAAGCTAACAATTCTTGAGACCCTCGAAGATAACAACAAAGATATTAATACTAATTGTGACACAAAAGTAGCCGGAAATCGCAAATAACACGCAAAATATTTAATTATTAATCAAAATCAAACAGAGCCAAATCTGGTGAATGTAGATGTTGATCGATGGTATTTATTGCGTTTTCGGCTTTAAATTCGGTCACAATAACAAAAAATCACAAAATCACAATAAACGCAACGCACTACCGAGGTGTACTGACTTCAGCAGCTGCTTTAAACAAACTGGTTGACAGATTGCGCTCATATTTGGCATAGTAATTAAGAACAGTCCTACCAACTTAACAAAATAATTTAATTTAATTTAATTTTAATTTTTAAATATCATTTACTCGGGAAATTTAAATTACAATTTCCGGCTAGTTCGTTGTTAAAATGTATATTATGTCCCGATTATACTTTGCCATCATAATATTTTTTTGATTTTTTCAAGCTCTCTAAATAAAAATAATGATACTGAAGAAATGATGGATACCATCCCTATTTAAAAACCATTCTATGAACCTAACATTGTGAAAAATTATGACAAATTAAAAAGCTACAAATTAAAACTTATTTCACTTCACAACCATCCATCAAATTTCTTGTCTATCATAAAATAAATCCTCAATGGTAATTTTTATACCAGAGATAATTAACTAAGTTATGCTTTTACGAATTTCTCCAAAAAAAATGTTTGATTAATATGCGCTAAGGATACGCAAAATAGCTATCTTATTCTTCAACGTTTGATGATATATTTCATCAATTTTTAATTTTTCATTTGCATTTTATCTCGTGAAAGATGAAGATGTTTCCAAAGAAATGCTAAAATTATTTATTATTCCTAAGAGGATTTCCAACAGGTAAGAAAAAGTATCTCAAATTAAATGCGATGCTATGGATAGCATAATTAAGTCACGATTAAGTTCTCTTTTGAAAATGTGAGAAAATAATATAAATCTTTTAGTAGAGAATGAATTTTCTAGACTGCTAGGAACATTGAAATGAATACCTTGAAATTTACTTGACCTTTATTTCAATTTACTAAGAAATGTTTCATGGGAATGAATAACTTGAAGATACATAAACTTGTAATTTTCGACCAAAAGATTTTATTAAATTAAATAAACAAACTTCATAGCACTTAGACCCCATTGCAATTGCCCTCTTTATCCAAAATGGTTTTAATTTCATGAGACTAATAAAGAACCCACACCATTGCCCCATAACGAATTTTCCTTATTTCATTGTGACGTCATTACTTTTTATTTCAGCTCTAAATGGCTTCAGAACATGGCAACCGTGAATTTAAATTTGCTCGACGGGTATTCTTTCAGCACTGGGAACATGTTTTTTTCTCTGCAACAAATAAAAGAGAATTTCAAATGAAGCTCCACGGAAAAGTCCTTTTCAAATGTTTCTCAAGACTAAAGACAACGAAACGACTGCAAGTGGATCTACAAAAAAATTCTTTTCTTTCATTTGGTTTTCTGACTTTTCTTTTCCGCGACGATTTAAATGGTTTCGGGTTAATTTCAACGGTACGACCGGTATGAAACAAACCTTTCATTTTCGAGTAAAAACTGATTGAGGATTTCAGCACAAAAGTTTAGAGTTGGAAGTAAATGTACATTCGGTGTTTCACAATTAAAGGAATCAAAAAAGGCTTGTTCGTTAGGTTGTTAAAAATGTTGTATAATTTTTTGTGGCACATCATAATTGTGAAAAATGTTTGAAATTGGTCCCAGACTGAGACATACGATGAAGGGTTTCATGAAAAGTAAGCTTCAGGAATTTTCGAAATGAATTCATGTCATTTTGGGAGCTTATTTTACATCATTTAAATATGTAAATTACACTGCCTTAAGCTACTTATATTTGAAACAAAGAAAGATTACTTATGAAGTAAAAGTCGGCAAGAGAATTTCTTTAAAGGTTTATGTGATTTGGTGAGAAAAAGAGTTGATTCAATTTATGAGTTGGTTTCATGTGCATGCAGCCTCCAGAAAATAATTTTTAATCTGAGTACTTTTTAATCATGAGTTGGAATTTAAACATTTGCACAGCTTGTTCCTAATTAAGAACGAAAAATATTATTAATTTGTTTTGTTTTTTTTAAGACTACAGCCTCTTTTGGGTCTTCACATGAAGATAAGTTAAATTAGAACATTATATCTATGGTATTATATGGGCACTCCAGAAGATGATATGGTCAGTATCAAGCTCTGGCCATGCGTCCATCCACCCAGCTGCATTTCGTCCTGATGTCAAGCCGGTGGGTAAAATATCATAAAGAAAAAAACAAAACACTAATTATTTTAAGATGATCGCCTTGAAATGCTGAAAACTACTCTCATTGGTCGTGAGATCAACGAAATTTTATATACAGGAACTATTCTCTCCAAATGATAGTAAATTTTATTTCGGTTGACAATTCTGATACCAGATACTACTTAAACTTCTGTTTTGTCACGAGGGCCTTTCCCCCTGAGTAATTAAATAATACTGGAGTGGACAACCACGTGACCATGTGGTCGCATCAACCCCTGCGACCACTTTTCCTACTGCTACGCTCTTGTTTACAACCTAAGAGAGAGTCAAATTAAAATGCATCGTAGTAGTCTTTGCGTATGGACGTCTTTTAAATGACTCCTGTCAAAAGTTTTCAAAAATTAAATTAATTTTTTAAAAACGTTAGTCCGAAGTTAATTTTTATCGGAAAAAAATCTTATATTGTCGAAGTAATCGACTCAGGAAATTTCTATCGAATATTTTTACTTCGATTGGTAACGAAAAATAAATTACCAAAGAAAATTTCGCCGCTGGTATTTAGGAGCCCGACGGCTTCCCACCGTTAGGGCAACCTGGGGAAACGACGAATACGAAACTGGCGATAATCACCAAAAGAAAGCATTGCGAAGAAAACTCCGCAGATGGAGGGTGCAAGCTGCAAATAATAGTGGACAATCAACAAATGGCCAAATTGCAGAAAGAAAATGATGAACAAAGGCAAGAGATACAGTCTCTCAAGGATCTTTTCAAGAAAGGGATGAAACCTCAAAAGACGCAGCCACAAAATCAATGGCAACAGGTAACAAAGCCAAAGAAAAGTACAAATCAAGCAATTCCAGAGGAAGTTCTAAGTGCTGGTGGCACCAAGGAGATCCAAAATTATTTTGCAGCGCTGGAGGGATTAACCGAAGATATGGAAATCGAAGAAAACATCGGAGGTAATTTTAATCTAGATAATGACTTAAATTTCATTCAATATTTAAAGAACAAAAATAAGGAGAAAAAACCAGCCCGCAGTTCTGCTGGTTCCTCTGAAAAAGCTCCCAACAAGACAGAAAAAGCTCCGCCAATCAACGTGTTCGGAGAAACCGGGAAAGATATGGTTCGGCTTTGGCAGCCGAAAATAAACTGGCCAATTTCGAAATCAAAAGAGTTAATGCCGAAAAATTAACTATAAGGACGAAATCACTGGTTGATTTCAAGTCAGCCAAAGATGCGCTGATTTCTGGGGAGGTTCCACACTTCACCTATACCCCAAAAAGTGAAAAGAATCAGACCTTCTTGTTGAAGGGTTTGGACAGCGGAGAGGATACGGTCGATCTTCTTCAGGTGCTCAGGGAGGCTGCACCAGATATTGATTTTGTTTCAGTCAAAGCCTTTGCGACAAGAAGGTCGACCATAGAAAGGAAGAATTTACCACTTTACGTGGTACAAATTGCAAACAAGAGAAGTCCAAGTGCCCTTCAACAAATAAGGTACTTGAATTTCAGAGTGGTGGGGTGGGAACGCCTCCAGAAAAGAGAGATCAACCAGTGTTACCGGTGTCAAAGATTTGGACATTCGGCTGCCAATTGTGCCATGCACTATCGTTGCGTTAAATGCAAAGACGTTCATGCTCCCGGTGAGTGCAAATTGGCTCAGACGGAGCCTAAAGAAAAATTATACTGCATTAACTGCGGTGTTTTTGGTCACCCAGCATCATATCGAGGATGCTCCCGATATCAAGATGCAAAAGTTAAATTTCCTCCAAAGCAAACACAAGTACACCGTAATATCATGAGTATCATTTGCACTCGCCGCTAGAGGACCAACAGAAAATGCTGGAAATAATGTAAATAATGTAGGTGGCAATAATGAGCTGCTTCTCAAAATTTACCAGCAACTTAATTCTTTATCGGAGAGAATCGACAAACAATATTCAAAAATTAACTTTGCTTTTCAGCGTTTAGGTCTTTCAAATGCCTAATAATAACTTGTCATCCAGTAATATTCCCATGGATAGGCTTCTCCTCATATCGATCAACGCTAACTCTGTCGTTGCCATACATCGACGTGATTATCTCTTTGAATTCATTGTCAAGCAAAAGCCTGACATCATACTTCTCACTGAAACCCACCTCAATTCATGGCATTCCATGGAATTCAAAGATTTTGCATTAAGAAACGATAGGGTAATAGGTGATGGGGGAGGTGGCACCGGGATATTGGTTAGAAGACCCTATTGTTTCCAAAATATTGAAAAAGTCGAATTCAAAAACTTTGAATTTCTTGAAGTGTCCGTCATCAAAATTTCACTGCCAGCTGGGAATAACCTCTTCGTTATCTCTGCCTATGCAACTGGTCAAAATGTTCTCAAGTTCAAGGAGGAACTCAATTCTTTGTTTGAAATACTTGAATTGAACAGGCTGCATAACTATTATATTTTTGCCGGTGACCTGAATGCCAAGCATACATCATGGCTAAACGCCACCAATAATCCAAGAGGTGTATTCCTGAAATCATGGATAACAGAGAACCAAATTGAATATAGGTGCAATCTATATGGGTCGGAGTTCCCAACGAAATCTAGGACAAATTCATATTTGGACCTCTGCATTGCTGACGCAAGACTTGAATTCAGCTTTAATAGTCCTCAACGGAAACTGCAGGTGCTTCCTTACGATAGCGACCATAACGCAATCGTAATGGGAATCAATCATCAAAGGAATGATTTCTTCCTCATTCCAGTTCAACATGAAAACCATCGGTTAAATTTCAAAAAAACAGACTGGGGAAAGTTTCAAAAGAAGTTTAATCGGGAGTACCAGAAGCAATGTCCCTCTTCTGATGATGGCAACTCTTGCTCAATGGTTCCTAATAACAGAAATCTAACTGACGATGAAATAGATCTCTATTTGTCGAAGTTAGAGAGGCTGACGTTGGAAACGATCGAGAAAGTAGTTCCCAAGATTAAACATCGAAACAATATGGAAAGATATGAAACACCAACCATCGCAAGGTTGAAAAGATTGAAAAGCCTTCTTGTCCCCGCGTCAATAATATTTATCGACGATTTTTGGACTACAACCATCCCTCGTTGGCTTTGTTGAAATTACACCTGAAGAATGTCCGGAACTTAATCCGTTCATACTTCAGTAGTGAGGTCAGCAATCAATGGGCAGAAAAACTGAGGGGTATTAGCCCACAGGACCCAGATGGCGTTTTCGTGAAAGTGAAAAGCTTATTCCGCAGGAAGTCTCGAGTGAAGGTATCGAATCTTGAAGTCACTAGTGATGAGATAAATCTTCTCGATAGAGCTGGTATCGAAATTAATAGTACGACTCCGGATAGAAATGGAAACAGGATTATATGTGATAGATTGCAGAAACTTGCCCTGATTGGAACACATTTTGAATTGGTTCATCTGCCAAACCCAGAGAGAAGGAATGAAATATTTTCGGAGGTCGTTGAAGCAAAAGTTTCCGACTTCAAATCAAGCCTGAACGGCCAATCAATTCTTCATTTCGATGAAACATTAACATCTGACCTCATACCGAGCTTGAGTCTTATTGATTATTTTGTCAGCTATGAAGACTTGTGTTTCATATTTCGCAGAATAAACAACAAAAAATCATGTGGTACTGACGGTATTCCAAATATAGTTCTCCGACGTTTGCCTGAGGTTGCTATTAGGAATTATTGCATATTGTTCAACAACATATTGAACAATTCATATTTCCCAAATGAGTGGAAAAAGGCAAAGGTATTTCCGATCTTGAAGAAGGGAAAAAAATCTTCATGCCCTAAAAGCTATCGCCCAATCGGCTTGCTGCCTAACATCAGCAAGGTGTTTGAAGTGATACTCAACAGAGCATTAAGCGCCCACATTGAGAAATATGAGTTGATGCCGAATTGCCAATTTGGTTTTCGTGCCAGGCATTCGACCATACATGCAATAACGAAAGTAACCTCAGACATCTGTTGGAAACTAAACAACAAAGAATGTGTTGGAGCATGTCTCATTGATATGGAGTAAGCCTTCGATACGGTGTGGTTAGATGGACCAGTTTTCAAACTTCTTCAGGACAGGCTCCCCAGACACCTTGTCGCCCTGATGTGCAATATGTTATACGGGAAATCATTTGTTGTAACTGATGGAAATCTGACAACAATGCGCGAATTCAAGGTCTTGAATGGCCTACAGCAGGGAACAGATACTGCGCCCCTGCTTTTCTCAATATTCATTCGCCAGCTATTGAACGGCTTTGATTTGAATGTCTCGCCAACGCGATCATTGGTAGCGTTTGCTGATGATCTGATCATCTATACGGCAGATCGAAAAGCTACAGTAGTTCAGAGCAATCTTCAAAAGATGTTTAATGATGTGCAGCTCTACACCGACAATTGGCGAATGAAAATCAATGCGCAGAAGTGCGAAACAATTTTGTTTCGGACAACGCTGCAGGGGGCCAGTCAAGACCTGAAACGTAATTGGAAAGATTTCCACATCATGGCTGGTGAGGGTAGTTCAGAACGGGTTCCACATAAATCCTGTGTTTGATACCTCGGTGTTCATCTCGATCAGTATCTGTACTATACTGTACATGTCAAAATCATGCTGAGTAAAGCACTGAAAGTAGTCATGGCCCTTCAGCGACTCTTTCATTCCAGATACATTAATCAAAATGTCAAAGATATTTGTTGCAAGACCCTGGTTAGGCTAGTTTTGACATACGGATGCCAGATCTGGTACAACCAGAGTGCTAGTACAATGGAAAGATTAAGAGTTTTCGAAAGGAAATGTCTTCGTGCATGTACTGGTTTGTACAGAAAGCCTGAGATGGATTGGAAGCACTATATATCGAATAGAAAAATTTATCAAACCGCTCAAGTGACAAGAGTCGATATCTTCATATTGAAACTTCTTCGGAATCATATCGCAAGATCTGTAACTGTGACCGAAAACCCTTGGATTTCACAGCCGTTCCACCCTACAGACGGGTATATTGTGACTTGCCTCACTACTGGCTTCGTTCCTCCAGAAGCATTCGTGTATTTGGACATGAATCGATATGTTTTTGATTCTGACGGCGTCTCAATCATATATCACATATATCGACGGGCCACCGATAAGAAGATAAAATATCCTCCGAATCTGAGTTCACGAGACCAACAATTCCAATGGAGATACTCATTTGCTAGATTCGTTGAAGCTGGTCGAGCTGAGATGGAACAATCTAGGTATTGGTGGCTGAATGACAATGTCTAAATCATTCGTGTTTATTTTCTGTTTTTGTGCTTTTTCTCGTTACTTAGTTTTTTAGATTCATCTCATTATTGCTACATCTAGTATTGTCGTTTAGTTGTATTATAAATTAGGTATAGGTTTCAATATAAGGTAACGTTTGTTTTTTTTTTTTTTGATTGAACTTATTTAGAATTAGGGTGTAACATATTAGGTATAGAATATAAGTTCATTGTTGTGTTAGTAGTATAAGTAATTTTTGAATAATGCTGGTTGGTTTTTTCTCCTTTTTTCAATTGAATCAAAAAATATTTAACAATCTTAATTAATTTAAATTTGCTAGTATATTTTTTTCATTAAATATGTTTAACTGATAACGTATAAATTTAGAGAGCCATTCGAGCCATTAAGTTTTTTATAGTTTTATTGTTTGGAATTTGCTTTATGTTCTTTTAAAAATTTTTAACGATTGGTATAAAATAAAGCGCTTTTGACTTTGACTTTGACTTAGAGAGTCAAATTGAATAAACAAACATGGCTGCTGCTCAATGAAAACAAATTTTCATACATTACCATACCATTATGAGAAAACGTGCAAAATATTAACATATTAACTACTTATCTGTGAAAGGAAACACCTAGAGATCCTTTTCAACTATAATTTTTACACGAAGGCACTGCACATTTCACTATGAAATTGTAAAATAATTTCACAGTGTCGCTCGTTAAAGTTATTCAGATCACAAAGCACAATAGAATGTTTAAACACTTAGAATGAGTTCAGGTCGCGAAAACCTTTTCACAGTTTTAATATCGGATAAAATTCGTATTTTGGGGTTCAATTTGGATCAGTCAACTTTACAGATGGATCCGATCCAGTGAGCTTCTGCAAGAAGAAAGTGAGCAGCAAGAGGTAGAGGGAGAGGAAATGACAGACAGATCCTTTGGAAGAGAACAGAAACCGGTCGCATGTTCTCCTATCCATTTTATATGAGCTTAGCCCATCCAGTTCTTATTCATCTGAGACAAGGCCGGACGCCTGTAAGAACAAGTTGCCCTTGTGCTGCACCAGGGCTGTCAATGGGAGAGTCCTCGTACTATACTAGGCTTAGCGAACAGGATGTCCAGCACGTCGTCTTCGTTGGGCCCGGCAGTCTGATGTTGCGAATCGTGTTACCTACACAGTAAACCGGATCATAGTCTACCACCAGATTCCCTTAAGTCCGGGCACTTTTGCTGTTTACTCACTACATCATACCATAAAACCGTTAATGCATTCACAGCAAATAAACACTTGGTGAACATGGTACCGGGACCAAATACTCAATTACCTTGCACTCAAAAAGTAGATCTTAGTCAAACGCCGACCTTTTTGCGGCTGATCGAAAAGCATACATATATTTCTAATATCTTGAAGCTACATAAAGTTATGCTGTCCTGGCTCCCAGGTCCAAGCACCAGCTCCATGCACATTTGCATGTATGGAAGCGATATCGCGGATCTAACAGTTTGTTTAATAAGTTACTGATCGCGTGGAGTCTGTGCTTGGATAGAAATCACATTTCCAGCTATTAATTGTGATAACAAACAAATAACTTTGTTGCAAATGGATTAAATTACAATGACTTTGTTGCAAAGGAAATGCAACAACTTTTGTTACAAATCAAATAACTAATGAATTGGTTAAATTTGGCCCTTAGATTTTAGATATAAGGATAGGAATCAAATTTATTGCAGAAGGGAAGAGGTGAGATTCACCATCTACCCCCTTGGACATGTCGTTCAAATATGTAGCACAGAGTTCACGGTGAAGGTCGTGAGGAGTTGGCGTCGTCTCGATGGTTATCTGGTTCCGCCGGCAGCATCGTTTCCGGGTTAGGTAGATGAAGAGACCCACCGCTATTGTGAGGGTTAGATATCCAATGCTTTGTGAAGTGTTACTAAATTAAGTCGATTCACTGGTCCTTAACCTTTTGATGCGGTCGCTAAGATCGGCGAATGCGTTCGTTATCGTGGGAGCGTTCAGATGAGGCATCGTAGGGCAATTGATATTAAGGATATCGACCGGCTTTTCAACGATGGGGAAGGTGGAGTTTATGATTCCGGAGGAAAAATTGCTCGCTAGTAGCACGATGCCATCCTTAGATATAGTGCATCCATCTATTACGTTGAGTATCCCTGTCCTGTTTTATGTAGTAGTCCGAACGCTGGAACCGCAGACCAAGTGGTAGCCGATTGGCTTGTGCATAATGTAAATCCAGTGATTGGAGCGATGGAGCTGGATCCATGCTAGGGTGAGTTGATGGTGCACCCCTTCCGGATGACTGGATGAATTTGCTTGCACACATAGTTCATATGGTCGGTTACGATACACCTGGCTAGTTCAGTATTATGCATCTTGCAAGATGTCCGCTCTGGTCATTATATCATTGACGTAGATTTGCCGTTTTATTGCTGCTGCACCTAAAGGACAGGAGCCATGTGCTTCTGTGGCGAGTCTGTGCAGGAATTTGATGGCCAGATAAGAGGCGGAAGTTATACCATATGTAACGGTGGTGAGCCTGAAGTACAGAAGGTGTTCCTCAGTAGAGTCCCTCTAAATAATTTGTTGATAGGGTTGGTCCCTTTTGTCAACTCTCAACTGACGGTACATCTTTCCCACGTCTACCGTGAAAACAAATTTGGGCAATAGTATCCGCAAGACCACTGAAAATACGTCTTGCTTAAGCGCCGGTCCGGTGCGAAGCGCGGAGTTCAAGGAGATGTTCGTAGAAATTTTAGCTAAGGTGTCGAAAACAACTCTTAATTTAGTGGTGGTGCTGTCGAGACTTACACCACAGTGGTGAGGCAGAAAAAAGTATGGTCGTTGCAGATCCTGCTCGCCGATTTCCTTCATGTGCCCAAGCTTGAGATACTCATGCTAGTGTCATGGAAAGCCTTGATACTAGTGGCCGACTCGTTTGGACACTTGGGCTGGGAAAGCAAACGGCGTAGGAGGCTGTTGACCAATATTCGGAAATTGTTGTAGCGATCATTCATTAGTTGTCATGCATAGGCATAATTGATATCGGATATTGGCATATGTTGAATCAGCTTCAAGGCTTCACTACTTAGGTTGCTGACCAAATGAAAAATTTTTCCGAACTGCTCTTCGCCTGCTTTTGAATGAGTCGCGTGTACAAATCTCGGAACTGGGTCCACTTCAAATAGTCTCTATTGAAGGTAGGCAGGGTTATTTTGGGCAGTTCAATGGCTTTACCACTGCTTGCGAGGATTTCCGGGCTCCCAAAATTTATTCCATCTATTTGCTGCTGCATTTGGATAACATGGTGCAGCAATTCCTTCTTGAAGAAGCGTTATTGTGCGACGTCGTAACTGATTACACTCGCAGATTCTGCATGGTCCTGGGTTCAATCATTTTCCTGCGAAAATTTGACTCAATAATCTGCTGTGTAGGCACATTTGCGTGTATGGAAGCGATATCGCGGATCTAAAAGTTTGTTTAATAAATTGCTGAGTACGTGGAGTCTGTGCTTGGATAGCAATCACATTTCCAGCTATTAATTGTGATAACAAACAAATAAATTTGTTGCAATTGGGTTGAATTAAATTGCAATGACTTTTTTGCAAAGGAAATGGAATAACTTTTGTTCCAAATCAAATGACTAATGAATTGGATAAATTTGACGTTGAGATTTTAGATTTAAATTTATGTACGGATAGGAAAGAAATTTATTGCATAAAGGAAAAGAGAGGTGTGAATCAAAAAGCTCTATATGGCGGTTCTCGATTGTAAGGCTAACACAAGAGGATAAAGGTAAGTCTTCCACGCCTGAAAACAATACCGATAATAACAACTTTGCCACCAAAAATTAGGTCGGATAACAGACAAACTCTTCTCACAAGAAAAATAGCCGAAACCTTTGATACACTAATGTTCAGTCCACACAATTGGTAGCAGGGCAGTCCAATATGTATTTAGCTTTGCCGCCTGATGGCACCACTATCGCAAGAGAGGCTCACTATCGTCTAACACATTCTTGTAGACAGCTACTATCAAAATTTCAGCCGAATGGGACTAGTAGATTTATTTTGACCACATGCGAAAGCGAGCGTGTCCGCATATTTTAGAAAAATGGAGAAGGAGCAACATAGCTCTGTGATTTGATTCTTGTTTTTGGAAGGGGAATCACCCAGCGAAATCAAAGAGCGCTTGAATGCTCTATACCGTGACTCTGTTCCTGCGACGGCGACCGTAGAAAATTTGCTTAACGAGTTTCAACGTGATAAAACGTCTTTTTTGAAGAGCCACGCCCAGGTGCCCCGAAAAGATAACGTGATAAAAAGCTCGTATTGGCAGATCGTCGATTGAGGGTGCACGAGATAGCTGAGAAAGTATTTTCTGCATAAAATGCTGGGCATGAGAAAGCTGTCGGCACGATGGGTGCCGCGTTTACTTTATCCGGGCAACAAACGCAACTGTCAGACCACTACAAAACAGTGTTTGACGCTATTTGAGCTCAATTGGAAGGAGTTTCTGCGTTGTTTCGTGACTTTTGATGAAACATGGCTCGGATGGTACACAGAGACCAAGAAATCGTCAAAACAGAGGACTTGATCTGACGAACTTGCTCCAAGGAAGGTGAAGGCTGCCTTATCGGCCAGAAAAATGATAGCTACGGTTTTCTGATACTCACAAGGTGTAATCTCCATTGACCACCTGGAGAAGAGCAAAGTGGTCAGAGGGCTTTACTATGCCGAATAATCGGACCGAATCACAGAAAATGGTTGATTGTCACAGTCCGTTTTTGAAGTGAATTTTTTTTCTTTAAGGAAGTTTTGCAGGGACCGAAACAAATGGTAATCTGATGGTGGAAGGTCTGAACTATACGGTGGATACATCAAAACTTCCCAGCCAAGCTCTGTCAATTTTTGCTGGGTCATCAAAAATGTGTGTTGTCTCGCATTGTCATGATGGAAGACAGCATCCTTTCTATTGATCAATTCTGATCATACACACAGCATAACCTTATTTAAGGTTAATCCTGGCTTTAAAGTCGTTTGCGATGATTCACCTTTTTTTGACCATGACATTTTTCGAACGAGATTCTCGTATCTTACCCATTTTTCATCGCTCATTATGGTTTGCTTCAAAAATGGCTCGATTTTGTTACGTTTTATTAGCATTTCGCAAATGGAAATTCGGTCGATAAAATTTTTTTGTGTTACTTCATGCGCCACCCACACGGCGAGTTTCTTTGTGTATTCAGCCTTACGCAAATGGTTCAAAGCTGTTTGGTGATGGATATTCAGTTCTTTCGCAATGTCATGGGTGCTTATGTGTTGGTCTTCTCCAATTTTTTGTAAGATTTCATCGACTTTTTCAGTGATTGGTGGATCTGAGCGAGGTGTATCTTTGACATCAAAAGTTCCAGAACGAAAGCGAGTGAACCATCTCTTGGCTGTGGCTTTTGATAAACTATCTTGCCCGTAGACACCACAAATTTTTTCTCGAGCCTGCGATGCATTTCCGTCTTGATTGTAGTGATATTGTAAAAAATTACGAATTTTTCAGAAATTTCACACATTTTTAAATGAATACAACTTTTGACACGAATGATGAAATACAAAACTGTCTCTATGAAAATTGTAGAGTAGAGTGTCACCTTTGAAAAACATGTCAGCTTGACTCAATCTGATTAGTATTGCCCGATATATAACAACGAACACCATCTCGTGACAAAAAAGGCTCAATACTTTTTATAATACCCAATATATATACATACATACATGCATATATTTATATATATATATATATATATATATATATATATATATATATATATATATATATATGATAGATGGTGAAGTGATTTTCGTGATAAAGAAAGTTAGAATATAAATGGAAAGACAAGTGAAATGTAATAACATTTGAATTATTTGGAAAACAGTAAAATTTATTATTGTGCATTCTTAGTAAATAAACTCATTTAACTTAATTTAAAAGACGGTGGGTTTTCACTTTCCCAGTACAGAAGTGTCAGAAATGAGAGAGAAAACTTTAAGGGTGAAAACTTTTAAACGTTTTTAAAAGTACACACTAGTGGAATTTAGCGTACAAAAAAATCCGAAAGAACAAAAATCCGACGAAGCTTACATTTAAAGATTTACAAATTGACCGTGTCGGAGCTTAAACAAGAGCTAGAACAGCGGATTCTGGCTACGCAAGGTACAAAGGCGAAACTAATTGCATGATTGTATGACACGACTGAATCGGAAGGCGTGTATCTAGATTAAGTTGAGCCCTCAGATGCGGAAAAAGGTACAAAAGGTGGAGTAGCAGTAACACCGAAGTCAAAGGAACCAGAAAATGCGCTGATGCAAATGTTGATTCAGTTGCAGCAAGAGCAGCGACAACAATCATCCATTTTGACAGGGAAGCTTAATGAACAATCATCAAAGCTAGACCAGAAGCTAGACCAACAAGCAGTCGGAATCAAGGCAGACATCACACAGAAGCTGGAGAAAGAGCCAACTAAAGGCAAGTTTGCAGAGAGATGGAAAAAATGAAAAACGAATTGGAAGAAGCGAAGGCGGTAGTAACTGCTTCACGAGTCCCGCTTATAATCGCAGCGCAAAGCATATACAGAAATGTCAACGCACCAATATCCGACGGACTAGAGTATTTACAAAACCAAGTTTGAAGCCGCTGCCAGGACAAATCACTGGAATGAGCAGGAACGAGCAACTGCATTGATTCTTGCTCTAAGAAGCCCAGCTACCGATCTTTCGCAGGTTATTCCTGTTGAGTTTTTCTCAAACTCGGCTGTTATAATGAATTCGCGTTATGGAGACGATCATCTGCTACAGCATCAAATGCTGGTCTGGCAAAACCTTACAGTAGCTAGCCCAAGACATTGAGCGACTGGCATTTTTGGCTTACCCAGCCTACGAACCAGAACATCGAGATAATGCGGCGACCGAAGCATTCATCAGCGCATTAAAGGACCAGGAATTGCAACAAGCCGTGCGGTTTGCTCAAAAGCAAACGGTTAAGCACGCATTGGCTTATAGTCTGAACTTTGAGGTAGCGATAAATGTGACTCGTACCACTACCTGGTTTCGCGAGGTAGTGATAGACGAGTGAAGGTGTGAGCGCATGGAAATTGAGAGTGAGAAGCAGGTAAACGGTGCGCCTAGAGGCTGGAATTGCGGTGAGAAGGGGCATCTGCAAAGGGACTGCAAGAAGCGAAGAAAACGGAGCTATTGTGCAGGGTGGAGGAGATCCAGACCGAGTCAGGAACCCAGAATGGAAGCTTTTCAAATTGAGGGGGCCAAATTCATGGGGCAAAGGTTGGCTAGGAGGATCGACGTCCCCAGCATCACCATCACCGTACCAAGACTACATTGGGGAGAAGCAGACTTATGCCTTCTGGGTTAAGTTGACGGAGAGCATTGCACCATAACAAGCGAAACTGGAGCAACCCGATCGATTATTCGACCAGACCTAGCGAGGCAGCTACTACTTCACAAAGGCAGGACTTTCTCACTACGGACATCTACGGGAGAAACTGCATCTGTCCATGGAAAGGTCAACCTCCAGATAGAATTGGGAGACCTTGCGTTCTGACATAATTTTCTGGTCCCGAACATTATGGATAACTGCATCCTCGGAATGAATTCTCTGCGACCACATGGAATCATGCGAAATTTGAGCAAACGGGTATTGAAATGGCGAAATGTCAGAATGTTGATGGAGAATCCAAACGTTCGAATTCCCAAAATGAATGTGGTAGTACATGCTGACACTGATGTACCGAAATCTTCCGAGAGCATTGTATGGGCTTAGCATGATAGTGATTCTGGAGACCACCGATCTTATCTGATAGCGCCAACGAACACATCGGCATTGCCCAGTTTAACCGTGGGACGAAGCCTTGTAAGATTTATAAGGAAAGGATACGTGCCGGTTAGAGTCCTTAACACCGCAGACTCAACCACGAGCATCAAAGCAGGAGAAGTCATCGCCAGCTCCCAGCATGTTTCTACCACCACCTTTTTAGAAGCTACTCATGACCATCATTGGAAAAGGAGGCAAGACATAGACAAAGCCCGGGAATTCACGTTTGCAATATTGAAGCAGGCCAAATTGTCAGTGCACCTATTCAAGCGAGCCTCTGATCTGGTCACCAAGTTCAGTGACATCTTCTGAACAACCCCAGATGACCATGGCTGAACGAGTATGGTAACTCACGTCATAGATACACAGGGAGCCAAGCCAACTCAACAAGCACTGAAACGTCTTCCTACAGCCAAACAAAGAGAAATGAGCGCACTGATCTCGGACATGGAAAAACAAGGAGTTATCGAGCCTTCTGTCAGTCCATGGGCCGCACCAGTAGTTCCAGTTAAGAACAAGTTGGGTAAACAAACCTACGCTCATTTCAGAAGGGTTTTGTATTCAATTTACAAAATGCAGTCACCAGATCGAATCAAATCAAGGAACATGTCAAAGACGATTTTATTGGAGAAAATATGAAATACGAAGATCATACTATTATGAACAAAGTTGAACGAATTTCGGCTTCTGAGGTTTTTTGTATTGTTATACTCATAAATATCCCCCTTGATAATTATTTCAGATGTCCATCCGCGACGGAGGAAACACATTTTTCATGTATTTCCCCCCTGTGCCCCCACTGAAGCAAAAACTGACAGTTTAAGAAATGTTCTGAAAAGCTCCCATGAAAACCTTCATTTCATATTTATATCGGCTACGTTTGATGAATTTTTTTTTCAGGGACCATTCTTCTGTACTATTATCATCGATTAATTGCCAATTTTTTCGAATCCTAGAACGGTCATAAAGCCCTTTTGCTAGGAGCTCTCTCCCACCTCCTTGACTTGTTACACTTATGAGCATTAATTGTAGGTACTCATCTTCAGTCATTCATTAAATTGAATGAAATGTTCAAAGCATGCACATTAAACGTTGAAGTTGGGAAAAATAACTCAAAATTATTCAATCTTCGCATTTAAAACCGCCACTATTTCGTTTTACGATTACTGATACCACAACTGAACCGATTCTCAAAGATATTCATGACACCTATCATTCCTGAAATTTTCATGCAAATCCTAGCAAAACTGTAGTGTCTGAGTCGGTAAAAGCGCATGTTGTTCCACAGCCATATGTTGCCATAGTAATTAATGCAGCGCATATTGTTCCATAGTAATACAGGAAAATTCAAACCGCTATAACATCGCTAGATATGAATCAATCTTTATGAAACTTTCAGGATAGATCAATCTTATAAACAGACATCCACGTACTGAATTTCTTTGAATTTAAGGGTACCGTTAAGATTTTATTCAAGAAAATATAAAATCGATAAATCATACTATTACTAACAAAGTTGAGTGAATTGCGACTTCTCACGTATTTGTTGTTGTTGTACTAATCAAGGCCTACATGCTTGATTTTTTTCAGATTTTTCGGATCACAGGTGTCCAATCGCGAGGGGGGGGGGGACAGAAATTTTCCATGTATTTCCCCTCCCTGTGCACCCCTTGAAGCAAATTTTGCCAAACTAAGACCTGTTTTGAAAAGTTCTCATCAAGACCTTTCATTTGATACCCATATCGGCTACCTTCAATGAAATTTTTTTTCGGGGGGTCACTGTCCTATATGGCGAGACCCCCCTTAAATACCTTATAAAATTTTGTTGTTGTTGAACTTTGAAGAGATCACCACTTTACCCCTACACACAAAATTTGATGTTTCTAGCTTAAGTAGTTCCCGAGAAAAACTGCTGTGACACACGGACGGACGGACGGACAGACGGACAGACTGGTCGCGAAACTAGTAGCACTCGTTTTTGTGTCAAATATAGGCAGCTCAACGACTTCACTAAGAAAGATGGTTACCTGACGATATCATGAACACTTCAGCCGACGCAAAATGGTTTTCTACACTCGATCTCAAGAGTGGCTACAGGCAGGTAGAAACCGACAAGAAGGACAGAGAGAAGACCGCATTTTCAGTTGGGACTAGGTTGTGGCAATTTGTGGTGATGCCATTTGGGCTTTGCAATGGTCCAGCCACTTTCGAACGTATGAAGACCTGTTTGGTGTACCTAGATGACATCATTGTTATCGGGAGAACGTTCGAAGAGCATGTGCAGAATTTAGAAGAGGTGTTCTCCCGATTGCAACTGGCGAATTTGAAACTTAGTCCCGACAAGTGTACCCTTTTTGCCACTGAAGTAGAATACCTACGACATATGGTATCAGTTGAGGGGGTCAAAATAGACCCTGAGAAAACCGAAGCCGTAAAAATCTGACCAACACCAAACAACAAGCGCCGACTATGAACTTTTCTGGGTCTGGCGACTTACTATCGAGGATTCGTCAAAAGCTTTGCCAAAATAGCTAGGTCTTCATCAGTTAACCGAGGAAAATCGTCCGTATGTTTGCAATGAACAATGCCAGGCAGTCTCTGAGACCTTGAAGGAGAAGCTGTGTGAATCACCCGGGCTGGCATATACAAAACGCAGAAAAATGTTTTAGTTGACACCAATGTGAGCAACAGTGGGATTGGAGCTATACTCTCCCAGCAGATCGATGGCGAAGAAAGAGTCCTCTCGTATTACAGTCGAGTTCTATCAAAAAGTGATAGGAACTACTGCGTGACCAGGAAGGAGCTATTGGCTATAATAGAGGCAACCAAGCAGTTCCACAAACACCTATATAGCCAGAAATTTGTTCTTCGAGCAGACCATGTATCGCTGAGATGGCCACTTAGCTTAAAAAACCCCGAGGAACAAGTTAGCGAGATGAATCGAAAGATCGCAGTCATACGACTACAAAATTGTTCATCGGAAGGGCGGAGTTCGTGAAAATACTGACGCCCTATCTCGTCGCCCATGTCGTTCCAACTGCAAGCATTGCCGATGGATTGAGGAAAAGGAGCCGACCGTTGATCTGCGGATGATGACGGCCGAATTCGGTGAAGGTTGGTCATTGGA
>OZ017738.1:398322956-398497956 GCA_963969285.1 Odontomyia ornata
TAAACAAAAACAATACATTGTCTTTGAGCTCGAAGACAATGCATCGGCATGTTCAAAGTCAAGTTCATTGCAATTGCAATCTGAAACCCTTTTAGATGCGAACAATGAATTTGTCTTTGAGCGCGAAGGACTCAATGAAATTAGTAAACAAACGTTTTTTGTTTAGTCAACAACTTTGTTTATTTGATATCCGCAGGCCAATCCTCTTTTTTCTTTGAAAGCCGTCGGGCCTTGCTTAGTTGTGTGAGCAGACGCGTTTTCGACTACTTTGAGCAAGGCCCGACGGCTTTTAAAGAAAAAAAAAGTTTTTTGTTTACTATAATGTTCTGGCGCATGCCATGCGTGTAATGTAAACTTTTAAGAAATGTGTAGGATGTTATTTAAATACTTGAGTTAGAATTTGAATAAGAAATGAATGTAGATTCATTTATAATTTGAATTGAATTTAAAAGATTTCCGGCATATGCTACAAGCCGAGGAGCCGAAGTTACGACAGGATACCCAGGGCCAGACATAAGCCAAGGAGTCCTATTCGATGGTGGGACCGGTGGCAAATGGTGACTGACGAAGACCGGCCAGGCTTAAGCCGAAGTAACGATTCTAACACAGAAACACAGGTGCAAGCCAAGCGACCCGATTTGGTTAAAGTTGATTGTGGCCAGGCTAAGATCGAGGTACCAACTTTTATCTTCGCTCGATAGGAAAACACAGAGAGCAATTGTTCCGCTCCTTGTGATTTTTTACATGTAAAGTGCTGAGGCTGCCGATCAGGGCTATTGGTATTTTTCCCAATCAATCAGAATTCCTCCTTAATTTCTGCTGACCGTGTATTTTCTTCATTGAATTTTCTTTCTAGAACAGAGTTCAGTACTCCTTACTGGCTTGAATGCTGAACTTGCATTTGCTTCAATCCAATTTTCTTTATTGGACAGAGTTCAATAGTTCCAGTCAGGTGAAATGCTGAGCTTGCATCTTCTTCAATTCAATTATCTTCATTGGACAAGTGAATTGCTGAATTTGCATTTTCTTCAATTCAATTATCTTCATTGGACAGAGCTCAATTATCCGAGTCAGGTGAAATGCTGAACTTGTATTTCTTCAATTCAAGTTTCATGACATCGTTGCTGTGTGTTTAAATGCATAGTTTGTTTTTATTCCGGAACATAAACAATCATCCGCTATCGCGTTTGTGATGATCAAATTTCCAACTACATATCATTGCGGCTATATGCCTAAATGCATAGCCTGTTACTTCCGTATTCCCCATCTTTGGCTCTATTGGTGTTTCCCGACCTTGAATCACATCGCTATGACGTGCATCGGGTGTCGTTTAACTTTTGATACGATGGTCTTGGGGTATGCTTCACATATTGTTTGTTGTTATGTTTGAATGCTTGTTGTTCAGTTGATTTTGCTTTTAATTAGATTTGTTTCTCTATACAGTATTCGAAATTAATGTAATTAGCTTATAAATTGTCTTTGTTTATTATTATTTGTATCTTTTTTCCAATGAGGTTTTAATTGTTTAATTATTTTTTAACTTCTGTTTCTATGCGGTTTTGATAGTGTCAGTGAATATTTAAATTGTAATTGTTTTGTGTCTATTTATGGTATCTATTATATAATTAGTTTGTAAATTCTAATTCTTCTGTATCCATCTTTCTATGATAGTATAATGAATTTTTAAATTGTAATTGTTTTGTATCTATTTTTCGATGAGGTTTTTGATAGTGTCTGTGCCTATTAATAGTATGGATTTTTAAAATATTCTTTGCAATAGGGAAATTCACCTAAAATCAGACCTTGCTTTCCAGCTATAACATTAACTCAGTGCTCACTAACTCAATGTGATAAATTTCAAATGCCGTATATCTCAGATTCATATTTTCTATCTTTCAGAGAGTAAATACGAACGAGAATACAAAGAAAATTTCTAATTTAAAAATCAGCAACTGATTAGAGGTGATTAGGAAGATTGAGGCTCTTAGTGAAAAGACATGCCAAGGATAAAGCCTCCTTATTATAAAATCCACAAGTTGCTTTGTACACTCACTCGAAAGGCCCTAACCCAATACGCCTATGGTTCATTATAATGAGCTTAATTAAAGAACCCTAAATTAAATCCTTTCATCACTTTGCTAGAAGCGTAGTAGTGACATTTGAAAAATATAATTGTATATAATCAATCTGAAAATTTCAATTACCAGAAATTTTAATGATAATGCTCTAGTTGCTCCAATGACCTATTCGCTTATTAATTGGCTTAAGCCAGAAAAACAACAACATCAACATCCTTAATGAATACTAATTCATAATGCATAGTCATATCCTATAATTTGTCCATATTCTCAGCATGACATTCAACTAATACAAATCCCCACTTTATGTTCTGCTTGATTTATGCTAACAAGCAAGCATATAATACAAAGGTCCGTCGATAATCAATACATGTTTACTTATCCTGTAATAATCCCTCGTGAGGCCGGAAGTTGTGGGCAAATAGCCATTAACCTCAACATTTCTTTTAACATTGTTTCTCATGTCCGTTGCATGCAACCTCTTGTCCTAAGATTGTTTCCTACATCATATTAACTTCGCGTCATACATGTTCGTACATACATAAAAAGTGATTATTCTATTTTCCTTTTAAGTTGTACGATCAGAAAACAAGGATTGTGTTTTAAGGGTCATACTTCGTGGTAAGAAAAGGAATGAATCATTCCAAGAAGTGGGCGTTCCTATAAACATTTCCATCAAGAATAAATTGAAAGGTCCAGTTCACGTCTGATATGAGCTATATATGTTCTATTTGTCGGTACGTAATGTAAAATATGCAAGAAACAAATAAACGCAGACTGATATATGCTTGATTGAATTCACAAGGGAAGATTTTGTCCCTACCTCCACTTTGGTATCTTCCTGTGAGTAAGTGAATGAATGAAAGACAATTTTCGTACTACAGTGCCTTGAGTGACATTTATGGGAAGTATATTTTTGATGAAATTACGTAAAAAGGATCAGAAATAGTGCAGAAAAGAAAAAGTGTTAATGGTAGATAGTGGTGAATGACGTCAAAAGATGGAGTATTGATTTTCAATTTTTTGATTAGAAATATGAGAACTGTTGTACAAGCAGTGCGTGTTATGATTTCATAGAGCAAATTATTGCGTAAATTTATCAGTACAATGGAATTGTAGCCAATATTGAATATCAAACATTCTTTATGGACAATAATGGCATACAGGGTAATATTTTTGATGATAATCAATTTGTTTTATGTTCTTCTACACTCATATTCAAAATGCCGAAAAAGCCATATATTTGAAAGGTTATGGGGCAAGGTTCAGGTATTTTTCCACGAAAACTTATGGTAGCTCTAATTAGAGTTAAGTTTTCGAGCTTAATCGTGTACCGGCAAATGTGAATGCTGGTATAAGCATTAATGACTAAGATTACTGAAATTAGGGATTTAACGAAGTCACCATGAGTTTGCCATCATAAGTTTATTATTTATTTATCTGTTTCTCCGAAAAGCAGTTTTACTGGATACTGTGGATTGAACTTGATTGTTTTATAGATTTAATAACACCAGAAAACACTTAACATGTTCAACTATAGAATATATGGAGTTTTTAAGTAAAGTCGAATGAATCAATAAATTAGTTCTTAAAAGTTATAAAAGTGTTCGATTTCTCCATTTTTCTTTGGCTTTGTAGAGTCATATATTCCCAAATTGAAACCTTCTGCCGCCAAAGCAATTCTTTCTTCATCACGAACTTCATTTCTAATGATACATCAGTGATGTGTAGAAGCGTTTTAATTTGTATCGAGAGAATCGATCTTGCTTAAATCACTACGCTGCTATGCTTTTAAAACGTCTGCAGGTAATGACGATACTATCATGGGTATATTTTTTATATATAAAATTTTCTTTGTTAGAATATATGCGGTATAGAGGTCTTATAATATGCTAGGTGACAAAATCATTTCACCGTAGTTTGAACATTACTTAGAACTAAAGTTTGGTCTAACCATAATGCACGATGTTAACCCTCCGAGTACACATGGGTTCAATTTGACCCCAGACGCTACTTTGACCGATTGCAGCACCTAGGCCTGCGGGAGAGTGGGGGTATTATGGGCTTCTAAGTATATTTTAGTGTCTTGACCATAAGTTTACATAGTTTGTTTACCTTTCGAAGACGTTAGTTATTTTTGAGAAACCTTTGAAATCAGCCTGGGGTCAATTTGACCCCATTGTGTACTCAACGTAAATTTTAAGGTAAAAATTGAATTCTTTTTTTACTTTATAAATGGATTCATTAATTCAAAAAGGCAAACATAAAGTTTGAAAGCATTTTTACTTTTTTTTAAAGCAATATGGAATATAATCTGCGATCTAGTGTGCGAAATCGTTTGTTGACTGAAGACTGCGGTGATGATTTTGGCGGCAGTGGTTCCTCCGAAGACGACCACGTCTCTGAGCAATCAGTATCTGATTATGAACTTTCTGAATGTTCAGAAAATAGTGATGTGGAGAATGCAATTCTCAATGAACGCCTTTTACAACAGCGTGAAAATTCAGCCGCACGAGGGAGACCAACATCAACATTGATCAGTAAAAATAAGACAAAGTGGAAAATGAGAGCTCGTGAAAGATTATCAGGTTGGATTATATTTTGTACATTTTCTAATACTCTTCTTACTTAACAACACATTTTTTGCAACAGTAATAAACGCATACTTTTATCATATTTCAATGAAACTTTTTGTATAAATATATTTTGTTCCTATGTTACAGATCGATTGTCGATTGTACCAGAAAGAGTACCTGGACCACGAAACGGAGCAGAAAATTTTAACATCATTTTTGAATTTCAGGATATTCTTTTCGATGAGGATATAAGAAAAAAGATAGTAGAATATACTAATATTGAAATTGAAGATGTTTTTTTCCAAAATGATGGTTGATGACGTGTCGTTGCAGACATATCACCACACTACTGATATACTTGAGATGAACGCATTCATTGGAATTATTTATTATGCAGGAATGTGGAAATCTAATCATGTTGATGTCAAGGAGTTATGGAGCAACTTTCATGGAACATCTTTTTATGATTGCGTTATGCTAAAATCAAGATTTGCTTTCCTTGCTAATAGCTTACGTTTTGTTGCTAGAGATAATCGATTTCAGGATGATAGATTTTCACCTATTCGAGCATTGTGGGATAAATTCATTAAAAATTGTGAATTTGATTACAATCCAAGCAATGAAATGACTGTGGATGAGCAGCTTTTTTCATTCAGAGGGCGCTGCAAATTTCGAATGTACATCAAATCGAAGCCTGATAAATATGGCTTGAAAATTATTACAATGAACGATGCACAAACTTTTTATTAGGTAATTTTTTTATTATTTATTTGTTATTATTTTTTCATAAATAATAAAATTATTTATCTTATTTACAGATAAACGGCATTCCATATTTAGGAAAAACGGGTCACTTACGTAATCAGTCTTCCGGAGAGTGTTTTTTCAAAAAAGTAACCGAACATATTCATGGCTCTAATAGATCTGTTACTTGCGATAATTTATAACCGTTCCTCCTCTGAAAGATATGTTGAAAGAAAAGAATAATATGTGTGTAACTGGCACAATCCGGAAAAATAAGCCCGACATTCCAATTGAAATGAAGTTTGCTGGCACGGAAATGACTTCCACTAAATTTTGCTACCATGGCGATATCACATTAGCCAGTTTCACGCCAAAAAAAAGAAAATAAAATTGTACAGTTGTTAGTATAAAAATCACAACTGGAAATATTTTAGAAAGAGATAAACCAGAAGTTATCTTGTATTACAATAAAACCAAATGTGGAACTGATGTGTTCGATAAACTGTGCCACGCTTATACAACTACCCGAGCAACAAAGCGTTAGCATGCGATACTTTTTTGGTATGCTGGATCAAGCAATCGTAAATGCCAGAATCTTATGTATGCGTAAATATGCCAATGACGCTACCAAAAAGAAATCTGCTGTTGGTGCCTTAAAAGATGTTGTGGCTCACCTTGTTCACCCATACTTACGAGAAAAAATTAAAAACCCTTGTATGCATACAGATATTAGAAAAGGGGTTGAAAATATTTTAGTAATAAATATCCCGCCTATCACAGTAGAGCGTTTTCAGCTGAGAAAAAGAGCAAGGTGTTCTTTGTGCACTCGTCAGCAGGACCACAAAACATGTGATGCATGCCCATCCTGCAGCCGACCGATGTGTAACGAGCATCGAGTATACTTATGCAACGATTGTGCTGGTTATAATTGATATTTTAATTTTTTACTTATTTTTTCTTTATTATTATATGTTTTAAGGAATATAAAAAGTTTTTCCCACTGAAAAAAGTTAAAAAGCATGATTTATTACACCGTCAAAATTACCATTACAAGTATGCGTAACGAAAACCGTTTTCTTAAAACCTTATATATAAGGCTGGTTTTTTCCTTATTCTGCTATGTCTTGAGAGTATTCATTTGCATTTTAAGCTCAAAATATTGAAAACTGACGAATTTATGAACCTTTATTTTATTTGAAAAATTATGTAAATTTTAAAATCTTCAAAATTGTCATCGTAAATATGCAAAATAAATACTTTCTTTTTAAGGGACACTTTAGGGCTCATTTTTCCTTTATTCTGTTATATTTTGAGAGTTTTCACGTAAATTTTTAAGCCAAAAATATTATAAATTGATAATTTTACGATTTTTTATGTAAAAATGCTAATTTTCGTTTTTTCAGGTTGTTCGCGAATTTTTTTAGGTAGGCTAAGGACATTAAAGGCCTCTCTAATGTATGAGAATTACTAAAAGAGCTTTCAAACTATTTCTGAAATTTTTTTCAAACTAATATTTGTAGTGGGGGCGATGCTGTATACGTTCAAAAAGGTTGGGGTCAAATTGACCGCATATGTACTCGATGATCGAATAAATAGGTGTGTACTCGGAGGGTAATTGGGAGTCACACGTTAACGTCAAGTTTTTCGCCAAACTTAATTTGACATTCTTTGTTTCAGTATTTGACAAATTCAACCATGGAGAGGTACACAATTGAACAGCGCGTTAAGGTTGTTGAGGCCTTTTACAAAAATGGGCATTCAAATCAAAATGCATTTCGTGCACTTCGTAATTTATTTTTTGTTAGCATGATCGACCAAATGTGTCCACAATCGGGAGAATTGTGCGAAATTTTAGCAAACCGTGTCGGTAGGAAATGTGAAATCACCTGTGCATGCTCGTCCAGTTTGTTCTGCGGAAAAATTGCGTAGCAGAAGAGCCGTCCACCTCGACTCGTCGTCGTGCCCAGGAATTGAACATCTCACAAGCATCACCAATGCGAATTTTGAATAAAGATTTAAAGTTAAACGCTTTCAAGGTTCAATTGACTCAAGAACTGAAGCCTACTAACCATTTCAAGCGTAGGCAATACGCCGAATGGTTGGTTGAACAGACAGAAAGTAATGGTGACTTTACAAAGAAAATCATCTTCAGCGACGAGGTACACTTTCACCTCTGTGGATACATCAACAAGCAGAATTGCCGCATTTGAGCCAATGAGAATCTACGAGTGATTGCTGGAAAGCTGATGCATCCACAAAGAGTGACTGTTTGGTGCGGTTCATCGACTGGCGGCGTCATCGGGCCGTACTTCTTCGAAAATTAGGACGGCCAAGCAGTTATCGTGAATGGTGCTCGCTAGTGTACGACGGTAACGGACTTCTTGAGGCCAGAAATTGAGGTGATGGATCTGGAAAAAAATGGTTCCAACAGGATGGCACCACTTGCCACTTGTCGAAACAATGGCTTTTTTCCGCGAGAAATTCAATGGCCGTGTTATCTCACGTTGTGGCGATGTTAACTGGCCACTAAGATCATGTGATTTGACCCCATCGGACTTCTTTCTCTGGGGATATTTAAAAGAAAAAGCGTACGTCAATAAGCCAAGAACAATTCAAGAGCTAAAGGATGAGATAATTCAGCACATTAACGACATCGAACCTCCAAAATGTCTGAGTCATTGAAAATATGGACCAACGGATAGAGATATGCCGCCGTACTAGTGGCGACCATTTGGGCAATATTTTGTTTCACACATTATTGTCATAGATCCTTCAACAAGGTGCATACTAAAATAAATGAGACTTTTGTCATAACATTTTTTTTTTGTGACGCCATTTGTGAATGAGATAATGCGTTGGAAAATTCCTCCCTAACTTCCAGTGAAAGTTTGGTGACATTCAGTTCAGTGGAAGTGAAGTTATTGCGTCTAAAGTGACAGAATGTTTGTGTCATCCGTAAAAAAATGAGTTTCGAACAAAGACCTAATATCAGATTTTGTTTTAAAATCGGTAAAACGTTTACCGAAACATTTTAATTGATGAAAAAAGTTTATGGCAATCATTGTCTGTCTTGCACCAAACTTCATGAATGGTTTACACGTTTCAGAAATGGGCGTGAGGACATAAATGACGATGAGCATACGGGCACTCCAAAACTAGTGATCACCGAAAGCTCCATCGAAATTGTGCGTGAATTTATCAAAAAAAAGCCGAAATCATCGTTGAAATTCATGGAATCATCGTTGAATATCTCCACAATACCGATTAATTGCATTTAAACTGATAACTTGGGCTTACAAAATGTCTGTGCACGTTTTGTTCTGCACAAGTTAACTGATCGCCAAAAATTGCTCAGAATTCAACATTCGACAGACATCATTGAAGAGGCGAGAATAGACGAGCACTTCCTTTGCAACATTGTAACTGGTCTGGTCATGAAACGTGGTGTTTCCAATATGAACCCAAAACCAAGCGTCAAAGAAACGCGTTTGCAGAAGTCAAAAATCAAGTCGATGCTCATTTGTTTTTACGATTCCAAGGGAATGTCCACAAGGAGTTCGTGTCAACGGGACAAACCGTCAATACAATTTTCTATCTTGGCGTTTTGAAGCATTTGTTACATCGCATCCGTCGGATTCGGCCTGAATACCGCGAAGGAGGAAGCTAGCACTTATTGCATGATAATGCACCATCTCATCGATTCACTCTTGTGACTGATTTTTTAACTAGAAATCGCATTTTAACCATCAATCACTCACCGTATTCGTCGCCTGATGTAAATTTCTGCCTATACAGAAAATTGCATTTGACCATGAAAGAAAAACATTTCGCGTCCATAGGGGGCATCCAAAAGGCTTGTACCGACATCCTGAAGGATATTTCGATCAATGAACTGAAACACTCTTTCAAAAAGCTTTGTATTGTAAAACAGTGTATCGAGGCCGGGGGGACTTTTTTGAATAAATATACTCAAATTTATCAGAAAAAGCTCCTGTCATTTCTATCTTAGCTCAGTTTTGTTTATTTTGGAACGTACCTTATATTATTTTAAAAAATATTAGCATAATTGTCTGAAAAATTTTAGTTTTATTCACGTTACAAAAACTTTTTGTTTAGTTACGTTTTGATTGGACCACCCTTTACATATCTGTAGTATCGTATTTCCAATGTGAATATTCTTACTAGCTAGAGGAAAGTTTCAGCAAAAACCTCTACTGAACTTGTTATTAGGTTTACATAACTTAGAACTACCTACTTATAACCAGTTTACATCTATGAGGCTAGCTTACGGCCAAAGAGATACGTAGCAGCAACTGCTGCATTTCAGTTCGCCAGGGCACGAATTAGCGAATCGGACCAATCATTTGCTTTCGCGATTAAATTATCATGGCGCGATGCAGCCAGTTTATCAATTGGACTAACGCCAGCAAGGCTGTGTAGTTTTTCAGAAGAAAAGCAAGACGGTTTATTACGTACCATTTTCAGATATATATTTTGCATGATCTGAAGCTTTGTTACTAGATATTTAGCTCATTGGATCCAAGTAAGTGAGCCGTATATGATGATCGGTTGGATTTCCATTTTGACTATGAGGACTTTGTTTCTGGTGTTGAGACGCGAATTGCGATTAAGAAGGGGGTATAGCGAGAGCACGGCCTTAAACGCTTTTGAGCTAATATGGTCAATAGTCAGTTGAAGTAAGTTTTTGTCGAATATAAGCCCAAAATAACTGAGCACCCCACTCTAGGGAATAGTTTGCCCTAAAAAATTTATTGGTCGCTTTGGTAGGTGAACAGGCTTACGCTTCCTGGTGAAGAATATTGGCTTCGTGATTGCAACATTCATTTTAATTTTCCATCTATGGTATATTGATATATAAGTTCAGACGCCGTTTTAAGGCTATCAATAATGAAATTCGGGGTTCCGCCTACGCTGCATATGCAAATGTCGCCTGCAAAAGTTGCAACTTGGCAGTTTTTTTTGTGAGGGAGGTGATTGCCCATTTATGCACAGAGTATGGGGCTCCTATGCTTGCAAGAAGGCGACTGGACTATCCACTAAACACCTCCCCTGTAAACCTGAGAACCCAGCCTGGAACCGTTTGACACATTACTTCGGGCCAGGTCTCGTTTTGTTACGCCGTGAGGCACCTTCAAGCTGGGGAGTCCCTTTCCTAGCGGAAGGGGAGAGGGGAAGAGAAAGTGCCAGAAAAGCGATCCCCCAACCCCAGTGCCCCCGGCTGCTGTGAGTCCCTTTTATATTTTAGGACTGCCCGAGCATAATGTGCCACCTGGTTCCATTTGTCAACCGATTCAAGCATCACCACAACTATATTATCCGGGGGGAGCTCTTCCGTCTCCCTGTAGAGTTCCCTTGGCAGCCTGACCCATTTTGTACACACAAAAATGTGTGACAGGAACTTTCCTCCTCTCCCCCGATGGTCGGTTTTGACCATCGTGGGACCGTGACTTACCGATCTTGTGCAGGTAAGACTGAAAACACCCATGCCCACTCAAAAGCTGGGTTAGATAGAAGTCAGTGTCACCATGCCTTTGATTAAGCCACGGTCTCACGCCCGGGATGAAGCGCGCAGTCCACCTTCCCTTCGTGCAATTCACCCAAGACTGCTGCCAATCGTTGAGCGAGCGCTATCTCTCCTTGCGGATAACTATCTCCCTCGCATCCTCGTTTTGGCACAGGTAAATAGCACGGCGCTCTCTAGCAAGGAGGGTGACATGTTTCACGCCTGCAATAACTCTCACCGCCAAGTCAGAGACTGTCGAATACGAAGATGCAATTCTCAGTACTCCTATTTTCTTTACCTGTGCCAAACGTTTTCGCTATACCTCCTTGCTGAGAGCGTCGCCTCATACCTCTGCTCCGTACAGTAGCACCGACCCAACAGCTCTCATCAAGTCAACTCAGTGCCGATATTTCCGAAGAAGCCTTCACAGCCGTTGCCTTGATTTGCTCAGAGAAACTCATCTTCGAGTCGATCAGTAGCCCCAGGTACTTCACCGCTGGCTTCGATTCGATTTGTATGTCTCCAATACTAATCATCCTTACTCTAGGGATTCTTTTTTTATCAAGATGACCACTTCGGTTTTCTCCAGTGCTAAACTGAGCCCGCGAGCAGTCATCCAGTCCCTCACTCGGCTCATTAGCATACCTAGCTTAAGTTGCGCTTGTTCAACGATGCGTCCAACGATCAGAGCCGCAACATCATCCACATAGCCGACCAAGCACGACTCATCTGGCATCTCAAGTCTCAGTAGCCCGTCGCAAGACACGTTCCAAAGGTCCGGACCAAGTATAGATCCCTAGGCAACACCCGATGTGATTTCCATCTTTCGTTGGCCCTGTGTCGTGTCGTAGAGCAGGCTTCGGTCCTTTAGGTAGTTCCTCAAAAGCCGCATTAGATATTCTGGAGCTTGAAAAAAGTTTTCCAGCATATCCAGAATATCCACCCATCTAGCGGAGTTGAAGGCATTCCTGACGTCTAGTCTCACCAACAGGACGATCCGTCGCTTGGTGCGACTATATGCCTCTGCCCTTTGGACCGCGTTCACCACCTCTGCATTCGCATCAATCGTAGAACGTCCTGATCTAAAGCCGTACTACCGAGGAGATAGGTCCCCAGCAGCACGAATCGCGTCAGTGAGTCTTCCCTTGATGAGTTTCTCTAGCACTTTCCCAGCCGTGTCTAGCATGCATAACGGGCGGTGTACAGACGGCAATTCGGGATTTCCCTTCCCCTTGCTGATCAGCACGAGCCTCGCCACCTTCCATCGTACCGGGACAACCCCGTCCCGTAGGCAAGCGTTGAATGTGCTGAGCAGCAACTCAGGACAATGGTGAAAGCTGAGCCGCAACACCTCAGCTGGAACACCATCTGGACCTGGAGCCTTCCTCGCTTTCAATGATACGACTGCCTCCTCCAGTTCCAGCTGTGTGAAGAGTGGGCACTCGACTGTTATTTCACCTCTAATACTTTCCAGCTGTGTATTCTCCGTACTAAGGACTCCGAGGCAAATGTCACGTCCGGTATGCTTTCCTCACAGCCAATACGGTGGAAAGTCAGCGTTTTTCCGGAGTTTAGTACGACGAGGGCCGTCCTGGCCGCCATTTCCAGGATTCGTTTTCCCCGCGTCGCAGAATGCTTCTTTATTGCCGGCCTCTACTCCGAATTCGACCAGAATGTGGCCCGACCGCGTTGGTCGTACTGCTTTAATGGTAGTATTGGTGTCTTCGGGCCTTACGTTTCCCCTGATGTCCCGCAGTACCTCCGCATAAGATCGGCCATCTTGGAGTCTTACGAGCAGTGCCTGCTGCTGGGGTCCTTGTTGGGGCTTTTGCCGCTCCTGTTTTGCATTGGCAGTTAGGTAAGGAAGCTAAGTCACACGTACAGATATAATATAGTGACGGGCTTAGGCAGGAGCCTAGTGGAGCACTGGCAGTAATACTTTTCATTGGGGAAGTGCTTACCTCTAGTTTGACTTTGAACTTTCTGGCAGTTAAAACTGCTTGTAGAAGGTTCAAGAGGTATGGGGATGTGTTATATTTCTGAAGCTTATAGACAAGAGCATCATGCCAAACGATATCGAAGGCTTTTTTTATGCCCAGTGTCACCAAACCTACAGACAATGTATTGTACATCGCTGCTTTGACTTCCTTCACAACACGGAAAAGCTGATGCTCTGTCGAATACCTGTTTCTGAAGCCGAATGTGAAATCAGGCAAGATATTATATTGTTAGCCATTAAATCGT
Source organism: Odontomyia ornata (assembly GCA_963969285.1). NCBI lineage: Eukaryota > Metazoa > Arthropoda > Insecta > Diptera > Stratiomyidae > Odontomyia > Odontomyia ornata. The sequence goes on from OZ017738.1 coordinate 398,336,123, forward strand.
TCAATCTTTTTAGGATTCACTCCTTCAAAGAACTTACCTAAACCTAGTAGTAGGCTAATGGGCCTGTTGTTGTCGAGAGACTGCGGATCTCTTCCAGGCTTCAAAATAGGTATAGCTAGGAAGAGAGCCTTTGGCAAGCGTTGAATAGGAGGCATATGGAGAATATTCCCTTTTTGGGTAAATTTTTTAAGAACCATTTTCGGCACGCCATCCATACCAGTGTCTTTGGTTTTTATTAATGTACCAAGAGGTAAAGATCTTTTTTTAGGTGGTTATTCCAAAGCCTTAGCCACCATCATTTTTGCTGGATTGATGCAGAAGCTATGGGAAATATTATGGAACTGATCAAATTCATCTGCAAGTATATCTGCTTTTCCTTGATTGGAGTAAATATGCTCTTCGTTGGTATTTATTATCAAATATGCTAACATATGATACTTTCGTTTAAAAATTCTATTTAAAAACCAGACTTTCTGCGAGTTATAGTCCAGATTTGTTAGCATGTTGTTCCATCGTAGATTCTGGAGCTCTTTTATTCTGTTCCTAATTGCTAGAGTGAGGCTGTTAACAACAATTTTAAGAGACCTAATACATGTTTTTTGCAATGTATAGCGCAAGGAGTTTCGTTTTCTTATGAGATTGTAGGTTTCTTCATCAAATTCTAAATTATAAGAAGCATTTTTGGACACTTCACTCAGTTGCTTACGAGATAGTGTTTGCGAGTTCTTCAATTTGCTCTTCGCATACTGAGGGAGTACTGAGCGATTCTGTGGTTTTGATGTTAAGCTCACTCTGACCAATTTGTTTTTTTTTGTTTTTATAACAGTAGTATGTTTTTGGTACATCACAATTACCTCTTGTCATTTCTAAGGAAAATATTACAGGTAGATGAGGAGATGAGAGGGCTTGCAAGACACTCAACTCTGATGAAGTAATATGTTGGTCGCTAAGAACCATATCCAGAGTGGAACCAATTCCACGGGAAGAGTAGAACGTGGGTTCTTTAGGGAAATTGACATAGATATTTGCCTCTTTGGTGAGAATTAATAAGATGTGCCCGATTATGTTGCTTCGTATGCAATTTCAGTGCCAATGTCTAGCTTTCAGACAAAATAGATACCTTTGGTAAGCTTTGCTAAACTATTTTAAATCCCTTTTGAAAAGTTTAACTTTTTCCTTGCATAATTTTGCCCCAGGAAAGTATACACCGTATAATTTTATAGAAAGTTCTTCGATGATAATGCCAACATTTTCAATTATTGATGTTAGATTTTAGGCAATACAGAATGCTTAATTTTTCAGTTAACGGCTATGCCTACACCTCTGCTAGCTTTATGAATGCGATCATATGTGTATATTTGAAAAAGGAATGCTTAAAAATATCATTTAGCCTTAAGCAAGTCTCCATTATGATAAATATGTCTATATTATTTTTAATCGCGAAATTTAACGCTACAATATTTTCATTTTTAATGCCTTGTGCGTTCCAGACTTAAATTAAACTGTTCCTGCTTAGTTTTAAATTTAAATTAGTAATTATTATAGTTAGGAATGGTCAAAAGAGATTCGGGTGAAACGAGGTTGTCGCATAAACTATTTGCTGATTATGGATTTCGCTTGATAGCCATACTGTAGGACATACGTGCCGTGGTTATCAATTTTGCTAAATTTCCTGACTTTTGTCCCATCAAGGTTGCATTGTTGCTGTCTTGCCTTAGGGTTGGCATATGTGTTGTAGCCTTTGTCAGCAAAGGGAAATTTGTGCTTGTAAAATCGAAGCTGCTTGTATTTTTTTGAGCAGGGATTTGGGAACTTTTAGAATTTTTTCCCTGACTATTCAGCTTTTTTTCAGCTGCATTAAGTCTATTCTTGCTTTCCAACCAACCGAATTGGCGAAGTGTGCTTCTTTGCAATTGCTACAACGAATTTCAATTTGTTGCTCTTCTTTTAGCTTACATTTGCTATATTCATGCTCATTACTACATAAAGCGCATCTAGTGCGAACATGGCAGTAAGATGTCCCATGTCCAAAGTGCAGACAATTCCTACATTGTGTAGGGCTTTTTGGCTAATTATATAGAAATTTCCATCGTACAACAATGTGCATGACCGTCTTGATTTTGTTTAACTCGGTCATTTTCGTACCCCGTTGTAGCTATAAGAAATAGTAAGTGGTTTTGCGATCTCTTAATTTTGGGTTGAAATTAATACTCGTATTATGTTCTATTTTGAGAAGCTCTTTTGGCTCTACTGCGGAAATTTCATGCAACCCTGTTAATGCTTCTCTTAGCGCTCGTAAATCTGCCCGTTTGAATGCGAAGTAATTCACTTTCTTAGCTTTTAAATGACTTTGCATGGTCTTGTAATCTTCTAGATTGGTAACGAAAAGCCTCACGCCGATTGACATTATTTTAATTGCAATATTCATTGCGTTCAATACTATCGTGACGCGAAGTAAATCCGTTAATGTTATTGGAGGAACTCGCATCTTAGTTTTTACTTAAGCGTTGGGTTGTTGATCGCTTTCATTGCTACCCGGAAGGCCAGCTAATGGCAAGAATTTGCCGGAGTTCGTGAACTGGATGCGGCAATTTGCGCCATTTTAAGCTTATCACGGAGAACATTCCCGTTTTCTTTTCCTGCTTTGAGCAGGTTAGGAGATTTCCGATGCACAAGAGTTCAATATGAAACTTGAATTAACACCTAAAGAATTTATTCAATAAGGAAAATATTACTGTGAATAGTTACTGTGAAGCTCGGAATAATAAACACTACGTAGTCACCATGTATCATCGGTGAATGACTGGAGGATAAGGCCTCCACGATGAAACAAATGACAACGGCCAGCACCTGATTGACTTTGCATGTAGCAGAAATCTAGTCATAAGTTCGACTTTCTTCCCACATCGACGCATTCATAATATGAACTGGGTATCACCGGATTGCAACACACAAAACTAGATCGATCATGTTCTGATCCAACAACGTTGGGCCTGGAGCATATTTGACATCCGTGCATACAGAGGAGCCAATTGTAACTCAGATCATTGATTGATCAAATTAAACTATCGATGTCGTATGTCAAAGGCATATTCAGCGAAGACCAGCTCGCTACAAAAATTTGATATCGAAAGGCTCCAAACGGCGTATGTGGCCAACATTTCATCGATACCCTCGACAACCAGCTGGGTCTCATCTTATTAGACGCATCGTTAAAGACGAGCAACGAGCTCTGGATGGAGGTGCAAGCAGCTATAAAGACTGTGGCAGAACAGACGATCGAACATCAAGCCCAGCGCAAGAGGAATGATGGGTTCGATGATGAGTGCTAGAATGCGTTAGACAAAAGGAATCAGGCGTACAAAGAATACGTAGGTAGGAAAACCAGGACAAAGAGAGAACACTATGAAAATCTCAGAAGAGTAGTGAATAAGCTAATTAGGATTAAGAAATGAAAATACTATGATGACCAATTGAGAAGTATTGATGTAAGTTTAGCGAGCAATAACACACCAAGCATACAAAGTAGTGTAAAGCCTGAAACGTGGTTATCAGCCTAAAACCACGCTCTGTCGTGATGGTAGCCGTAATATAATCGCGATGAAATCAAGATTAAGGAAAGATTGGCATCATATTTCAAGAACCTCTTTAATCCTCCACACAGCTCCAGAACATAGGAGGCTATAGATGTCTGCAAAGAGCTTCCATTGGCCCCACCAACTCTGGATGAAGTTTGTTCCATCGTCAAAGCCCAAAAGAATAATAAAGCGCCGGGCAACAAGAACATATGCCGAAAGAGTGGAGCCAATCAATTATATTCCCTATCCACAAAAAAGGTGACAAGCTACAGTTCGAAAATTAAAGAAGCATATCACTACTTTGTAAGGCGTACAAAATATTTTCAAAGACCTTAGAAAATAAAATCGGATCTTACGCCAACAGTATTATTGGGTAGTATCAAGGTGGTTTTAGAACAGGTACTGTTCACTGTCAAGTAGGTACTTGAAAAATGCTGGGAGTTCAACATAGACGAAAACCAAATTTTCATCGACTTTAAGCAAGCATACAACAGTATATTGCAACGTACTGTACCAAATAATGCTTGGTCTTGGCATCCCAGCTAAATTAGTTCGTCTTACCAAAATGACAATGACGTTGACGACCTCCCAAGTCCGCATCAATAAATAACTCACCGATGCCTTTGGCACAAATATCGGACTAAATCAGGGAGATTGGCTTGCCCCATTGCTATTCAATTTGTCTCTGGAGTACGTCATATGGAAGCTACCTGTCGATACGCGAGATACATTACTATACCACCAAGATAATGAAAACGGGCAACGAAAGAGACGAAATACGCCGAAAAATACAGCTCACAAAAAAAATATTTTATTCAGTTTTGACGATCTTGAAGACTAGCTGCATTCACAGGAAAACAAAGCTCCAAGTATACAAATCTGTGATAAGACCTGTGTTATGCTATGGGTGTCCGCAAATATATTGAACGCCTTTGAGCGAAGGGTCCTGAGGCGAATAATCGGAGCGAAGCTAGACAGAGACCAATGGTGAATTCGATACAACCATGAGCTGTATAAAATTTTAGGCGAACCGGAGATCTCAAGGATTGTAAGCCTGCAGAAGCTGCAATGGGCTGGACACATGAATCGTAGGGACGAACAACGGATACCCAACAAGGTATTCGTTGGGAGAACTGAAGGCCGGCGGCCAGTGGGGAAACCGAGGAAACGCTGGTATGATTCGGTCGATGAAAACAGTTCATCGCTGCTAAGATTTCAGAATCGGAGAAAGCGGTCAATGGACCGAGACAGTGCGAGGCGCATGTTGCAGGAAGCGAAGGCCCGAAAGGGGCTGTAGTGCTAAGAAGAAGAAGAAATGGAATTCGCTGACTGTTTAGGTGAATGAATGAACTTGCGTACCCGAATGAAATGCAAGCCAATGAAATAACATGTATAAAAACTGCTGTAAACATACAATAAAGTATCTGTGATCAATAGAAGTTGAACAACGGAGTTTCATTTCACATTTTAAGATTACAGCCGCTTCAAGGAGCAATTTTTTTCGTTTCCAGAACATTGGTCCGTCGAACCGGATATCACAGGACTTAGAAAGGAACCTTCTCGATGACCCTCAAGATTCTTCAAACCAGGATACCGTACGAAGGAGCAAGTTGACACGCATCCCTGAAGCCATCAAAGGACTTCTGTCGCTCAAGGGTACAATCAAGTAGTGATGCCTGGTATCATTTAGAGCATTCGCCGCAAGACATTCATCCCAGCTCAATTCATCGAAAACTAGTGTTGCAGGATATTTTGCTGTTTGTGTTGGCGCAGGAACTCACCAAGAGGTTTCAAGGACACGAGTATACGTGAAGACAATTAAAGACATAGCCAGCCCAGCAGCGTTGCAAAAATTGAGCTTCGATAGCATCACTGGTGTTGTGACAAATTTTAAAAAAGATGATTCTAGCCGACACTCTCTAACCTATTTCGATGCGAGACTAGCCCACCTGGAAAAGAAATGGAGAGCTTGTGAATAGAGCATGCGAAGATCCACGCAGAGCTACGAGAAAAAGGTGACCATGGGTTCATAGTCAAATACAACGAAGAGTGTGCTTACATCGAAGATCTTGTCCTGAAGCATCAAAACATTTTCAAGGAAGGGATTCACAAGTTTCAGGCTACTGGTTCAGAATAGTTGCAACTATCTAACACTGCCAGTGAAGGGTTGCGACTAGTGCGAGTCAAAATTCCTGTTTTTGACGGGAACTATGGTAGCTGGATCTCTTTCCGGGACCTCTTTACAAGCATGGTTCACGAGAATCAAGGTAACCCGAGCGTGCAAAAAATGCAGTATCTCCAAAGCAGCTTAAAAGAAGAATCTGAGAAGTTGATGGGCCATTTAGCTATTGTGGGTGACAATTACGAAGCTGCTTGGTCATTGTTGTTCGACAGGTACGACAACACAAAGATTATAGCCCACTCATCCCTTTGGTGGAAGGGACTGGAGTGGCTCACAAATACAATATTCCAATATTGCCTAGCCTAACGCTATCAGCAATTGAGCAGAAAGCAGTATAAATCGAAGCACGTTCAGTGGGTATAGTTGCATCTGAGCTAAGCCCGGAAACAGAAATATTTCACAAGGTACTCGTCATCACCTAAGCTACTTAAAGTGGCGGCATATATAAACCGGTTTACTTATAATGCAACGCATCCGAACCACAAACTTTTTGGACCATTGTCTTTCAAAGAGATGCAAATCGCTGAAATGAAAAGAGGAGGGAAACCCTTGTTTTCCAAAACCACAGCTTCCGTGATTTCGTATCCCAAACCCCACGATTAAATGGTAGTGTCGCGTGTTATTGGTTCGCGGCCAATAATTTTAATGTTCCGGGGAAGTGAAAACGCAATGTCTTTTAAATTAACTTAAAAACTTAAATAAACAAAGTTATTGACTATAACTTAAAAGAGTTTATTCAATTAATCACAAAAATGCACAATTACTTATTTTAGTATTTCACAATTTTAATTTTCACTAAGTCTATAAATTTGTCATTCAACTGTCCACTTAAAATCACTTCGCACTCAAACAATCAATCGTCTTTACTTCGCGTTCCACTATATCGCAGTTTTCCATCGCGGTTGTAATGAATGATCCCCCCATTCATTCAGCTCGCCTTTATATAGGGTCTCTACCTATTCACCCATTTCTCGTACATTGGCGAATGTTCTACCGAGAGGTACCTGGTAGATTCGAGCGAATTAATGAATGGAGTGACGTCACTTGCAGATGTTGATCATGCTTGTTGGGTTCTCGTTGGTTCGAGTAAATTCATTTGTTGACGTTCTTAATGATTATGAAAACAATTGCGACAGTAGCTCGCAGTATTATTTGTACATGTAATTATTCGTACATGTAACAGTAGCAAATGATCTCATTATCGCATATTGGGTTACTCGAACATTAAATGCCGAGAAACGCTAACACCTGCAAATACATCTATAGCTCTGTTACTAAATCCTACTTACACCTTCTGCCTGAGAACTTAAGAGGGTGAAGGCGAATCTTGCGCACCTTACAACGGAATCGATGTAATAACCATGCCCCCAGAATGACGGTTTGACAACGGGCTAACTCTCTGTCCCTGGAAACCCCTTAAAATGTTTCGAAACCAACAGAAGTGCCTCAAAATGAATTGGTCTCACGGGAATCACCTCGCAAATGGAAGAAGGACTAAAGCATTGGATCCTGGAATGTCAAACCACTCAATAACCCTCCCGCTATTAAGGACTTTTTACAATAGGTCAGTCAAAATAAATAAAAAATACTTGCAATCCAGGAGAAGAATTGGACTGGAAGTGATATTCAAGACATGAGATGACACATAATATTCAAAAAAGGGCAGCCTACTGGAAAAAGAGAATTCGTATTGATCTTTATTGTGCATAGAGGGTTCAAATCGCAAGTTATTGATATTAAGGCAGGTAATGAATGATACTGAGCGATCCGTATTAAAACTTAATACTTTTAATCTGGCTGATAAATGTTCATGCTCCGATTGCAAGAAAGCATGGAAAACTGAAGGAAACGTTCTACAATCACCTGGAAAGACTAGTCAACTAATTGCGTACAAACAACACAAAAATAATTCTGGGTGATTTCATCGAGAACGACTGGAAGATATAGCCTCCACGATGAAACAAATGACAACGGCCAGCGCCTAATTGACTTTGCATGTAGCAGAAATCTATTCATACGTTCGGCTTGCTTCTCACATCGATGCATTTATAAAATGTCAAGGGTATCGCTGAATGGCAGCACACAAAACCAGATCGATCATGTTCTGATCCAACAATTTTAAGCCTCGATCATAGTTGACGTCCGTACTCACCGAGGAGCCAGTTGTAACTCAGGTCATTACTTGATCAAACTAAGATATTGATGTCGTATGTCAAAGATGTATTCGGTGAAGGCCAGCCCGCTGCAAAAATTTGCCATAAAAGGCTCCAACCGGTGGCTGTGGCCAAAAATTTCACGGAGACCTTCAACAACCAACTATCTCCCATCTTTTTAGACGCATCGTTAAAGACAAGCAATAAGTTCTGGATGGAAGTGAAAGCAGCTACTAAGACTGTGGCAGAACAAACGATCGGACATCAACCACAGCGCAAAAAAAATTATTAGTTCGATAATGAGTGCTAGAATTTATTAGACAAAAAAAATCAGGCATACAAGAATACGTAGAAAGAAAAATCAGGACGAAGAGAGAACACTATGAAAATTTCAGAAGAGTAGCGAATAAGATAATTAGAACTAGAAAACACGATGATGGCCAATTCAGAAGTATCGATGTAAGTCTAGCAAACAACAACACAAGATAAGCATACAAAGTAGTCAAAAGCCTGAAATGTGGTTATCAGTCCAAACCACGCTCTGTCGCGATAACATCGGCTACATCATCGCTGATGAAACCAAGATAAAGGTAAAAGAGGCATCATATTTCAAGAATCTGCGTAATCCTCTACACAGCTGCAGAACATTGGAGCCTATGTTATAGATGTCTGCGGAGAGTGTTCATTGGCCCCAACAACTCTGGATGAAGTTTGTTCCATCATCAAAGCCCAAAAGAATAATAAAACGCCGGGCATCGATGAGATTCCAATGGAGCTTATCAAATATGGTGGCAGCAGTGTTCAGAAACCTATTCGCAAAGTCATTCAGCTCATTTAGCAACAAGAACATACGCCAAATTAGTGGGGCCAATCAATTATATTCCTTAGCCATAAAAAAGATGACAAGTTACAGTGCGAAAATTACAGAGGCGTTCAAAAACTTAGTACGCCGTAGAAAACGTATTCCAAAATCTTAGAAAAAAAAAGTCGGATCATACACAGTATTATTGGGGAGTATCAAGGTGATTTTAGAAAGGTAGATTGACAATAGACCAATTGTTCACTGTCCAGCAAGAACTTGAAAAATGCTGGGAGTTCAACATAGATGCACATCAAATTTCCATTGACTTTAAGCAAACATACAACAGTATCGATCGTAACGTCCCGTATCAAATAATGCTTTGATTTGGCACCCCAACTAAATTAGTCCATCTTACGACAATGACAATGCCGTCGACGACCTCCCAAGTCCGCATCAATAAACAACTCACCAATGCCTTTGGCACAAACATCGGACTAAAGCAGAGAGATGGGCTGGCCCCATTGCTATGCAATTTGGCTCTGGAGTACGTCATACGGAAGCTACCTGCCGATACACGAGGTACATTGCTATTTTAGTCGAGCCAAGTAGTAGCCTATGCGGACGACATCAACATTTTGTCATGGTCATTCTCTTCCTGAAACTCGACAGCGAAGCAAAACTTGTAGGGCTAGAAATCAATAAAAATAAAACAAACCTCATGACGCAGTTGAGGAAAAATACGTTAAATACACAAAATATCACACCTTCCGAATACAGTATCGAAAATGTGAGCAAGTTCATGTATTTAGACACCAAACTAACGAAAACCAGCAATGCAAGGGACAAAACACGCCGAAGAATACAGCTTGCAAATAAAATATTTATTCGGTTTTGATTATCTCGAAAACCAGCTGCATATACAGGAGAACAAAGCTCCAAGTATACAAATCTGTGATAAGACTTATGTTTTTCTTTGTATATGAAACATGGACCCTAACCCAAATATTCGCAAATATATTGAACGCCTTTGAACGACGGGTCTTGAGGCGAATCATCGGAGCGAAGCTAGAAGGGGACCAATGGCAAATTGGCAAATGCCAATCATGAGCTGTACGAAAATTTGACAAACCGGAGGTCTCAGCGATTGTAAAATTGTGGAAGCTGCAAAAAGCTGGACACATGAATCGTATGGATGAACAATGGATACCCAAAAAGGTATTCGTTGGGAGAATTGAAGGCTAGAGGCTAGTGGGGAAACCGAGAAAATACTGGTTTGACTCGATCAACGAAGGCAGTTCATCACTGCTCGGATTTCGAAATTGAAGAATGCGGTTAATAAACCGAGACAGTTGGAGGGGCTACTTGCAGGAATTGAAGGCCCGAGAAGCGCTGTAGTGCTGCGAAAACGAATCATATTAAAATATAACAGCCCTCAGCTCATTCTTATCTTACACAAACCACTGTCACAAAGATCTGCACAAGGTTCTATGCAGATTCATGTATCCCCGATAATGCTTAAATTAATTAGTTATAATATATTTACATATTTATTAAGCACAACTGTTTAATAACTGGATACATGAAAGAAAAAAATCAGCAAGCAGATATTTTGTGTTAATTGATTTAAGACTGAAATTTTATTTTTGATCGCGTGAGCATTGAAAGGGAGTCATACGATCGACTCATTTGAATGCATTTGTAAGATAATTTGCCTTTATTGAGTTATCACGGAACGTTAAATCGGAAATAAATAGTTTAATGAAGTATTGAAACCGGTTTTCTTCTTTCCCTCCAGCAGATCTGCGACCCGCAACGTTGGCGTGCTCTTCATAAGAATGAGCTAGCCATCGGGCGAGCTTCTCTTTTCTATTGTTTTATGGGCTCCCAGGTGGGATGATGAGCCTTCCAGTTTTCCTACATGGCCAAGCCATCATTTAAATTTTCGACCTATTTAAGGAGGGTGTCAGGGAGCACTACTACCACCCGGATGCCCCACTCTGCAGGCTGTGAATATCCGTGTCAACGACGGATTCATGTCGAACCTCGCGCGCGGGTAGCTAGGCAAAATTATTGCGTCTCATTATTCTTATATCCTTCGGTTGGTTACCTCGGCCCTCGATACCTTTCGAATGTTTCCGATTTCTTAGTCCAAAAGGAATTCGCAAGCGTGAAATTTTTTGTAGTGGGTCCTTGCGCTTCTGGCCCGCCCTACGACACGGCAACGCTAGCTGCCAGCACGCTTACGCGTCGCCAGGTAAGGCCATTCCAGTTGAGCACTAATCATTCGCTTGCAAATGTAGCACTCATCTGATGCAGTCCTGAATGGAGGGTTCAACCCCCTATTAAACACAACAAAGGCAATGAACAATTTAGAGAAGCAAAAAATTTAAATTAAAAATGTCTGTATCAATCATTTCGACAAAACTATCATATATTCGTGAGTCTTCCCCTGTATAGACATATATGAATGTAAACCTTAAAAATTTTAGTTAGTTCTAAATATACAGAATCTTCATCATTCCCAACATTCACAAAACTTATGAATACTTTGATGAGAGATCAACACTATTTACCCAAAGGAACAAGACCCAAATTGTGTCACTTTATTAATATTAATGCGATATTAAATTGTGATGGATGAGCCTCCTGTGACTCTCCACGAGCATTGCACATCGAAAGATTTTTGGACTTAAGGGCTTGTGTTTCGCAAATACAAAACATTCTAAAAAAGGTTTCGGTAGTATAATCCCCCATGGATGCTTTTGAATAAATAATGAAAATCGAAGATATAGTTTTGTGGACTTGCTAGTATTCATGGGCTAGACAAAAAAGGTAATAGTTTGATTTCGATTAATTTTTTTGTCACAATATAATTTCCATCAAAACGAAAAAAAATTAACTGGGAAATCTATGAGGAGTTCTTAAGTAATACATGGTTGTAGGACTAGTTGCATAAGCAAGATATTTAGTTATGAATAGCGAATACTCTTTTCAATTATTTGCGATGAGATTGATAAACACTTGTGTATTTTGTGTGTAACTGCAGCCTTATGTTCGTGTCCTTTCAATCGTGTATACATGATATCTTGCTTAATTGAAATTTCATTGAACGTTCCAAATTAATCTTTCAATCAGGAAAGCAATCACGTTTTCTTGTCTTACTTCCTTTTATTCGATTTGTGAAGAAATTTAGTCCATCATCTTATGACATGTGAAATGTTGAATACGAGAGCTTCCAGACTGATTAACACACGTGCCTAAGATATGGAATAAATACCAAAACCTTAAATTGCGTGTCGTAGTTAAATGTAAAAGATTTAGACTGAGGGGATTGTTTAGAAGACTTACTAGATACGTTTTCTTCACCTTCTATTATATTAATTTTGTTAAGCCTTACATAGACGGACAGGTAGACAGTTGATAGAATTTGGATGGAATTGCAATAGGTAACCGTAACTACGCTACTAACGTTGAGCAAACTAATATTTGTTACCACATTTAAAATCGCGACCTTCCGAAAACTTGAACTGGTGCCCAACAAAAATATAGCTAGGGAGCCAAACAATTGGAAGGGTTATAATGGCGATGAAATACAGTGCGGTGGAACTTTCTCATTTTTAATATTATATAAATTTAATATAAATTTTAATTAATCTAGTTTAGTATTGTTGAATTTAAAAACAGCATTAATTCAGTTGAATATTTTTTGCAAAAAGGAGTAACCTTAGAAAATATTTTTTTTTGACATTCAAATTTTTATAAAATAAAAAGTTTAGTTAGAAATGAAATGCATTAGTAGATAGGATTCAAAACTGTGTACAATTAATTAAGATTTGAATTATTTATTTTAAGTTAACAATGAATAAAGTCTTATATGACAAATCTTAATTAATGGTACACAGTTTTGAATTTTATCTACTAATGCATTTCATTTCTAACTAATTTTTTTATAAAAATTTGAATGTCAAAAAAAATATTTTCTAAGGTTACTCCTTTTTGCAAAAAATATTCAACTGAATTAATGCTGTTTTTAAAATCAACAATACTAAACTAGACTAATTAAAATTTATATTAAATTTATATAATATTAAAAATGAGAAAGTTCCACCGCATTACTTCCCCCTCAGTTAATACTGGTCATTAACGATTTACCTTAGTATTTTCTAAAAGAGTTATTTTAACTCCCATGTCATGTTATATATTTAATTTTGTTGTTCTTCTCATCAAAAGATACTTTTTTTTATCATTTTTAACCGTGTCATGGTTTGGAATGCAGGAGAAAAAAGGTTTCAATCTATCTATTGAAATATTACATGATTTGTTTTTGATTTGAATGCTTTAATATTTTTCATATTTTTTTAAAACTTTATAAGGTCCATGATAAGGTGGTTGTAAAGATTTGCGCACTGCATCTGTTCTAATCAGCACTTGATTGCAACTATTTAGATTTTTAATTTCTCTTGGTTTTACGTTACTATGATTTGAAGCTGGAATAGGTTTAATGTTTAACATAACTGCCTTTAAATCTTGAACGAAATCTGATTGAGGTTTCTGATCGAGACAAATCTCGTGTAAATCACTCGGCAAACGTATGTTTTCTCCGTAAACTAATTGAGCCGGAGATGCTTTCAGTTCTTCTTTAAATGCTGTCCTCAAACCCCAAAGAATGAATGGTAATGTTTTACACCATGATGGATTTTTATTAGCCATTACAGAAGCCTTCAATGTACGATGCCAATTCTCTATCATTCCGTTTGCTTGCGGATGATAGGCTGTAGTACGATTTCTTTTGAATCCAAGGATTTTTCCCAGCTCACTGAACAATTGGAATTCGAACTGTCTACCCTGATCTGTTACTATAACTTCTGGAACTTCGAAACGTGCTATCCAAAGAGTACATAATGCTTCTGCACAATTTGCAGCCGTTATATTAGTTAAAGGTATTGCTTCAGGCCATCTCGAAAATCTATCTATTATTGTTAAGCAATACGTGAAACCTTGTGAGTAAGGCAATGGCCCGACTATATCCATATGAATTATTTTAAAACGTTTTGATGTAAGGGGGAATGTTTTATGTTCACTTCTATTGTATCTCGTAATTTTTGAACGTTGACAATCCAAACAAGTGCGAGACCAATCAGCAACGTTTTTGTTGAGAAATGGCCAAAAGTATTTATCTGATACAAGGCGTCTTGAAGTTCGGATGCTTGGATGAGCTAAATTATGTACTGAAGTGAAAATTTGCTTCCGAAATGCTTCCGGAATATATGGCCTAACATTTTCATTTGTAATTTCACAAAAAATTTTGAAATTTGTGTTTGGAAAAGTTATTTGTTTAAAAGAAAATTTTGGATTTGATTTTAATTTCTTAAAAGATTCGTCTTTAAGTTGAGCTTCAGCAATTGCCTTAAAATCTATAGAGGTAGGAACTTCAATTTCAGAAATTCTAGATAGAGAACCTGCAACAATATTCTCTTTTCCAGAAATGTGTCTAAGATCTGTGGTAAATTCACTGATGAAGTTAAGTTGACGAAGTTGTCTTGGAAAAGCTTTTGTAGGGTTCTGACGAAATGAAAATATTAAAGGTTTATGATCTGTAAACAATGTGAATGTGCGACCTTCAATGTAATATCTAAAATGTTTTACTGCTTGATAGGCCGCTAGGAATTCACGATCATATGTACTATAATTTCTTTGAGCTTCGTTCAATTTTTTTGAAAAGAACCCCAAAGGTTTACCCATTGTTGAAGCGCTGCTCCAATGGCAATATCAGAAGCATCTACAAAATTGCTAATGGAGCATTTAGTTCTGGAAAAGCCAGAATAGTTGCATCGAAGAGTTGTTGTTTGGCAGTTTCAAAAAATTTAATAGCCTCCGGTGTCCAATTCATTTTTCTCTTGTCTGACTTCTTAGAACCCATCAAGAAACTATTAAGTAAAGCGTGGTGCTTAGCGGCATTTGGTAAGAAGCGACGATAAAAATTTATCATTCCCAGAAGTCGCCTCAATTCTACAATTGTTTCTGGTAATTTGAAACTTAAAATATCCTTACATTTATCTGGTGAAGGTTTAATTCCTTCAGATGAAATAAAATGACCTAAAAATTTAATTTCTTTTTGTAAGAATTTACATTTATCAAGATTAATGATTAGTCCGTTATCATTTAACCTTTCAAAAATTATTGATAAATGCGTTAAATGATCTGAGGCAGATTTTGAAGCAATAAGAATATCGTCTAAATATACATAACAAAAATTTAGATCTTTTAGTATTGAATTAATGAAGCGTTGAAAAGTCTGCGCAGCATTGCATAAACCAAAAGTCATGCGAGTGAACTCAAAGAGTCCGAACGGTGGGCAAATTGCAGTTTTCGGAATATCTTCTGGTTCTACTGGAATTTGATGATACGCTTTAACAAGATCTAAAGTTGAGAAGGTTTTGCAATCAGTTAAAAAATTTGTGATATCCTGAATGTTAGGAATAGGATAGCGATCTGGTGTTGTAATGTCATTAAGACGTCTGTAGTCACCACAAGAACGCCAATCACCATTGCTTTTTAGTACCATGTGTAATGGTGAAGACCATTGACTATCAGAGAAACGACAGATTCCTTGTTCGAGAAGGAAATTAAATTCTTTCTTAGCTGCATTTAATTTATCTGGCGCTAAACGTCTGGGTTTCGAAACTATTGGTGATCCAGAAGTTGTAATTTTATGTTTTATACTATGTGTAGGATGTTTTGTAAAGTCGGACTCTAAGGTAATTGATTTAAATTTATTTAATAAGTCTTTTACTTGTGGATCGATTTCTGGTTTAATTAAAATGGACAAGTTTGAAGAATTTTCCGATGTAATAGTTACTATTGAACGAAGGTTTGTAGTTGGGTCAATTATTGCTTTGTTAGCGACATCAACTAAAATTCCAAAATGACCCAAAAAATCTGCACCTATAACAGGTCGCGAAATATCTGCAATAGTAAAATGCCATGAAAATTATTTTCTTAGATCCAGATCTAATTTTAGTAGTTTTCTGCCGTATGTATCAATAGAAGATGCATTAGCAGCAGAAAGTTTAAAACCTGAAGCAATTAGATGACAATATTTTGGTTTTGGAATAACTGAAATTTCTGCACCAGTATCGATTAAAAATTTCTTTTTTGTGGAATGATCATAAAGTAAAAGACGGTTTGAAGCAATACTACTTAAATTTACCGCCGGAAATTTAAGTTTATCTAGTTTTTTGAATTTTCCTTAAAATCGAATGAATTTTTCTTTTTGAAAGTGCATGGTTCAATGCACTTGTATGCTCTAGTACCAAATTCAAAATGATACCAGCAAAATCCCTGTCCTTCAGGTCGTTTACTTGATGGAGAACGAGAGCGAAATCCTCTAAATCTGTTTGGGCTTCTACTAAATCTATTCATATTATTGAATGCTCGTGACAATTCAGCAACTTGGAGAGTTAGTTCAGAAACCTGCTTCTGTAATGTTGACTCTTCACTTGTGTTGCTTGACAGAGAAAGCAACGCTGGTTTATTTGATACTTCGTAAATTTTATCTGCACACGCAGCCAGATCCGTTAGGGAACTTGAAAGATTACATGTTAAAATTGCTTGCATATTTTCTGGCAATCATTGTAACCAGATGTTCCTGAGCAAGTCTTTTCCTACTTTTTCCCCTCCAAATTGTTGCATTTCCCTGAGCAGTTGTGATGGTGAACGATCTCCCAATGTAAGATTCGTTAATAAATTATTAAATTTTGAACTCTCACTTGCAGATAACATAGAAATTGATGCTTCCTTTAACGCTGTATAAGGGTTTGTGCGGGGAGGGTTACTGACAATATCTGACACGATACGGATTGCATCTGCATCAAGAGCTACCAATATATGATAAAATTTTGTTTGCTCTGAGGTAATACCCGCCAGAGCAAATTGAGCTTCGGTTTTCTTAAACCAAATGTCAGGAAATTCCTTCCAAAAAGGAGGTAATTTAATTGCAACTGCGCTTAAATTAGGGATAGCATCCAAAAATTCCTCATTATTGACCGACATTGTGGAGAACAACAAAATTATGTATTTAAAATTCACTCACGCTATTATCAATTGATATCAATATAAATTTCAATTAATCCCTAAGGGTTTGAGGTGCCTTCTGGCGGATATATCCCCCCTGTCGCAGGATATATCCTTCCTCTTTAGCGAACTAGAATAACTCACAAATTGAATAAAGAGTAACCCTTACAATTTGCTTGATAAATTTTCTTAAAAAATGTTAATTTTAAATTAAATATAGATATAATATATAATATTTGAATTAAAAATAAATGGTCCACCAATAATTGGGGTTCCGTTAAAATTACCTCAAAAAGGTTGCTTTGAATGAATATTAGAACATAAACGATATGTATTTTGATTCGTATTTTGTAAGCTTGGTGCGGTTGGAAGTGACGGTATTTCCGTAGGCGAATAAAACTTTGGTGGTTCTAGTGGCTGCTCCGGTAATGCAGGTGTGCTGCAGCTCTCGTGTTGTTCCGGGGCATAAAAATGATCGAATGTCGCATTCACTTGGGGATCGGCGTTCAAAACATTACTATCTTCAAGATGCTGGCTGGTTGGTGAATAATCTTTAATCACCTTTGAAAAAGTTGACAGAACCGTTGAAGCCACAGAGGTGTCTTCTCGATCCTTTGTTTGCTGTAGAATGATGATGGTGTTCTAAACCAAATTTAAGTTCACTGTAGGTTCTAGTCACTTAATTGCTCCTCGATTCCTTATGTCAATTGTCGATCTTCTTGATTTTCAGTGGTAGCACACGGAATAACTTCTTGGTCCTTTTTCAATTTTGTCAGCTTCAAACTCGCAAGACTGTCTTCGTATGGATCGTGTTCGGTTGTGTTCAGTTGAATCTCCTCGTCAAGGAATTGCTTCGATAGCGTAGCCAGCTTATCAATTATAGTGGCGGCGTCGTGAATCGATTTCGAATGTCGTGGGTCACCAGATGTGGCGAGTATTTTCACCACATATATGTTCTTATATGTTCATCTCTGGTATTTCTTCTTATTACTACAAATAAGAAAATATGTTATTCTCTTTTTTTTAATAATTATTTATTTTAAGTTAACAATGAATAAAGTCTTATATGACAAATCTTAATTAATTGTACACAGTTTTGAATTCTATCTACTAATGCATTTCATTTCTAACTAAATTTTTTATTTTATAAAAATTTGAATGTCAAAAAAAAAAATATTTTCTAAGGTTACTCCTTTTTGCAAAAAATATTCAACTGAATTAATGCTGTTTTTAAATTCAACAATACTAAACTAGGCTAATTAAAATTTATATTAAATTTATATAATATTAAAAATGAGAAAGTTCCACCGCAACAGAATGGACAGTGGGCGCAGTAAGTTTTGTATTGCAATCCTTGCGTCAGACCTACAGATTATAATTTAAAAATATTAAATAATGCCGATGCAAAAATTATCCAGAAATTTTTGGTTTTACTGATCATAATACCTACTCGTATAAAATTCTATAAAGCTTTCTAGTATGCAATGCGTGAAATCTGCAAATATTTAATCTCGAATCTGTGGAAACCTTCACCCAAAACAATGAGAACAGGACATAAAATTTTCTTTTTTCATGTTATTTCAAATTCAAATGCGTTTTATTTCATCAATCATTATAAAATGTATAATGCGTCAGTTTTTATGATCTGCACGTTGAAGCAAAAAAAAAACTAAAGACTGCGATGAAAAACTACTTCAGATTTATTTTTTTTTTTGTGATTTACGCACAGAGTGTGGGACTCTCAAGCTCGCAAGAAGGCAACTGGGCTTCCCACTAAACACATGCCTTGTCAACCCGAAAGCCCTGCCTGGAGGATCCCTTTTCTAGCGAGAGGGGAGAGGGGAAGAGGAAGTGCCAGACAAATGATCCCCCAGCCCGAACGGTTCCGGTCAACCGATTCGAGCATCATGTAGTAATCTAGGAGCTATGGTTCTAAAAGCAGCGCTGACACAGGCACACAGCACGAACGCAATTTAACAAGGATTCAGTCGATTCAGTCACGTTCCCCATCGCAACACTCGCTCTTTTTTTTTTCGCATGAAAAATAAGTGAAAAAATTTCTTTTGTACTTAACACCCGGGAAACAAAATTCTAAGACTGTTTAATATTTCTAATGTGTAGTGATTTTATTTCAATATCTTTTGAATATAATTTAACTAATTGCGGTGTAACGCGGTATGCAAATGCTTAGAACGAAACGGTTAACCCCTTAAATTATATGACCGATTAAATCATTGTATCATTTAAACCCCACGAAATTTGTCAAATTCCACCCATTCCAATCATAAAAGTAATTAAAAATTGTTTGTTTGTCGGTCATTAACGCGTGCCTGTCTTATTCTTTCGATTTATTTCCCCCTTAATTACGCCTAATAATTATAAACATAAATTGCTTCAACTGAAAACTTAATCGAATCTACAAAAAGACGATTTGGAATTTTAAAAACAACCGAAACGAGTGTGCATTATCACCACCGCGGGTTCACCCATAGATGGCACTTCTATTTCCACATTGTGGCGTCCACATGCTCGCCGCAAGGAGCGCATCAAGCAGTTAGTGAATTAGTGAATTTCACAACTCATGTCAACGAGACGCTCGCTTCGTTCGCAACCTCCGACGAGTCAACATCGCGCACGCCAACATGTAGTCCAAACTACATTCATTCCTTTACTTGTAATTCTCTTTAGTTTTCCTAATAAAGTTATATTTGTGTTTCAGTAAAGTAATAATCTTTTCTTTCTAATGGGGATCGCGCATCGCTTATTAACAATCCCCATAACATCGTACGAGCGAGGTTATTCCGAGTGTCGCAAATAAGCGGGAACAAAATCCGCTTGCATCAGCCGCACGGTCGATTTTTAAGAAATTGTGACTGAAAAAGTGTTATCTTCATTCTTCGTACCAATTGAAAGTTCTTTCAGTTTTGCAGTAAATTAATCGCATAAATGGCAAATCGATAAAAAAAAAAGACGTGCAATCGATTGCTCTACGGGTGGAGCTAGTAATGGCTGTCGGAAAAGATTTTGTTTAAAGCGTTCAAACTGGCGGCCGGAAAATTTGCACCTCGGTAAACCAAAAGCTTACAACGATTAGTGTATTTGACCCGCTCGTGCGTCAGTGATATCATTTCTTTTTCCGTCTCGCGAAGCATTCGTTTGTTTTATAGGATTTGTACTTTTACTGCGCAGAGTACATGGAAAAATAACAGTCGATAATGGCAAAAATTAATGCAGCGGAAAACAGGAAAGGTCGTTCGCCTTGGAATAGGTTATGATGGAGTGTGGATGCATTGGATGTTGTGAGTGAGAATGAACCCTCTGCTGGACAAACCTTATTATCTAGCTGGACTCCTACATCACAGAGCCGATGAAAATTATTCGTGGCAGATTGCTAGTTAAGATTAGAGAAGTACACAATTCTATTGATATGCCGCAAACAATTGCAGCGAAAGCAATTCTATGCGAAATTGAAGGAACCACAACTTCTATTCAATTTGTGAAGAGCGGCGAGCTGGATTGGACGAGACCCGACCGATTGTCAAGTCGTGAAAGGTTATGAAAGATGAGAAGGTGCCAAATTACAGATTTTCGGATACTGTAGTGTATCTGTCAGTTTGGAATATTTCACTCGAGTGGAATCATTTCGAATGTTTTTTTTTTTTAAGTATATTTTTAATGCTAGCAAACATAAATTGTGCGTTGTCTTATACGGAACACGGTGAAGTGTGAAAGTAATTTTAAACCATTCGTGCATGGGTCTAGAGAAACTAAACTATTTATGAATTTCTCCTCGCCTAAACGTAAAAGCAATTTATCGATGAAATAGGAAGCAGTAGAATAAGTAGCAGCGAACATTATGACGTTCGAAGACAATACGGTTGTGATATTCAAAGAAGTTTGCATGTATTTACACTTTGAAAGCCGAATTTTTATAGGATTTCATACACAAGTACCTCCAAATAGTCAACGAGCGCTCGTCGTCGAGGGAAAGGTATTGTAAGTACCATTTTAATTTAAATTTTTATTATTTACCTTTTTATTGCGAGCGAAATATCTTTTAATTATTTATAAAATTATATATATTAATATTTATATTTAAAAAAAAAATAATTCTTTTATAAATGCAAATGGGAAAATCGCTTTAATTCGGCATATTCAGATTTTTGAATATCGCAACACGTCACGAACAATACCTTAAAACACTATTGCATTGGTATACAGAGAAACAATAGAAGTTTACTCAATTACATTTAAAGTCATCAGACTTTTCTTTAGTGTTTTATGTTACACAGATTCCTTTTGATTTTGAATCTATTGAATAGTTTTGTTGATTGATCTTTATTCTTTCCCAACTACGAAGCCATCAAAGCAAGTCTGTTTCTTTTTTGATTCAACCATCTCTGCATATTTGTTTTTGATTCTGTCTCACTTTTGAATCTACAGTAATTGCTATGCTTAATATAATTGTCAAAAAAAAAACACTTCACAACCTATAAGCTATTAACACTTTCATCATGTGTATGCAAACTAGCGTTTGTATGTATTCAGCTTAAAATTCAACGCGACTCAACGCATTAGCATAATTAAATCCAAATCAAATCGCGCATCATTCTGAAACATTGGATTTTGGTTGTATTTTTTTTTTTTTTTTTTTTGATACTGAACTCAGACTGGTTATGTTTGTTGAAATTATCAACAGAGCATTAAATCCAAGGAAATAAAAAAAAAGAAAATATTCTTTAATAGAGTCTCAATAGATTAAAATTAATTTTGACAAAGTTAATGTGGACATCCCCCATTTTGCGCTGCACTATTGCTAAATTTTAAAAGGGACACTGTCATCGATATAGTGAATGGTAATTGTCAAAGATTTAAATACAAATTCGAAACCAGATATTTTTTTTAAATATTTTGCTAATTTCTACAAGCTAAATACATTCTCTTAATTGTGAATAAATTTAATTTGAAAAATGCTTAAGTAATGAATCGTTCGTAAGGAAGAAGAAGCATAGATTTTTTTTCTCACCTGGTTAAAACAAATAGCACTCCATATAACCATTTCTCAGCGATTTTTCATTACAAAATAGTAAATAAAACATTTTCCTTTGAAAATTCGACATTCATTATAATGAAACTACTTAATATTACATGTTAGAACCTAGTAATTCAGCAAATTTCAATTGATATTATTTAGAAAATAAAACTGAAATACCATATTTCATTTCTACGCAAGCAGAATTAATATCACGTTTAAACATTCCTATACAAAATTCCGTTTACATATGATAAAAAGAAAAAAATATTTATAATGAAATTCCAGGATTTATTTCAATATGTAAATCGATGTCAATTGAGAAGGATATAATATGGGTAGATTAAATTGAAATTTAACCAGATTAAAATTCAAATTTTAAGGGAAAAGGATTAAAATAACACTTAGATTTAAAAATTAAAGAAGTCTGAGCTGAAAATATTAATAAATAATATGCTTTCAATTCAAAGAAATCAGAAGTAAATGAATGGTTTAAAACTTAACATTGATTTAAGGAATAATTTAATGTGTATCTATTTTAAAATAAGTTACTTAAATACAATGGAGTGCTAATTTTCAAACTAAATCGGTTTTTCCTTTCCGATCACTCTGACCGGGTATAGGACCCGGTACGATGGTAGGCTCTCCACATTACAAATGAGCCAGCCATCGGCACTAATAATCCCATATAATCCTTCTGTTTCAGGCGACTTCATGGGTTGAGTGGCCCAAGCAAAGTGCCTTTTCATGGCATAGAGTTATGCAATTCAATTGTATAATTCTATGACATAAATTGGTCACCGGGGTACTCCCTTTCTGATGGGAAAGTTCATATAATTCGTGTTGTATGAGTTTTCCACTCAGAAGAGGAATACCTGGCCACTTCAACAAGTTAACATTGGATTTATTCCGGTTGGGTGGGTATGAAGGGGCTCCACCACCACCCGGTTGCCCCTCTTTCATTTGTGGGCCCTGAATTTATTTGGGTAAAGACGAGGTTACCCCAAGTTTGCCTTTCTTGTCAGGTTGCACTTGTTCTCGTAACAAGTCATAATTCCTTCGTGGAGGTTATTTACAATTTTGCGACCTCGGTCGTCTTCTGAGTTCTGCAAGCAATTCGTGAATGCAAAATGTTTTGTAGTGAGTCCTCGTGCCGGGGAAAAGAACCCGCCCCACGACACCGCAATGCCAGCCTGCCAGCGCATTCACGCGTCTCCGGACGAGGGCATTCTCGGCAGGAACCAACACCTTCCTCTGCCGAGGCAGCAGTACATCGCTGCAGTCCTTCACGGACATTAATGAAACTCCTTAATTCACTACAATCACTGTGACTATATTATCTGAGGTGTCTTCTCCTGTCTTCCTGAAAAGTTCCTTTCGCAGCCTGTCCGATTTTGAGCACGAAAAAAAAGTGTGGGAGTCATTGTCTTCCTCTCCTGGGCAAAACCAACGATAAGGGACTTGAGTAGTTTGGAGAGTTAACTTATGGCGAATAATGCGAAACGTTTCTGGTCATACATTAGATGCTTCAAGTCTCCCTCTTCTGTCCACTGGAATAATATCGTTAGCTCTTCTCCACAGGATGGTTCTAGCTTGTTCTCTCAGTTCTTCTCGTCAACTTGTACTCCTTCTTCATATGTCTCCTATCCAGTTAATACACCTGTACTTCACTGCATTGATATTGTTACATGTACAAATAATTCTGCGAGCTACTGTCGCAATTGTTTTCACAACCATTAAGAACATCAACAAAATGAATTTACTCGAAACCACGAGAACCCACCAAGCATGATCAACATCTGAAAGTGAGTCACTGCTCCATTCATTACGCTGCTGGAATGTTCCCGCTAATTCACCAATGTACGAGAACTGAGTTGAATGATTAGAGACCCTATATAAAGGCGAGCTGAATGAATGGGGAGATCATTCATTAGAACCGCGATAATAAACAATGCGAAAGTGTGGAGTGAGAATTGATCGAGTAATAGCAAAGTGATTTTCGTTGATTGTGAAGTGATTTTAGTGGACAGTTGAATTACAAATTTATAGACTAAGTGAAAAATAAAATTAGTGAAAGTGTTAAATTGATTATTGTACATTTTGAGTAAATAAACGCTTTTAACTTAATTTAAAAGACAGTGCGTTTTCACTTTCCCAGAACATTAAAATTATTGGCCGCGAACCATAACACGCGACAATATTTCTTTGCTTTTCATTGTCTAATATTGAAGTTGATCTCTCATTAATTCACTTAATCCTAATATTTCCCCTGGTCCTGATGGTTTACCGAATATTTGAGTTAAATCATTAGCGTCTTAACTTTGTATCCCTCTGGCTTTTCTCTCTTACGTTAGTCTAAGGATTGGTACTTTCCCTACTTGTTGGAAAAGAGCAAACGTTGTTCCTATCTTAAAAGTGGTGATCTTTCTTTTGTGTCCAATTATCGTTCTATTTCCTTATTCTCCTGCTTTTCGAAATCATTCAAGCGTCTGGTACATAACCGGCTTTCAGTTTCATTGACCCCTATTTTGTCGAAAGAACAATATGGGTTTCTCAAAGATCACTCTACGACCTCACATTGAATTTAATTCACCGATTGCGTTGCGAAGGCCCTGAACAATCGATTTCAGGTTGATGTCATCTTCACTGACTTCTCAAAGGCGTTTGACATGGTCAACTACCAACTACTCTGTCACAAACTGAAAGCTCTTGGGGTTGCTGACCCTCTTTTATCATGGATGGATTCCTACCAGTCTTCTCGAATATGTTATGTTTGTTACTGTGAAATTACCTCTATTCTATTTTATCCGTCCTCTGGTGTTCCTCAAGGCTCCAATTTTTGGCCTCCTCCTATTCCTATTGTTTATAAATGATCTTCCTTCGGTTAAAGCCTCGAACTGCCTACTGTATGACGATGGTTTTGAAGAATTTCGAACTATCAGATCCGTACAACATTGTCAATATCTTCAGAAGGACCTGATTGGACTAAATTACTGGTTTTCATCTAACTACCTCTATCTTAATGTTGCCAAGTGCTATGAAATGACTTTTAATCTTAATCACTCTCCGCTGGCTTTTACCTATATGTTAAATGGAGTCCCACTCGCTGCTGTGAGCTCTGCTAAAGATATCGGTGTTGCTTTTGATTCAATTTTGATGCGCATTGTAATCGCGAGTACTAGGGCCTCAAAAATATCTCTTTTTCAGGCATATTTATAAGTTTAACAGTATATCCACCCCCGCTTGCTTGTTTATCTATCTTCTCCATCTTATCCTTGAATATTGCTCTATAGTTTGGTCTCCCCGACACTCCTAACTTATTAACACGTTAGAGAATATCCAGCGAAAATTTACTCGAGTCTTGTTTTACAAATTCAAAATTCCATATCAACCCTATGAACATCGTTTATCTTTCTTACGTTTTCATACTCTATCATCCCGTCGCAGCTATGTAGATCAGTGTTTTCTACATCAACTCTGCCGCAATTAAACTTCATCAACATTGTATGTAGACTTACGTTTTCGCCAACCATCGCGTTCTTCTCGGGCAAACAATTTTATCGTACTACCATATGCCCGTACAAATTGATATTTGCATTCTCCCATTATGCGAGTGGTGATACAACATGATAAGCTTGATCATTTCTCCAACTCATAACTTATTTTAAAGTTGAGATTAAGAAGCCTGATCCTTACAAGTCAATTGGATTGAATATTCGACTTGTTTGTGCTTTAATTTAATTTTACTTGTATTTTTCTCAACTTAGTACTTACTATTGTTAATATCATTGAATTTAATTTTAATATTAACTTTTCACTTAACTCTAATTCACGATAATTTTCTTTTCTGTTTTTTTTTTTGTTTTTTTTATTCCATTTCTTAATTGCATTGTGTTTAACCTATTAAATGGAATTTAAATCTATTAAATGGAATTTAAATCAAATTTATACACTGATGAAATTGTATATGACTTTAAAAATGCAGACTTTGTAGGTATAAGAGCCTATTTAGAAACTATAGAATGGATAGAAACTCTTTCAATGTTAGACGTAGATGATGCAGTATCATCATTCTATCAGCTATTATTTGACGCCGTTGAAAATTTCGTCCCTAAAATAAAGAAAAGAAATAAGAAATCTGAACCATGGCTAGATAGAGAGCTTAGACAATTACGAAATGATAGAAATAAACTCTATAAGATCTTAAAAAATAGTCCAAACCCAAACGAACAAATTAGGGTAAGTTATGAAAACTTGGCCAACGAATTTTCTCAAAAGTCTCGAGAGGCATACGATCTCTACGTTAATATAACAGGAGAAAATATAATGCGTGACCCTAAGAAATTCTATGATTTTGTAAATACTAAAAGAAAATCGTCAATGACTAAGGGAGAAACTACTTCCTCTGATTGTAAAACAATTTGTGATATGTTTGCTGAATACTTCCAGGAAGTTTTTCTGCCTGCTAGCTCATCGGTACATCATCAGACGCAAATACCTCATAATGGTGGTATTGCTGAAATAACTCTTACTTTAGAAGAAATCCATAAAGCCATTAACGATCTGGACCTGAATAAAGGCCCTGGTCCAGACCATATTCCTCCATCTTTTTTATTTCAGTGCCTAACACAGGTATCCAAACCGCTGCACATAATTTTTAATAAATCTCTCTCATCAGGTGTCTTTCCGACTGTGTGGAAATTATCCAACCTTACACCCATCCACAAAAGTGGAGACAAAAAATCAGTGGAGGATTACAGAGGCATCGCACTACTATCCACTATACCAAAACTATTTGAAAAAATGATGCATGATAGGCTCGCCACCTTTGTTGATCCATTCCTAAACGACCAGCAACATGGTTTCCGTAAAGGTCGCTCAACTGCCACTAATCTTATTATCATGGTTTCCGATGCTCTTAATGCCATGGTAAAAGTCCAGCAGGTTGATGCAGTATACACTGATTTTAGTATGGCTTTTGATCAAGTGAATCACTCCATTTTGATAACAAAATTGCAAAACTTTGGGATCGCTGGGTCTCTTCTGAATTGGCTTATATCCTACCTTTCTCATCACACTCAAACTGTAAAATTTCAGGGTTACTATTCAAAGAAAATTGTAGCATCATCGGGTGTGCCACAAGGTAGTCACCTCAGACTTCTCCTGTTTAACATGTTCATATCTGATCTATCAAAAGAACTGGCGGGTATACCACACCTGTTGTATGCTGATGACCTAAAAATTTACCACGCTATCGGCTCACAAACTGAAGCGAGCTTTCTTCAAACTAAACTTTTTCGCCTTCAACAATGGCGAGAGATTAATAAACTTAAACTCAACGCAAGTAAATGTCAGGTCATAAGTTTTTCTCGCAAAAAAAACTTCGTTGGCAATACCTTCTTCCTTAATAATGTCGAACTGGCAAGAGTTGAGCATGTTAATGATCTTGGTGTCATCTAATAAGCAGCTAGGCTTCATTAAAAGACGTGCGAAGGAGTTCAAGAATATATGGGTAACAAAATCTTTGTACACGGCCCTTGTTCACCCAATCTTAGAATATGCGAGCATTCTCTGGGACCCTATCTTTGAAAAACACTCAAATAGACTTGTGTCCATCCAGAAGCAGTTTGTACTATTTGCCTTAAGGGATCTTTACGATCCCAGTCAATTCTCAACCTTACGAGAATATTCGCAAAGGCTTAAACAACTAAACATGACTTCTCTGTCATTAAGAAGACAAATCTCATCTTGCTGCTTCGCCTTTTTAAATATCGAAAAAGGTGTTCAGATTGAATCACTCTCCACGAAGTTTAGTTTTAATAATGCAACGAGACAAACTAGGCATACTCCTTTTCTCAAAGTAACCCATCATAGAACTGTCTATGCAGATAGTGAGCCTATTAATAAATGCTGCAGAATCTTTAATAACGTGAAGATTCGCTATACACCAGGCATTTCGAAGGCCACTTTTAAAACAAACTTATTTAAAACCTTGAATCTTTAAATATCCTCTGTCCTGGAATTCCTTAGCCCATTTCCCCCCTATTGCAATTGTTAAGAAAATAAAATCCAACTATAATGCAATGTAAATATTTTTACCTTGTTTGGTTCATGAATAAATAAATAAATAAATAAATAATAAATAAATATATAAACCTTGTGGCCCAGCTGGCACTCTAAATTTAAACTATAGTTTGTTTGTGGTTGGAATAAAAAGGCTATTTATGCCCTAAATGTGGACTCCCGAGTGCACTAGGCACTAAGCACCTTCCCTGTCAGCTGAAAACACAGTGCATAACTTCGAGCAAGGTCTCATTTTCCATTGTCTAGAGTCGTCTTTGAGATCCAGAAATATCCTTTCTAGTGAGGAAAAAAACATTACTAGAAAAAAGACTCCCTGGCCCCAATGCCTCCTGACACGCGAGTATGAGTTCTTTGTCCTCCATAATGTACTACGCGGTTCCATTTATCATCGGATGTAAGCATCACTCCGATTACAGTCACCAGGGAGAGCCCTGCAACTTCAGTGAAGAAGCCTGTTTCACCTTTTGCAATCAAAAAATACTTTCCTGCTGTGGAAAAGATACAGTCGAGAGACCGTGACTTGCCAGCCTTGTGCACGTAACACCAAAAACATCCACGCTCACTCAAGAGCTGGGTCTAGTAGAAGTCAATTTCACCAAACTTTCGATTGAGCCACTGGCTCAATTCAGAGATTAGATGTAAAGCTCATTATCCCTATTTGTCAGTTTTCCAGGACAGTTACCAATTGCAGAGGGAACGTAGTCTCTCCTCTATTGCAACCACCTTGCTGTTGCCTTCGTTTCTGCATATGTAAATATATAGTATGATCACTGTTTCACAAGGAAGCGAATGGGTTCCACCACTGCTATCACTAACACTGCCGACTCAGTGGCTGTCGCTGTCCGTATGTTAATCGCTTTCGGTAAAGCTCCTTGCTGAGAGCGCCGCTCCATATTTGTGATTCACAAAGAAGTACACACTACACAGCACGCACCAAAGGTTGTCTTCTTGATGAAGATGGTTCCGCTATATTTGCCAACAAAAAGTGCAAGTGCCACTACCCTTCCTGCCATATTATTACTTGTTGCCCCGATTTGCTCGGAAAAAACTCATATTTTAGTCTACAAACATACCCAAGTATTTCACTAGTAGTTTTGATTCTACCAGCATTTTATCCATTATTCCGTCTTACCAAAATGATATTGATGTTGACTACCTCGCAAGTTCACGTCAATAACCAACTCACCGATGCCTTTCACACAAATATCGGACTAAAGCAGAGAAATGGGCTGGCCTCATTGCTGTTCAATTTGGCTCTAGAATATATCATAAGAAACCTGCCTTTCGATACAAGAGGTATGGGATAAAACAAGGCAAGCCAATTGGTAGCCTATGCGAACAATATCAACATTTTGTCACGGTCGTTAACAACCGTTAAAGAACTTTTCCTGAAACTCGACAGCAAAGCAAAACTAGTAGGGCTACAAATTAATGAAAATAAAATAAATCTCATGACGCAGTCGAAGTAAAATACCTCAAATACACAAAATATTATAGTTAACGAATACAATATCAAAAATTTGGGGAAATTTGTGCTCGTATATTTAGGCACCAAAATAGCGAGACCCGGTAACGAAAGGGACGAAATACGTCGAAGAATACAGCTCGCAAATAAAACTTTTTATACGGCTTTGACGATCTTGATTACCAGCTGTATGCACCAGAAAACAAAGCTCTAAGTATGCAAATCTGTGATAACACATGTTCCATGCTATGGGTGTGAAACATGGACCCTAACCCAAGCATCCCCAAACATATTGAACGCCTTCGAGAGACGGCTCCTGAGGTAAAAATTTGGAGCGAAGCAATTGTATATGAAATTGTTGACAAGCTGGAGGTACCAAAGATTGTAGAATTGTGGAAGCTGTAATGGGCTGGCCACGTGAATCGTATGGACGAACAACTTATGAGGAATTTCGCAATAAAAAATTCAAAGTTGACCCGTCTTAAAAAATGGTGGCCACTGAAAGGTCGAAAAACGTGCAAAAATTTTTGATTCTAGTTGTGACGAAACGTTTCAACTGGTTTTAATGCAAATTAATATTTTTGTAAAAACTTTTAGTGTCTAGAGAACAATGGAAGAAAATAACAGGCCAGGACTCCAAAAACAAAATGCGGCTAATTAAAGCTCGAAATTTCAAACGCTTTTTAAAGTCACACTTTTGATTCGATTTGTATAAAACTTGATTTTAAGATAACAAATAGCCATATTTAAAGATCCTATAATTTTGGTGATCATAATTGAGCAAGTTTCAAAACGGCGGTGATTCCAATAAGACTTTTTTTCTGATTTTCAATGAATTTCGATGAAATTCGGGGTTTGGGATTCCTGAATCATGTTCTTTATTTTGCAAAAAAAATACTCAAAATCTAATGATGAATGAAAAGTTGAGAGTTGAGTTTTAAGTGGATATTTTCAATAAAAATTGAACTTTTTTGCCCGGTCTAGAGTAAAACCCCGCTTTGAACGGGATTTAGCACAGTGACCGATGTGACTCTAAGATAGGTATATTTAAATATAATCCCAAATCAAATGAATAAATTCTAATAGGTGGCCTCAAAGGTTAGAAAGGAAGCATGGTTCACTATTTTAGTAGCAACTCAAATGTTAAATATTTTTCATGAAAATGATTGAAATAGCTCAAATTAAAGGTATTTTTGAAGGGTTTTTCCATTAAAAACATAATAATTTTACCTATTGATAAAACACAAAAATATTTGAAATATTGAGTTCAAATTTATTGTCGGGGTAGTGCAAGCATTACATTTTATGAATAAAATTCGATTTTGGTCCTTCTTGAGCCCGTTTACAGCGGTTGATTCTTTGGGCTCAATTTTGCACCACTCTTGGTAATTTCGTTGTTGGTAATTTTGCGTTGGATGTTTTCTGTGAGCTCATCTCAAGTTACTGGCTTGTTGGCATATACAATTTACTTGATATAGCCCCATAAAACGAAAACCAACGGCTTTAGATCGCATGAACCATTCGACCGGACCATTTCTCGAGATAAAACGTTCACCAAATTTGCCTTTCAATAAATCGATTGTGATACGTGCTGTGTGGCAATTGGCACCATCTTGCTGAAATCATCCGTCGATGATGTCAAGTTCATCCAATTCTGGCCACAAATAACCTTCCAACATAAAGCGATAGCGCTTTCTATTGTCGGTAACATGACGGTCATTTTCAATTACGAAAAAATATGGCCCAATCACACCCCCGGCATGAAAACCACACCAAATAGTAATTTTTTTCGGAGACAAGGGTATCCAAAGAAGCACATTTGGGTTTGTTGCTGGCCAATAATGCATATTTTGGTTAATAATCAAGCCATTGAGCCAGAAATGAGCTTCATTGCTGAAGATGATTTTTCGATGAAATTCTTTATTTTCTTCAAGCTTTGCCACATCCCAGTTGGAGAGGTTTTGCGTTTCAAATGGTCAAGTGGCTTTAGCTCCTGAATCAATTACATCTTGTAACCATTTAGGCCAAGATCTTTTTGCAAAATACGACACAGTGTCATTTGAGCTGTGCCCAATTCTTGAGAACCATGTGGAATCGACTGATTTGGCTCAATCGATGCACTTACAGTTGCGATATTTCCTTCGCTTCGAACGATACGACGTCATTTTGGCACCAGAACGTCCAATAGTGAAAATTTGGGCTCAAACTTACCCACTATTGCGTGCACAGCTTGTCGGGCAGGACGATTATTACGGCCGAAAACTGTAGTAAGGGCTTTTAAAGTGGTAACCACCGAAAAGAATTTCGGTAGTAATTTTCAATATTTTTCAAACGTTCCTTGTTTATGATCTTAACCATGGTAAAAATGTTAATTCAAACTAAAGTTGAGACATTGACATTTCATTAAAAAAAATTTCTCTAATGAAAATGTCACAAGGAATGATATCAAAATAGTACATAGAGACATTTTGTCTTCCCCTGGACACCCTAATTCATAAAATGATTTTTTATTTTTTTATTTCTAAAGTTCTAATCAAGACCTTTCATTTGATAGCTCATTCGACTACCTTTGATTGAAAAAAATTTTAAGGGCTAGTTCGTTATTAGAGGGGACCCCCCTTAATTTTTTACAAAGTCATATTCTCATAGAAAGATGAGCTTCCACCAGCATGCCCGACATACGCTTATTCCGTGATGTATACATAAATTGGACAATTACTTATCCGGAGTTAAATCCCGGTGTCCTATCTCTAAATCTCGATGCCAGATATTCTATACAATTAAAGATATTTTTTATAAGTTGTCTGGTATTTGACTAATATCGCGGCGATAAGAAGCCGGGAGCATTCTGCGGTTTCCTGCATTTCACTCAATATGCTTTTGATGTGGCATGTCCATTACGACACTTGAGCCGTGCGCTCGGCAAGACCTCTCGTTTGTATAAAAGTAAATATACACAGACTGCGTCATCTACGATTATCTGCAGCTGCACTTTTATGAATTTGTACTCACATTTATTAATTAAGTATGTATACATCAGCATGGACTTGGACCATAAATAGACGATATTTCTCGTAAGATAAGTCAGTTAAGATAGAAACTCTGAATGATAGGCACATACCGCACATACGCCTATGAGTTCTCTAATATTTTGTACTCGTTTGGGACATATTTAAATTTTGTAATAGTGATCCTTGCTATTGATTTAAATTCCTTCCTTTTCAATAAAGTTTGTTTCTTTTTTCTGGTTAAATCTAAAACACAGTTCTTCTCCTTCTTCGTAGCAATACAGCCCCTCTTGGGCCTTCGCTTCCTGCAAACAGCGCCTTCAACTGTCCCAGTCCATTGACCGCATCGTCCAATTTCGAAATCCAAGCAGCGATGAACTGTCTTCGTCGACCGAGTCAGACCAGCGTTTCCTCGGTTTACCCACTGGTCTCCGCTCTTTAGTTCTTCCAACGAACACCCTTTTTAGTATCCGTAGCTTATCCATACGATTCATGCCTCCAGCCCATTGAAGCTCTCGCAGTCTGACAGTCGTTGAGAACTTCGGCTCGTCAAAAATTTTATACAGCTCATGGTCGTTTCGAATTCGCCATCAGTCCCCATCCAGCTTCGCTCCGATTATTTGCCTCAAAGCCCGTCACTCAAAGACATTCAATTTATTTGTGGATACTTTGATTAGAGTCCATGTTTTACAGCCAGAGCATAACACAGATCTGTATACTGGAGCTTTGTTATCCTGTGTATGCAGCTGGTCTTCAAGATAGTCAAAACTGAATAAAATATTTTAGTTGCGAGCTGTATTCTTTGGCGTATTTTGTCTCTTTCGTTACGGGTTCTCGTTATTTTGGCACCTAAATACACAAATTTACTCACATTTTCAAAACTGTATTCACCAATTGTGATGTTTTGTGTACTTGAGTAATTTTTCCTTGACTACGTCATGAGCTCTGTTTTATTTTCATTGATTCGTAGCCCTACAAGTTTCGTTTCACTGTCAAGTTTCAGGAAGAGTTCTTTGGCAGTTGTTAATGACCACGACAAAATGTTCATGTCAACCGCATAGGCCTCTACTTGTTTTGATCTGTATAGTAATATACCTCGGGCATTGACAGGTAGCTTCTTCATGACGTACTGTAGAGCCAAATTGAATAGCAATATGACCAGCACAACTTTCTGCTTTAGTCCGATATTTGTGTCAAAGGCATCGGTGAGTTGGTTGTTGATGTGTACTTGGAAGGTCATCGACATTAGTGTCGTTTTAATAAGATGGACTCATTTGGTACATTACGATTAATACTGTCGTATGCTTGCTTAAAATCAGCGGAAATTTGATGTTCGTCTATGTTGAACTCCTAGGATTTTTCAAGTACCTGCTTGACTGTGAACAATTGGTCTATTGTTGATCTACCTGCTCGTAAACCACCATAATACTCCCCAATAATACTGTTGGCGTATGATCCGATTTTATTTTCTATTTTCGGAAATATTTCGTACGCCGTATAAAGCAGTGATATACCTCTATAGGTTTCGCACTGTAGCTTGTCACCTTCTTTGTGGATAGGGAATATACTTGATTGGATCCACTCTTTCAGCATATGTCCTTCAATCCAAATGTGCTGGGTGACTTGGTTAATAGCTTTACAAACATTGCTGCCTCCATATTTGATGAGCTCCACTAGAATCTCATCGATGTCCGGCACTTCATTATTTTTTTGGGCTTTCATGGTGGAACAAACTTCATCCAAAGTTGATGGGGCGAATGAAACTCTACGCAGACATCTATAGGCTCCGATGATCTGGCGCTGTGAGAAGGATTAAGGAGGTTCTTGAAATATGACGCCGATCTTTCTTTAATCTTGGTTTCATTAGTGATGATGTTGCCGATGTCATCACAACAGAGCGTGGTTTTGGGCTGATAACCACATTTCAGGCTTTTCACTACTTTGTATGCTGGTCTCTTGTTAATTCTTGCTGGACTTACATCGATATTTCTCATAGTATTTTCTCTTCTCAATACTAAATATCTTATTTGCTACTCTTCTGAGATTTTTCATAAGGTTCTCCCTTGGTCCTGGTTTTCAACGCATTCTGGCACTCATCATCGAACCGATCATTTCTCTTGCACCAGGCTTGATTGTTACGGGGAATTTGAGAAGTTAGCCAACTTAAACACCACTTAAATACCAACACCGGGAAACGACCCTCGAGCCAAACTGGGATAGGAAACTTTACCATGTATTGTACATAGTTTCAGTAAAGTTAGAAATAAGAATAAATTCTAATGTTAGTGGCTACAGTAGGGTGGACTTTAATTTCCTCAAGCTAAATTAATGCAGCTCAACTTAGATTAGTTGGGCTCGACCAACTTCACGATACCACTTCCGCATGTGCACGGTTGCTCCACAATGACATCATCTGTGATCATCAACCACGGAAAGAACGAGTCAAAAGGATGCATGAGGAAGAAATCTTCGTAGGAACTGACAAGATGAAGAAATTCATCGCCGGCAATCGAAAAACACTTTGATCATGCAAATAAACCTAATAATCCCGGTGGCAACATGAATTGTAACTTTCAAGTTGGTGGCGGAAGTGGACCAAACCAACGTGTTGGTGATGGAAAAACCGGTGGTGAACATGATTCCCAAAACAATAAACACAAATTTATGGTACAAAGTCTTGTTGTTGCTGAGGGTGTTACAAACTTCAATAAATTGTGGAAGGAAGTCCAACCAGAAGAGTTAATGGATTCAAAACTCAAATGCATATTCGAAACTTCAACGGGTGAAATACCAGAAATGTCGATAGAAGATAATACCGATTCAATGAGTACTGGTAGTGATGATGATAAGCCTGTCAAATATAGCGACGATTATAATCGTGCAATAGAAGAAGTCAAGCAGTTAAGAATGGATGAAAGTGCATTGCGACATGAAAATCTGCAATTGAAAGTCAATTCACTAAGCCCGTAATAACCCATAGGAAATTTTCAAATCCAACAGAACATACAATTTTATACAAAATCAAGATGACTGCTCCTAGAAAATATTGCATCCGACCAAATTTTGGTGCACTATCATCTAAAGAATCAACGGAAATAGCAATTGCATTGCAAGCATTTGTTTTCACTTACTCCAAGTTACGTTCCACATCGAAATCGTTGCCCGTGTGTCCTTCGACAACTCCTTATGTCAGAGAATAGGCAGCCGAATAGCAATTCTTGCCTCAAACAGTGACTGGATACCTAGAAAAGAAGAAAAACAGCACACAAAGTGTCTTATCCAAGGATAAAACATAAAAGCACTACTTATCTGATCATCCCGTCGCTCAGTGAAGTCCAGCCACTCAAAGTCCTAGTAAACGCCAACACTCAAATTGCACCGAACATAAAGAAATAACATCACGACTATACTTGTAACAAGTCAAATGTTCGTCATAGTGACAATTTCGAAAAAATATCTACGACTCGAATTTTGAGGACACCAGTTGAAATATGGTAAAAATTGCGATGGAATTACCCGATAGCAACAATTTTTGCAAGAAAAGGAGAACTTTAAGGTTCACACCGGAATTAGCGGTGCTCCGTTGGGAACGAGTTAATAAAAGGGCTAGGGACAAAGAACAAGCCCTCTTTTGTAATTCGAAAGTGCAGTGGCGAAGGCAAAAAAGTATTTATTGATAAAGGTTGCGGAGTTCCAAAAGAAATAGAAACAAAAAAGGAGGAAAAATTGAAAAAAAAACAGCATTAGGAAAAATGTTCTCTACGTCAATCATCACCGGGGGAAGGCAAAGGTGCCCGTAAGGATAACTACCATCAATTGTCCACAGCACGAGTGCGACCCGGGAAGAGTGCGTGGAATCATCGCAGGATCTCTTTTGCTGTGCCATCGACGACGAGCTTTCTACTAGGAGGCCTCCTTGTTAGCTACGTTAGGTGACAGAGTTTAGTCGGAAAAATTGTTAAGATTTGTATTTTTGCTGATGACTTTTTTTCATAAATTGTATGGAAAATTTGCTTCTTTTGTTTATGATCACCACGAGTTCAAGTAAATCCCTATCATATCAAGGAAACTGGTATTAGTTTTTAATCAATTAACTTGGAAAATAACAAAACTTGTTTTTTCAGGAAGTGTAACGGGTTGGCTCGCACGCGGGTGTACGTTAGTGAGTTTGATTCTTTGGTGGTGTTTGAGTGGCAAAACGTTGGTTGGAGGAGATAGGGTCCACCCCGAGTAATAAGTGTTTTGTACGTTTTTTGAGGAACGAGCTTCGGCAAACCACCTTACTCGCTGGGCGGTCAAGTGTGGGGCCTAGGCCAAAACAGTGAGTTGGCGCCCACACCCGTCTACAGCGAGTAAAGTCGGGACCGCAGCGCCCCCGTTACCGAAGCACCCCAGTGGCTAGGGGCAACATGATGTTCAATAATCTGTTCTGCCACGGTCTTAATGGCCACTTTCGGGTGCATGCAGAGGTCGTTGCTTGTCTTTAACGATGTGTTTGAAAAGATGGGAGCTAGCTGGTTATCGGGGATCTGCGTGAAATTTTCGGCCACAGACGCCGTTTGGAGCGTTTCGATGTCAATTTTTTGTCTTCACCGAATACGCCTACGACATCGACAAACTTATTTGATCAAGTAATGATATGAGTTAAAATTGGCAGCTCGGTATGTACGAACGTCAAGTATGCTCGAGGCCCAACGTTGTTGGATCAGAACACAGTCGATTTGGTTTGTGTATTGCCATCCGGTGATAACCAGGTAATTTAATGAATGCGTCGATGCGGAAAGCAAGTCAAACGTATGACTGAATTTCTGCTACATACATAGCCAATCAGTCACTGGCCGTTGTCATTGTTTCATCGCGGAGGCTATATCCTCCAGTCATTCCCCGATGATATAGCACATTGTCAACCTTAGCGTTAAAATCACCCAGCATTATTTTTATGTCATGTGTAGGCAATGAGTCGACTAGTCTTTCCAGGTGATTGTAGAATGTTTCCTTCTTTTCTTCGTCCTTTTCTTTGGTCGGGGCGTGAACATTTATCAGCCAGATTTGGAAGACGGACGAAGCTTACTGCTATGGATTCCATTCGTGTTTTCTGGGGTTATTTAGTTTGAAATGTACGAGTAACAAGGAATAGGAAATGAATTTTTTGCGTATAAAGTATAAATTTTCTTGTTTGTTCTCGATTATATAATGACCGTAGTTCACTGCCTTGTGTAAAATATGTTCTAAATAAAAAAATTCGATGCAGTAAAAAAATTAAGGTGCCATCATAGCTTTTGCAATTTCAATCACAGCTACCTGTAATTCGATTTCATATTCTTTTGTTTCTTTGCGCTCCTTTTCGTTATTCGCTAATTCCTCAAGATGAGTATAGGCCTTAGCGAGTCCACTCCTACTATCCTTTTTATGAAGGTTCCTCGAGCAGTTTGCCCATGCGGGCTGCTCGATTATTCCAAGTTTTATGCCTTTAAAACCACTTTGAGAATTACTTCGACAATTTGAAAGGAAATCCTTATACGAGTATAGTCAGTATGAATATAGGGCACTATGAAGTAGATAGTGCATATTGTCACTAAAAATCACGAAATTAAAAAACAAACTTCATAATACAGTAAAAAGGATGAATTAAAATCATTTTTCCGTTTCATAAAATGAGTAGCAGTACCCTATCAATCAATCATAGCTACAACGGGGAAACACTAATTTGGCTCCGAGGCCATAAATTTTACTTCTTCCTTTGAAGTGCATTTTAAAGTTGGTTTTCTTATTTTCCTAAAAGTCTTGTGAATTTTTATTATGATTATTATTTTTTCTCTTAGGATCTATCGATTGTTTATAATGTATCAAATACTATATTTTCCGAAAAATATTTCTACGAAAAATTATGGCTAGGTCAATAGTTCTGGCATGTTCAATCCATCCATCATCACGCTGATTACTTGATAGGACATACTCAATCATTTAAGAGGGAACAAATTTTCCTTGCGAGCATAAAAATATTTTTCGCATGGTACGAACATCTTTATAATATCGTTTGTCACCAATTAGTCTGTTTTTCTTTAGGAACTTTATAAATGCAGCTCCGCATCTGTAGCGAAAGGAACAACTGATAAGCTTTAATTGAATTCAAATCTACAACGAATTAATGTTACTCTTGGATTATCTTCCAGATGTTCAGCATTTTTCTAATGAACCTTAAGCTAATGTATTTCTTAAAGTCCTTGCTGTTCCTTTTCAGTCAGTCTTTATTGTAAATGCGATATACTTTTTTTCTTACAAGCAGACACAAAGTTTTCACATTATTTCCAATCAGTTTCGTAAACTTTTCTCACCTCCTAGACACATAAATAGGAAACTTCGTAGCAGATCCTGCAAGTTCAATTTCATAAATTATCTGTTTTATCGTTGTGATTAGAGCCAAAAATACAACTGCACAATTTATCAGATCCTTAAGGTAAAGAAAAGTAAGGTCAAATTGTTGCTTGTTCTTTCCGTTCGTATACAAGTTTTTCCTTCATCTCGATACGTTTTAATTAATGGCGTTTCCAAGCACGTAGCTTGGCCTCATGAGATCAAACTTGTTACTAGAGAAGATTGTGAGTTATTTATCATGAGAAACGGATTTTACTTCATTTATCCAAGAATTGATGTTTAAATGCTACCTGGCCAATTTTCGTAAAGCACAGCTGGTACCGAATTTCATTTATGTATGGTAACAGTCGGAGAAGGTTAGGATTTGACAGCGAGCTGTCACTTGAAGCTGTGACAGTCGTCTACCTCAATTACTTTTTAGGGATTTCTTAGAAGCGAGATGTCTTTATGTTTGTTCATATGATTTGTAACATTTAAGTTTTAGCCTCTTATAATTATTATAAATCATCAGTTTGAAGCAGGGAACGTGTACCAAAAACCGAAAATCAATTTTTTTAGGGGTTTGAAAAACGAGTTTTACAAAGACCTACTATTTTCGATCCCTGCCTGTCCGTACTTACGTGCGTCACAATAATAGGCACGTTTCAGGCTTTTCACTACTTTGTGTGCTTGTTTTGTGTTGTTGCTCGCTAAACCTACATCTATACTTCGCAATTGGTCGTCATAGCATGGCTGGCCAGATGAATTGTATGGACGAACAACGGATACGCAGAAGAGAGACCCGTGAAGAAACTGAGGAAACGCTGGTTTGACTCGTTCGATGAAGATAGGTCATCGCTGCTTGGATTTCGAAATTTGAGGATCGAGACAGGTGGAGGCGCTATTTGCAGGAAGCGAAGGCCCGAGAGGGATTATAGTGCTACGAAGAAGAAGGAGAAGAAGTATATATATGTATATATATATATATATATATATATATATATATATATATATATATATATATATATATATATATATATATATATATATATATATATATATATATATATATATATATATATATATATATATATATATATATATATATATATATATAATAGGGTTTTTATTTCGAAAATTGAAGCATTATTGTGAACAATTTCTTTTAGACGATCGGAAATGGTTTGTTGAGCGTCGCCAAGTGATTTTGCAAGTTTGGGATGGATTTTAGTCAAGCAATGTCTCCAATTCGTGATCTTCAAACTTTTTTGGCTGTCCTCCAAGTCCAAATTGCCACTTTTCAACCGTGCAAACCACTTCTGGCACGTACGCTCAGCTAGAGCATGCACACCATACACTCCCACGCAAAAACGCTTTACTCCCCGCAAAAACGCTTTATTCGGCACAAAATTCGACATTTTCAGAGTAAAAATAAGTATTGTTGTTTACGCTTCAACTAAATAACACAACTTGATTTTGAAACTATATGACAATAGCTTTCCAACATATAGATAAATTTATATATATATATATATATATATATATATATATATATATATATATATATATATATATATATATATATATATATATATATATACAGAGGTGGCCAAAAGTGATCGGACAATACAAGAAACAAGCAATAAAATACTTTTACGAGCATAAGCTTTGAAATGAAATAAAAATTTTTCCCTTATATAAAAGTTACTTGTATTCTCAATTAATTGCACAAAAAAATAAAACAGAAATAAAAAGATTTTCACAAGAAAATTAGCAACTAATTCAAATTCACATTGCATCAAGTGGACAAAAGTAATCGGACAGTTTGAAAAGTGTGAAATTAGTCATTGAAGTTTGGAGCAATTCTTTTCTTTTCATTTCCGAGTTTAAAAGGGAATCCCCCTAATTATATGTTGATATGTGTTTTTCTGATATCAGTCATTTACTTGTCAGTTTTAAGTGAAGAAAGTTAAACATGGCTAAGAATCGCAAAGAAACCGGTATACATGAAAGAAAAGTTATAATAAAGTTGTATAAAGAGAATAAATCCTTTTCTGAAATATCAAAAATAATTGGAAGAAGTCGTTCGACAGTTTTCGATATCGTGAAACGGTTCAGAAAAAATAATCAGGTGGAAAACGAAATTAGGAGTGGTCGACCATGTAAACTAACAGAGACAGACGCACGAAAAATCTTAAGAATTGTTAAAAAGAATCCGACTACAACGTCCAGAAGTATTAGGGATCAATCAGCAGATGTAAATGGTACCAATGTTAGTGCCCGGACTATTCGTAGAGCTCTCAGCCGTGCTGGTTATCAAGCGAGAGTACCTCGAAAGAAACCACTAATTAGCAAAGTTAATAAGAAGAAAAGATTATGCTTTGCAAAAGAATTTAAAAGCAAGCCGCTCGACTTTTGGACTCGTATAATATTCTCTGATGAGAGTAAGTTTAATATCTACCACTCCGACGGCAGGTTGTTGGTGTGGAGAACTCAAAATAGTGAGCTTCATCCCAAAAACATTCAACATACAGTAAAACACGGAGGTGGCTGTGTAATGGTCTGGGGTTGCATGGCTGCCAACGGTGTAGGAGAACTTGTTTTCATTGACGAACCTATGGACAAACTAGGTTACTTGTCGATTTTGAAAGAAAATTTGAAAAAAAGTGCACAAAAATTGGGTCTTGATGGTCATTATTTGTTCCAGCAAGATAATGACCCAAAGCATACAGCTCATGATGTTCGTATGTGGCTCCTTTTCAACACTCCTGGTCAATTAAAAACACCACCGCAATCCCCAGACCTAAATCCCATCGAACATCTTTGGGATCATCTGGATAAAAAAATAAGGAACCATCACATTACTAATAAAAGTCAACTGAAGACGGTGTTATTAGAAGAATGGGACAACATTACTCCGGACGTTACCCGTAAGTTGGTACCAATAGGTTAACAGAAGTTATAAGACAAAAAGGATACGCAACTAGATATTAAAAGCCTATGTTCTAATGGAATCATCAGAAAGAAAAGTATTACAATTGAACGTCCGATTACTTTTGTCCACTTGATGCAATGTGAATTTGAATTAGTTGTTAATTTTCTTGTGAAAATCTTTTTATTTCTGTTTTATTTTTTTGTGCAATTAATTGAGAATACAAGTAACTTTTATGTAAGGGAAAAATTTTTATTTCATTTCAAAGCTTACGCTCGTAAAAGTATTTTATTGCTTGTTTCTTGTATTGTCCGATCACTTTTGGCCACCTCTGTATATACATATATGTATATATATATATATATATATATATATATATATATATATATATATATATATATATATATACATATATATATATATATATATATATATATATATATATATATATATATATATATATATATATTTATCTATATATATAGATTTATATATATATAAATATAGTAGGGGTACCGGTTAATGCGGTTTTCTAACAGATATATATAAATATATATATATATATATATATATATATATATATATATATATATATATATATATATATATATATATATACATCTACATATATATATATATTCACATGCACTATATATATATACGTGGGTCATTCAACAAGTACTTAGCCTCACTGCCCGATGGCGCTGCTATTACAAAAGAGTTTTACCATCGTGCAGTACGATAGCGATGACCGTAAAGCAATCGTAATGGAAATCAATCATCAAAGGGATGATGTCTTCCTTATTCCAGTTCAACATGAAAATCATCGGTTGAATTTCAAAAAAACGAATTGAGAAAAGTTTCAAAAGAAGGCTATTCGGAATTACCAAATGCAATGTCCTCCTTCTGATGATGGCAATGCTTGCTGAATGGTTCCTAATGACAGAAATCTAACTAATGATACAATAGATCTCTATTTGTCGAAGTTAGAGAAGCTGACGTTGGAAATAATTGAGAAAGTAGTTCCTAAGGTAAAACATCGGAACAAAATGAAAGGCTTTCTGTATCCAGCCTTACGCAAATGGTTCAAAACTGGTTGATGATGGATATTTAGTTCCTTAGCAATGTCATGGCTACTTATAGGTCGGTCTTATTCAATTTTTTGTAAGATTTCATCGACTTTATCATTGATTGGTCGACGGGAAAAAGGTGCATCTTTGACATCAAAATTTCCAGAACAAAAGCGAGCGAACCATCTCTTGGCTGTGGCTTTTGATAAAGTATTATCACCGTCGACACTACAAACTTTTAAACGAGCCTGTTATGCATTCTCACCTTGATCGTAGTGATATTGTAATATATAACGAATATTTTCAAAAATTTCATTCATGTTTAAATGAATACAAATTTAACACGAATGACGAAATACAAAACAATCCATTTGAAAATTGTAGAATGAAATGTCAACTTTCAAAAGTATATCATTTTGAATCAATCTGATTAGTATTGCCCGATATATGGCAACGACCATCATCTAGTGACAAAAAAGGCGCAACCAGCCTCAACAAATCTCGGCCAGCCTCAACAAATCTCGACCAGCCTCAACAAATCTAGCTAATGAATATCTCCAGTGGAATTAATGGTCTCGTGAACTCAGATTCAGACGATATTTTATCTTCTTATCGGTGGCCCGTCCATATATGTGATACTCGTATATGATTGGGACGCCGTCAGAATCAAGAACATATCGATTCATGTCCAAATACACGAATGCTTCTGGAGGAGCAGAGCCAGTATCGAGGCAAGTCACAATATACCCGTCTGTAGAGTGGAACGGCTGTGAAATCCAAGGGTTTCCACTCACAGTTACAGATCTTGCGATATGATTTCGAAGAAGTTTCAATATTAAGATATCGACTCTTGTCACCTCAGCGGTTTGATAAATTCTCCTATTCGATATATAGCGCTTCCAATTTTTCTCAAGCTTTCTGTACAAACCAGTACATGCACGAAGACATTTCCTTTCGAAAACTCTTTATTTTTCCATAGTACTAGCACTCTGGTTGTAGCAGATCTGGCATCCATATGTCAAAACTGGTCTAACCAGGGTC
Source organism: Odontomyia ornata (assembly GCA_963969285.1). Taxonomy (NCBI): domain Eukaryota; kingdom Metazoa; phylum Arthropoda; class Insecta; order Diptera; family Stratiomyidae; genus Odontomyia; species Odontomyia ornata. Next base: position 398,379,897 of record OZ017738.1, read on the forward strand.
TTGTAACAAATAACTTTGACTTTTTGATCAATGTATCTGGAATGAAAGACTCTTCGTAGGGCCATGACTACTTTTAGTGCCTTAATGAGCATGATTTTGACATATTCAGTATAGTACAGATACTGATCGAGATAAAAAACGAGGTATCGAACACAGGATTCATGTGGAACCCGTTCTGAACTACCCTCACCAGCCATAATGTGGAAATCCTTCCAATTACGTTTCAGGTCTTGACTGGCCCCCTGCAGCGTTGTCCGAAACAAAATCCCTTCGCACTTCTGCGCATTGATTTTCATTCGCTAATTGTCGGTGTAGAGCTGCACATCATCAAACATTTTTTGAAGATTGCTCTGAACTATTGTAGCTTTTCGGTCTGCCGTATAGATGATCAGATCATTAGCAAACGCTACCAATGATCGCGTAGATGAGACGTTAAAACCAAAGCTGTTCAATAGCTTGCGAATGAATATTGAGAAAAGCAGGGGCGCAGTAACTGTTCCCTGCCGTAGACCATTAAAGACCTTGAATTCGCGCATCATTGTCAGATTTCCATCGGTTACAGCAAATGATTTGCCGTATAACATATTGCACATTATTGCGACGAGGTGTCTGGGGAACTTGTCCTGAAGAAGTTTGAAAACTAGTTCATCTAACCACATCGTATCGAAGGCTTTCTCCATATCAATGAGACTTGCTCCAACACATGCTTTGTTGTTTAGTTTCCAACAGATGTCTGAGGTTACTTCCGTTATTGCATGTGTGGTCGAACGCCTGGTACGAAAACCAAATTGGCAATTTGGCATCAACTCATTTTCCTCAATGTGGGCGTTTAATGTTCTGTTGAGTATCACTTCAAACACCTTGCTAATGTTAGGCAGCAAGCTGATTGGGCGATATGCTTTTAGGGCATGAAGATTCTTTTCCTTTTTTCAAGATCGGATATACCTTAGCCTTTTTCCACTCATTTGGGAAATATGAATTGCTCAACATATTGTTGAACAATATGCAATAATTCCTAATAGCAACCTCAGGCAAATATCGGAGAACTACATTTGGAATACCTACAGTACTACATGATTTCTTGTTGTTTATCTTGCGGAATATGAAACACAAGTTTTGATAGCTGACAAAATAATCAATAAGACTCAAGCTCGGTATGAGGTCAGATGTTAATGTTTCATTGAAATGAACAATTGATTGGCCGTTCAGGCTTGATTTGAAGTCGGAAACTTTTGCTTCAACGACCTCTGAAAATATTTCATTCCCTCTCTCTGGCTTTGGCAGATGGACCAATCCAAAATGTGTTCTAATAAGTGCAAGTTTCTCCAATCCATCACATAAAATCCTGTTTCCATTTCTAGCCGGAGTCGTACTATCAATTTCGATACCAGCCCTGTCGAGAAGATTTATCTCATCACTAGTGACTTCAAGATTCGATACCTTCACTCAAGACATCTTGCAGAATATATTATTCACTTTCACGAAATCAGCATCTGGGTTCTGTGGGCTAATACCCCTCAATTTTTCCGCCCATTGATTGCTAACTTCACTCCTGAAGTATGACCGGATTAAGTTCCGGACATTCTTCAGGAGAGATTTCAACAAAGCCAACGTGGGGTAGTTGTAGTCCAACAATCGTCGATAAATATTGTTGACGCGTGTGAGAAGAAGGCTTTTCAATCTTTTCAACCTTGCGATAGTTGGTGTTTCATATCCTTCCATATTGTTTCGATGTTTGATCTTGGGAACTACTTTCTCAATCGTTTTCAACGTCAGCTTCTCTTATTTCGACAAGTAGAGCTCTATTAAATCGTTAGTTAGATTCCGATCATTAGGAACCATTGAGCAAGAGTTGCGATCATCAGAAGGAGGACATTGCTTCTAGTACTCTCGATTAAACTTCTTTTGAAACTTTCCCCAGTCTGTTTTTTTGAAATTCAACCTATGGTTTTCTTGTTGAACTGGAATGAGGAAGACATCATCCCTTTGATGATTGATTTCTATTACGATTGCGTTATGGTCGCTATGGTAAGGAAGCACCTGCAGTTTCCGTTGAGTACTATCAAAGCTGAATTCAAGTCTTGCGTCAGCAATGCAGAGATCCAAATATGAATTTGTCCTAGGGTATGTTGGAAACTCCGACCCATATAGGTTGCACCTGTATTCAATTTGGCTCTCTATTATCTGCAGCAAAGTATGTGCTCCTTCCATCAACGATAGGGATTGCCCAGTGAGCAATCCTCCTGCACTCTCGCCAACTTCTGCTGCCAAGAGCTCTGATGTGTGTGTTGTGGTTGATGCCACCAAGGGAGCCATTCCAAAGAAACCTCACCAGCAACTATCACCTGGTTCTCAAAAGCAACATCATGTACGACAACTACAGTGACAAGCACAACCAAAACATCTAGAATATACATCTAATCTGCAGCCGGCTTCTATAGCACCGCAGCGGTTAGTTGATATCGGGACAAACCCAAAGTCTTCATGCCCGCCTAAAACCTCTGTTACAAGATTTTTAACTCAAGGTAATGCTGATACCGAATTATTGATAAGAAATGTAGGCTCACCAGGGTCTCCATCTGCCAGCCGGGTGACCTCACTTGGAGGCGATATGACAACAAACATTACTACGATGAAACCTGGTGCCCCCTGCGTGCTATATCCTCACCGCTACAAACATTTCTCTCGAGATTAGAATATAGGACGCCAGTCGAAGAAGTCATCGCTCATATAAAGTACAAACTGAACTTTAGTCCTGAGTTGCTCCAGTGCACCAAGCTTACGCCTGATGGAAAGACGAACAGATTGATTGCATCTTTTAAAATTACTGTTCCAGCTGACCTAGGTATCTTGCTTGATAAGGAATTTTGGCCACCTGGCGTATTCGTCAAAAAGTTCTCTCCGATTCGTAAACGGAACCATCCTGTGTCCTTCCGCTCCAGAAGAAACATCTCTTAGGCCTAGGAATTCATTCTTAACTTGCTATTACCAAAATGTTCGTGGCCTGAGGACTAAGACTACTGAATTTCGCATTTCTTCCATCCTTTTTCCCTATAATATCATCTGTCTTACGGAAACATAGCTGACAGATGACATTAGTAATAGTGAGCTACTTCCAAACCATTTAGACTTCCGCAGAGATAGAGACCGTGATGCTACTGGCAAGTCTGACGGTGGAGGCGTTCTAGTGGGTATACATGTTTCCCTTACCAGGGAATCCTGTGATGATTTCACTCCATCTTCACATATTGAGTGTATAATTGTGCTAGTCTCTCTATCTGACTCTCTTTCCTTCCTCGTATCATCTGTATATATCCCTTGCAACAGTCCTGCTATTGTTTGCGAACGATTCTTTGCAGAATTCTCGAGCCACATTAATGCTCGTTTCCCTTCTACCCCTATATTGGTCTGTGGTGGCTTCAATTTGCCCTCTATTGTTTGGAATGATTTGTATACCTCCATAGTTTCTGGCAGTAGCGTGTCTTTTGCTCTTTCTTCTTTTATTTCCCTCTGTTCTTTCACCTAATACAAGACTTTTCCCAATGCCAATAACAAATTGCTTGATCTTGTTCTTTCTAACTTGTTACCTTCTTCTCTGTCTGCATCGGTGGCACTCTCATCCTTTGTCAAACCTGATCCTCACCATCCACGACTCTCTATTGAGCTTGCAATCTCATCTTCCCGTTCTTTGAAGAATTCCCCACCTTCCCGCTTTAATTTTTTAAAAGCCAATTTATCGAGCATGGAAGCTAACCTTAATGCCGTGAATTGGTATTCCTTCTTCAGAAATCTCCACATTGAAGATTATGTTGATAAGCTCTATATGTTTCTTTTATCCTTAATCTCGCAATTTACTCCTGTGTGTCCAGCAAAAAGACCTAACAATGCTCCTTGGTTTAATTCAGATGTTGCCACTGTAATTAAATCTAAAGATGCTGCCCGCAGAAAATTCTTATCCAGTGGTCTTCCCATTGACCTCATTAAATTCAAAGAGCGTCATGCCACGGCCAAGAAAATTGCCACTTCTGCACTTCATACATATGTTAACCACATTGAAACTTCATTAATTTCGAATCAAACTCGTGCGTTCTGGTCGTAAGTAAAATCTTTAAGGACCCCTCATCATGCCCCTGATAATTTTAGTCTAGATGGCGTGACATCGTCTTTTCCACAAGAGTCTTGTGAACTCTTTGCTTCTTACTTTTCATCCTTTTTTGTTAGGGCTTTACATTCCCCCTCCTTCAACCAATCTTCTTGCTTTTTTTCCTCCACTAATTTTCGTACAAACCCCTTGCAGGTTGAGCAACTCTTAAATAATCTTGACAACAGCACCAGCGTGGGTCCTGATGGCATTCCAAATTTTCTAGCCAAATCTTTATCTTCTTGGCTTTGTGTTCTCGTTTCAATTATTTTTAACTTGAGTTTATCCTGTGGGGTTTTTCCCGCCCAATGGAAAATTGCCCACATTTTCCCTATTTTCAAATCTGATGATCGTAATATCGTCTCAAACTATCGTCCTATTTCCCTTCTTCCTTGTTTTAGTAAAATTCTTGAAAAGATAGTTTTTGATTTGCTGTATCCACTTGTCCTCCCACCTTTAGCGGATCAACAGCATGGTTTTGCCAGAGGCAGATCTAATCTTACAAATTTACTTTCTTTTACCCATCATATTGCAGCTGCCCTCGATCAGCAACAACAAGTGGACGTTATTTTTACGGATTTTTCTAAAGCCTTTGATTCAGTGAATCACTCTCTCCTAATTGAGAAACTTTTAGGGTTCAATGTCCCTACGTGCCTCTATTCTTGGCTTCTCTCTTATGTCCTGAATCGTCAATGTGTAGTCAATTTAAGCTCTTGCTTCTCTTCTTCATTTCACCCGAGCTCGGGAGTTCCGCAAGGTTCAATACTAGGCCCCATACTATTTTTACTTTTTATCAATGATTTACCTTCTGTTATCACATCCCCCTGTCTCTTTTATGCTGACTACTTCACGATTTTTCGACTTATTGATTCCCTTTTAGATGTGGATATCCTTCAAACCGATCTTCAGCGTCTTAGTGACTGGTGTGAATCAAACCATCTCTCCTTAAATGTTTCCAAATGCCATCAGATGACATTCTCCTGTTGAAAAATGTCTTCTTCTCTCAACGTATTGGCTTGTTGGTATCCCTCCTTCAAGGATCTCGGTGTGCTTTTCGATTGTAAACTGAAGTTTGATCTCCACATTATTCTAATTATTAAGAAAGCCTCTCGCTTTACTGGAATTATTTTACGATCCGCTTCGTCATTTCAACATATCACATCATATATGTGTCTTTACTTTTCACTAGTACGTAGCCATTTGGAGTACTGCTCCCAAGTTTGGAGTCCATACCACAGGAAGCTCATCGATGCTGTTGAGTCAGTTCAACGCAGATTCACACGGTCTCTATTCTTCAAATTCAACCTTCCTTACTCCCCTTATGATGACCGACTTCTAACTTTGAACCTTCCTACCCTTGAGTCCAGACGATCTTTCCTTGACGAATGTCTTTTGTTCAAGCTTCATTATTGCCTTTCACCTCAAAATTTATGCAGGCAAATAAATTCATTCGACGCGGCTCACCCTAATAGATCCTCGCTACAATTTCAGGTTCCGTATGCACGTACTAACACCTTCTTCCAATCTCCTTTGCTACGCTTACCTCGTATGCACAACCAGCAAAGTCTTGTTCCCCTACCACAATCTCTTCGCGTATTCAAAACTTCTTTAAAAAATCAAATTTATAAATATTCCTATAAATCTTAATTTTTAATATCGTATTCTGATCTTTCTTCTTTAATTTCTGCCATATTTTTTATTCATATGTTGGTATTTAAATTTTGTATTGATTGACTTGTAATTGGACTACTAGTCTGTAAGTTAATTTCTGAAATAAATAAATAAATAAATTTCAGGAATACACCTCTTGGATTATTGGTGGCGTTTAGCGATGATGTATGCTTGGCATTCAGGTCACTGGCAAAAGTATAATAACTATGCAGCCTGTTCAATTCGAGTATTTCAAACAAGGAATTGAGTTCCTCCTTGAACTTGAGAGCATTTTGACCAGTTGCATAGGCAGAAATAACGAAGAGGTTATCCCCACCTGGCAGTGAAATTTCAAAGTTTTTGAATTCGACTTTTTCAATACTTTGGAAACAGTAGGGTCTTTGGACCAATATCCCGGTGCCACCACCCCCATCACATATTACCCTATTGTTTCTTATGAACGTAAAATCTTTGAACTCCATGGAATGCCATGAATTGAGGTGGGTTTCAGCGAGAAGTATGATGTCAGGCTATTGCTTAACAATAAATTCAAGGAGATAATCACGTCGATGTATAGCAACGATAGAGTTGACGTTGATCGATATGAGGCGAAGCCTATCCATGGGAATATGACTGGATGACAAGTTATTATTAGGCATTTGAAAAACCTAAAGACTGAAAAGTAAAGCTAATTTTTGAATCTTGTTTGTCGATTCCCTCCGATAAAGAATTAAGTTGCTGGTAAATTTTGAGAAGCAGCTCATTATTGCCACTTACATTATTTACATTATTTCCAGCATTTTCTGCTGGTCCTCTAGCGGCGAGTGCAAATGATACTCCGGGCTTGACGAAGTTGGAAGGTATGATATTACGGTGTACTTGTGCTTGCTTTGGAGCAAATTTAACTTTTGCATCTTGATATCGGGAGCATCCTCTATATGATGCCGGGTGGCCAAAAATACCGCAGCTAACGCAGTATAATTTTTCTTTAGGCTTCGTCTGAGCCAATTTGCACTCACCGGGAGCATGAACGTCTTTGCATTTAACGCAACGATAGTGCATGGCACAATTGGCAGCCGAATGTCCAAATCTTTGACACCGGTAACACTGGTTGATTTCTTTTTTCTGGAGGCGTTCCCACCTCACCACTCTGAAATTCAAGTACCTATTTTGTTGAAGGGCACTTGGACTGCTCTTGTTTGCAATTTGTACCAGGTAAAGTGGTAAATTCTTCCTTTCTATAGTCAACCTTCTTGTCGCAAAGGCTTTGACTGAAACAAAATCAATATCTGGTGCAGGTTCCTTGAGCACCTGAAGAAGATTGACCGTATCCTCTTCGCAGTCCAACCCCTTCAACAAGAAGGTCTGATTCTTTTCACTTTTTGGGGTATAGATGAAGTGTGGAACCTCCCCACAATTCAGTGCATCGTTGGCTGACTTGAAATCAACCAAAGATTTCGTCCTTATAGTTAATTTTTCGGCATTAATTCTTTCGATTTCGAAATTGGGCAGTTTATTTTCGGCTGCCAATAGCCATCCATATCTTTCTCGCTTTGTCCAAACACGTCAATTGGCGAAACTTTTTCTGTCCTGTTGAAAGCTTTTTCAGAGGAACCAGCAGAACTGCGGGCTAGTTTTTTCTCCTTATTTTTGTTCTTTAAATATTGAATAAAATTTAAGTCATCATCTTAGTTAGAATTACCTTCGATGTTTTCTCCAATTTCCATTTCTTCGGTTAATGCCTCCAGCGCTGCAAAGTAGTTTTGGCCCTCGTTGATGCCACCAGCACTTAGAACTTCTTCTGGAATTGCTTGCTTCGCACTTTTCTTCGGCTTTATTACCTATTGCCATTGATAATGCTGCTGCGTCTTTTGAGGCTTCATCCCTTTCTTGAAGAGATCCTTGAGGGACAGTGTCTCCAGCCTTAGTTCATCATTTTCTTTTTGTAATTTGGCCATTTGTTGATTGTCCGCTATTATTTGCAGCTTGCACCCTCCATCTGCGGAGTTTTCCTCGTTATGTTTTCTCTTGGTGATCGCCAGTTTCGTATTCGTCGTTTCCCCAGGTTGCCCTAACAGTGGGAAGCTGTCGGGCTCCCCCATACCAGCGGCGAAGTTTTCTTTGGTAATTTGTTTTTCGTTACCAATCAAAGTAAAAAATATTCGATAGAAACTTCCTGAGTCGATTACTTCAACAATATAAGTTTTTTCCGATAAAAATTAACTTCGGACTAACGTTTTTTAATAAAATTAATTTAATTTTTGAAACTTTTGACAGGAGCAATTTAAAAGACGTCTATACACAAAGACTACTACGATCCATCTATATTAAAAACACGTCTGTTTGCAACGAATGCTAGACGTAGATTTTCAACCCGCACTCAAGTATTCTTTGACGAATTATAGAAACCAACGTGCAGATGATTCCAACGTCGCCGAATTATATTGTGTTTAAATGACACCTCATCAACAAGTTTAGCGGAATCTATTTTTTAATATAAATATGTATTAAGGCAAGGATTCACGCAAAAAGAGTGTATGCAGCTATATTTTTGGTTGATATAAGTCAAACATTCTAGCTTTGAATTTTTCAAAAGTAGCAAATGAAAAAAAAAAATGTTTCATAAAACAAATTTTCCAAGGTTGCTTTTTAAGCAATTATCTTAACAATACCTATTCATTATTAACATCCAATGTCACTTACCAATAGTTTAACTCGATTTCAAAGCGAATCCTAATTCCCATTCCTCATTTATCCACAGTGATAAAAGGAACTCTGCACAAACGTTATCTTCTTCTTTGACGTTTCTATGTCTTTTCTTTCTATTTAACCACCGTTTTTATGCTTTCACACTGCACCACATAAACTTTGCGGACTGAAAATTTTTCGCTTTCAAAGACACATCGACACAAATTCACTCACTCACAAGCACCTTTTGCGTATATCCTTCGACAACTCACACGAGCAACAAAAAACCACCAGGTGTGGATGTACTCATACGTGATTCTGGTGTAATATTCTCACCTCGTGCGCGCACCCTTTAAATAAAAAAATAATGCTTTCACCGAAGATGAAGGAGAACAAAAATTCAAGAAAATATGAAAATTTATTCTAAGTTATTATAATACAAACAAAAATTCAGAATTTCAAGGCAGCCAAAAGGATATTTTTCCTCTTCCCAAAAATTTCCAATCGGCCGACTTTAGACTTCTTGTTTGTGTTCAGCTATCTGGGAACCAGAAGATCATGACATACCCGAGTTGGAAAGTCAACAAGGATGTATTGGACCATAAAAGCAAGTTAGGAAAAAATCTGCCTTTTCACATGAAATTCACAACACCGCATATATTTAAGGGTCCTGCTCGTTAGATTTAGTGTTATCGTTCATACAGGTGGTAATGGTATCGGGTTGCCAGCAAGAGAAGAGCCTGGGAAATGTTGGAAGATTGGGTTCAAAGTTTGGAGACATAAATATAGCCTACTATTCTGAATACTAAGACCTCAAAGGATTTGGTATAATTAAAGGGTAACAATATCTTAAATCCCGTTGATTGCACTCTAAGAACGTGAAGGTGTTCATCGGGCAAGTAGCAACTTCATAGTCAATAGACACCAAAGAGTAAATTATTAAAACAACATCAAAAGACTTTCTTTTTTGGAGAGGTTTGATATGGTAACACTCCACCCCAACAACGTTTTCATCGCGAAAATGCAAATTTATACGCATAGACTTGACTAAGTTATCGTTAGAAGTTCAAGAGGGTGAAAGCCATTAACAATGTTGAATAAAGTGCTTGAAAAATCTGCTCCTGAAAGTGGTCGGCAAAACTACAATACCAAGTGCTACGAACGTCTAGTTTGCCGAATGGACATGACCTCTGCATTTCGAAGGCCATAGGAGGAATGATACTTAGGCTGTAATTATACAAATCCACTTACGAGCTTTCCATTTGTCACGGACAAGCCTCAGGGCGACAAGGAATGGTCGTGAGTCATGAACAAAAGTTTCACTAGGACTATGTACATGCCTAATTAAGGAAAATTAATTCCTCTTTGAAGGTGGAGTATCATTCCGCCAACAAAAAGCTTGCGATAATTAGAGCTTGTTTCCGCTTTTTATGCTTCAATAAATTTTATTGTAATTAATTGGGTCTTGAAATTTGCGTCAATCTAATGTGGTTTTGGTTTTCAGTTTCAGTCCGGAAAAACGATTCTGCTCCATTAACTTTTTGCGGTAATTTCGAGGAAAATCAATTATTTCAGAATGAAATAGGTCGTATTTGCCAGGAATCAAAACTTTTTGGGTAACTTCCCAAATAATGGTACAAAACAGCTTTTTCATTATTTACTTATTTCTGACCTTAAATCAAATCGAAATTTGAAGAAGGAGCCCTGGAGCTCAGAGATTAATTAAAATCGATGAAACCCAAAGGTGAACCCTTTTCTTGCTTACTTCCACCTAATCGTTGCAAGCAAAAAATGAATTATCCTTGCTTATATTTAATCCTTGGGTTTTCGCTAGTTACAAAATCTTTTTTCCTGAACCTTATTTCCAAGCGTAATGAGATGAGGCTCATCCCAACCGAAATATTGTGGTTTCTTTTTATGATACTTTTTCACCAGGATCCTAGCCATCAGGCAAAATATGATTGAAATCAAAATTGAATCCTTGCCCGAGTATTGAATTACATCAGACCTGCTTGCATAATCCTTTCTCGCCATCTACTCCTTTCACATTCCAGAAATTTTGTCGGCAAGCAGCTAAATGTGATTGAATTTTAAGGTAAAATCCATTTTGTGAATTGCAGTTGTATTTCTATATTCACAAATAAGTATGAGTAAATGCTTGAAATTTTCGAATGTTGGTGAAACACACGTGAAACCACAACTCAAGGAGGAGGGAGATAATTTTATGCTATTTCATTGCATGTAAATTAGATAAGGGGAAGCTAAAGGACTTTTCGGATGAGAAGAAAACTGACTCTGTATTCTTCTGAATGAATATCCTCACAGAGCAATCTAATGAATGAAATTTCAGTTAATATAAGTTTCACGTCAATTAATTCACCGATGGATAGAGAGCAGTGAAAATGGCAGCGACTAAACGCAAATTATGATCATTCGAAAAACGCTCCTTCACTATGAACTTTGATAGAACACAATCAGTAAATCCAGAAGGCCGAATCATCAAAACGATATTATTTAATAACATAACAACGCAATATTAGCCAATCAACGGTTTAGTCAATAGACGGACGTAGATAATTCACTTAGTACAAATAGAGCGACGAATAAAAGAGGCAACAGATTGGAATCACCAAAAAGTATCTTTCAGATACCTCAAGAAACACAACACTCCCGAGAACGATTGAAAGGCATAACCGCCCAACTAAACACTTTACACTCAACTGAAAGACCCCTCAACTGTCTCCATAAGGGTAGCTCTGAAATGTGAAATGAACTTTCCGGCTGGGGCCATGAACGTGGACATGGGGTTAAAATGCTTCGTCATGTTCTTTTACCACCCCTTCATTCACAGAAACTCGAGCATATTATGTAGCTCTACACCCTGTAGCACATGCACGCTATGTTGTTGCTAACTTAACGAAAGCTTTTAGTGGAGAAAGTAATTGTGGGTGGTAGTGAGGACGGCAAAGATTGGCAGGAAATTTAAAGATAAATGGATGCATCCAGTGTCGGTGGGAGAGCACAAAGCGTTTAAGAAGCTTACAAAATATTTGAAGAATAATGTTAACATTGAAATTGTGACTTAAGCAAGTTTGTGTCCTTTGCTGTGAATCGCTTTAATTACATTTTGGGTTGAATCAGCGAATTATATTCCACCTGCTAATTTCCCAAATAAATGACTGATAGAGGATGAACTTCTTTTGTTGTCAGTGGGAGCGTTTGATAATTAAAGCTACTAATTAGAACGTCTGATTTAGATTTTTGTCTTCCGATTCAGTACCTTGAAAAAGTAAACGATTTGTGGATGAAACTAGGTAGAAGAAATATCACCAGAAAGTTGAATACAGTCTCCAACCCACACAAACGATTAAATTGAATAATGGTAACGGAATAATTTATTTTCAATTCTATTCATTTCTTCGAGGTCACCTGCCTGGACGTAACAAGGTTAAGCTGCAGTAATCTGTGGCGGATTTACCGGGTAGGCAAGGTAGGCAGCTGCCTAGGGCGGCAGATTTCAGGGGCGGCGAATTTTTATCGCTTACACCAGATATAACGCTACTTTTTGGGTTGTCGAAAAAACAACTTTTTATATGAGAGCAAAAGTAACGAGCCTGAATCATAATATTCAAATTTGCCGCCCGAATTGTAGCGCTATGAGTGAGTATACAGTATACTTGTGTAGGGTAACTATCATACTTTCTCTCTCTCTTGTTTGCCGAGTGACGCGCGGCGCGCGTGTTTTCTGTCGTTTTTTCCACTGCGTTAAGAGTGTCCATACATTTTCCGCACGTCCAATATACACACGAAAATATAAATACTGGCGTGAATTTATCTTCAAATAAAATGAGTGACGGACGACATCGCTTGAGTAGTTCCGAATATCGTAAACAAGCTGCGAAAAGAAAATCCAAAGATGATGAGGTTGTGGCGCTGCCGTCGCTAGCGATCAGTTTTTCAGCGAGCACCAACTTCACTCGAGTCGAGGTGAGAATGATCATCGGAAATCGATTAAGCGAGCAACCATCATCGAGACAACGACGACAATCGTAATTATTTTACTCTTCAATCATTATCCTTTGTGTAAAAAATAAAGTAGTTGTTTGCGTGTACAATTGACGTTATTGCCATTTATTCACCCAATTGCAACACCCCGACAACCGACATCGCACAATTGGTGACCCACGTACGTGAGTTTAGCAATGGCCGAAGTAAATTTCCAGGACGCGGTCAGCGGCGCCTTCGGCCAATCATCCACAGCGTCAACTTTTCCGGCGGAATCGTCCGAGATTTGCGCTGTTGCAGTAAAATTTCCACCGTTCTGGTAGAGTGGGCCCGAGTTATGGTTTGCCCGAGTAGAGGCATTGTTCCGAACGAGCAAGATTGCGGGGGACCAAGCACGTTTTGACAGGATTGTGGCGGAATTGGACATGGCGACTATCTCACAAGTGGCTGATATCATTAAGACCCCACCCGAATCAGGTAAATATCTGGCGTTAAAATCTAGGCTGCTATCCGTTTTCGAGCCTAAAGATCACGAGCGACTCCACCAGATGCTCTACGGCTTGGAACTAAATGATCAGCGCCCATCTCAAATACTTCGTAAGATGCAGTCAATCGCGGGAACCCTAGTACCGGAATCCATGGTAAAAACCTTGTGGCTGCAACGACTGCCAGCAAACTTCCGCGCCATCTTGGCAGTTTCAGCCGCTGACAGCATCGAGAAGCTCGCGGACGTGGCGGATCGAATCGCAAGCGTTGAATCGACGGAGGTAGTCGCTAGCATCCTGCGTCGTACAGACGGGCAATCGAACGAGGGCCCAGACAGTGACAGCTTCAGAGAGCAAATAGCGGAGCTCCGTTCCGAGTTTAAGCGGATGCAGTCCATTCCAACTGGGGCAGCGATTGCCCAGTCCAACACTTGCCATTGCACCTCGCGACGTAAGACACCCGTATCGCCCAGGCCGGACCGCGGCTGGTGCTATTACCACGAGCGATTCGGCGACAGAGCAAAACGTTGTCGCTCGCCATGTGCCTTTCGGGTTTCAGCGCCGGGAAACGCATTGAACCACTAGACGGGCAGGCGACGGCTGGTGGTTCCACAATAAATCGCCTATTGATCTACGACCAAGGCACGAAATTGTCATTCCTCGTCGACACCGGCGCGGACGTATCCGTTATTCCCGCTTCAACATTTGGGTGCAAACGGAATTTATCTTCATTCAAACTGTTCGCCGCCAACGGCACACCAATCGACACTTTTGGGAGAGCGACGTTGAACCTGTCACTCGGGTTCCGGCGAAAATTTCGTTGGAGCTTCTACGTCGCCAAAGTATCGCGACCAATTTTAGGGGCCGACTTCTTGAGAGAGCACGGGCTCCTCGTCGACCTTAAGAACCAGCGCCTTACCGAACCCGGCTCACGCGGATCAGTTCGGGGCCTCATTCATCAGCACCCTCACCACTCCATTTCAACGATAAGCGCTAAAACGCGTTTCCACGCGCTGCTGAGACGTTTTCCCGCCTTAACCAATCCTGCCGCCAAATGCAAACCAGCCGACCACGACGTCCGACACTTCATAACCACGATAGGCCCACCTGTAGCAGAACACCCGCGTAGGCTCAACAGCGAAAAACTTAGAGCCGCTAAAGCGGAGTTCAAATACCTGTTGGAGCGGGGTTACTGCCGGCCCTCTAGTAGTCCTTGGGCGAGCCCGCTTCACCTCACCCGCAAGAAAGACGGTTCGTGGCAACCTTGCGGGGATTACCGCAGACTCAACGCCGTCACAGTGCCTGACAAGTACCCGATGCGCCACATTCAGGACCTTACAATCGAGCTGGCCGACAAACGAATATTTTCCAAAATTGACTTATACAAGGCTTTCCATCAGATCCCCGTCGAGGAAAGCGACATACCGAAAACGGCAGTCATTACGCCGTTTGGCCTCTTCGAGTTTACCGTAATGACTTTCGGTCTGCGTAACGCGGCACAGTCCTTTCAACGCTTTATGGACAGGGTACTTTTCGGCCTTGAGTTCTGCGTGTGCTACATCGACGACATACTGGTCGCCTCAGAATCAGAGGAGCAACACGTCGATCATCTACGCCAAATTTTTGAGCGCCTGGCGAAATATGGCCTACTACTGAATGTGGCCAAGTGCGAGTTTGGAGTCCGGGAGGTTGAATACCTGGGCCATATGATCAACGAGCATGGTGTCTCACCGCCCCCGTCACGAGTAGAAGTGATCCGCAACTTCAAGAAGCCCTCCAACGTGAACGAGCTTCGCCGTTTCTTGGGCACGATTAATTTCTATCGCCGCTTTATATCCAACGCCGCCAGATTACAGGCTCCGCTAAACAGGTACTGTGTCGGAGCAAAGAAAAATGACAGAACTCCTATTGAATGGACATCGGAAACGGAAGAGGCATTCCTCAGGTGCAGGAATAGTTTGGCTGACGCCACCTTGCTAGTTCATTTCAAAGCAAATGAACCACTCAGACTTACCACAGACGCTTCAGACGTGGCAATAGGAGCGGTGCTTGAGCAGCGGCAGGGAGAATGCTGGCTGCCCCTCGCCTTTTTCCAGAGAAAGCTGTCCGTCTCGGAAACCAACGATAGTGTATACGACCGCGAATTGTTGGCGGTTTATGATAGCATTCACCATTTCCGCCACTTTTTGGAGGGCACACAGTTCCACGTCCTAACAGACCACAAACCGTTGGTGTACGCGTTCAGGCAATCAGCCACGAAAGCTTCTCCTCGTCAGCTGCGGCATTTGGGTTTTGTGTCGCAATTTCGTACGGACATCAGACACATACCGGGCTCAACCAACGAGGTGGCAGACGCGTTATCCCGAATTGAAACAATCACAATGCCAGCCGGCATCGACATCGAACATTTGGCCAGAGAACAGCGGGGTGACACCGAACTCCAACGGCTATTTGACAGCAACGTCACTTCGCTCAAACTACAAAGGATGGTTGTTGCCGGAAGCACGGAATTGATAGTAGATGCGTCACTGCCACACTCGCGCCCCGTTGTGCCTTCGAGCTTGCGAAAACAGATTTTCGACGTTTTCCACAATCCGTCGAATCCAAGTGGACGCGTCACCCAGAGAACGATAGCAAAAAGGTTCGTTTGGGCCAACATGAGGAGAGACATTCGCGCCTGGGCTCGCGACTGCTTGCCATGCCAGCGTTCGAAGGTTGGCCGTCACCAGAGGAACATCATACAAACTTTCCAATTGCCAGAGGAGCGGTTTCAACACATCCACCTGGATATCATCGGCCCGCTAATTCCCTCACAAGGATTCAAGTATTGCCTGACAATGATTGACCGGTTCTCAAGATGGCCCGAAGCAGTTCCACTGGTGGACATAACAGCTGAGTCCGTCGCCCGCGCCTTCTTCAATAACTGGGTTTCGCGATTTGGCGTGCCTCGCACGATCACAACGGACCAGGGCAAGCAGTTCGAGTCGTCCTTGTTCAAGGCGCTGACCGCATTCATGGGTTGCGAGAAAAACCGGACGTCGCCGTACCACCCGGCGTCCAATGGGATGATAGAACGCTGGCATCGCACGCTCAAGGCCGCAATGATGTGCCACGAAAGTAACCCCCAGTGGCCCAATGTGCTCCCTACTGTACTTCTCGGTCTGCGAGGATCCGTCAAGGAGGACCTGTCAGCCTCTTGCGCGGAGTTGCTATATGGCACAACGATTTCGTTCCCCGGAGAGCTTTTGGTTCCTCGTAACACCACGTCAGAGCCCCACGAGTTCCTCCTCAGCCTACGGGACACCATGAGCAAGCTTCGCCCGGTTCCGCCGCAACATCGCAACACACGCTCAACTTTCGTCAATAAAAACATGTCGTCCTGCACTCACGTCTTCCTCAGAAGAGACGCCGTCAAGAAGCCGCTCACGCAGCCCTACTCAGGCCCATACAAGGTACTCGAATGAGTTTCCAATATCGTTTACGCCATCGACGTCAACGGACGTAAAGTCATCGTCTCGACCGAGAGACTCAAACCCGCTTTCACCGAAGCTGAACCTTTTCTATCGCCCGAAGTTCGCGATGGCACACCTGTGGTTCTTGCCCGAGTGATCACAACATCCGCACCAGCCCTACGTCGCATCCTACCACCAATCAATGCTCCACCGACTTCGTTGAGAACATACCCGCCGAGTAGCAAGCTGGCCCCGCTTGCATTTCAAACACCGGTTCAGCAAAACGGCACCGAAGTTTCCATCAACCGCTCCCAGCCCTAGCTCCAGGCTAAGACTCGGGATGCGGCTCACTTCTCAAAAGTCCTCAACAAATAACAACATCGCGACGTTCCAGCTGCCAGCAACACGATGACATGTATGCTGCCAGCGTCACTCGGAGGGGAGTACTGTGGCGCTGCCGTCGCTAGCGATCAGTTTTTCAGCGAGCACCAACTTCACTCGAGTCGAGGTGAGAATGATCATCGGAAATCGATTAAGCGAGCAACCATCATCGAGACAACGACGACCATCGTAATTATTTTACTCTTCAATCATTATCCTTTGTGTAAAAAATAAAGTAGTTGTTTGCGTGTACAATTGACGTTATTGCCATTTATTCACCCCATTGCAACACCCCGACAACCGACATCGCACAAGGTTATAGCAAAGACTCCTAAGCTTTCCGCCTATTTTACCACTAATTAAAATGCTGCATCAGACATTTCGAATACAGCAGCAACAAGCGAATTTTCTGATCTACAAACATCAAATTCCGCAGGTGAGTTGTAAATTCTATGTTTACATGGTTCTCTAATTTATTGTTTGT
This sequence comes from Odontomyia ornata, assembly GCA_963969285.1. Taxonomy (NCBI): domain Eukaryota; kingdom Metazoa; phylum Arthropoda; class Insecta; order Diptera; family Stratiomyidae; genus Odontomyia; species Odontomyia ornata. The sequence continues at coordinate 398,397,183 of OZ017738.1, forward strand.
TACTTTCTGCGCTGTCATATTAATATTTATATTCGTTATTTTTGACGAGAATTTCGCTTTATTTGAATACAACACATAAGAAATTCAAAATTATGGAATTGACTGAAAATTATAAATTATTACAGATGTTTCGACAAAATCAAATGAATTTGATGATGGAGAAAAAAAACAATGTAGCGATGGCGAAGTAAAGGAACCAGAAAAGGAACTTGGTTTTAATTTCTCTGCATTGCAAGATGAGATTGGTGATCAAGAAACTTCCGGAGGAGGGTCCACAGAACCTAGGAAACCAACAGAGTTCGACGGAAAAAAGTTTGAAATCAGCAATTACCCTGCAGAATGGGTGATAAACGACTCATTTCGTGATTATGTGGTTAAACATAATTACAATCAAAATAAACATCTCGACTTTGCGCATTCGAAAAGGGTAAATAATGGTGTCGTGCGATATTTAAGTTCATCATTGTTCGAGAGAACACTTTTAAGTGGCGAAAAAACTCCACGTGTCTGGTTAGTATATTCTGAAAGCAAAGGATCCGTATATTGTGCTCCATGTCTTCTTTTTGACGGTGAATCATCTTTTGCTGACGCAAAAGTAAGAATTAGTAAGCACGAAAATTCGGAGCAACATCAAAGTTGCTTGAAAGCTTTTAAAGATAGGGCGACTGCTTTGGGTAGAATTGACAAAGCTCTAACAGCTGAATATGATGAAGATGTAGCCTACTGGCGAAATGTTTTGAAACGAGTTGTCGCCGTAATTAAGAGTTTAGCTTCGCGTGGATTGCCTTTTAGAGGGCAAGACGAAAAATTTGGTTTTCTTCACAACGGAAATCACTTGATGTCTTTAGAGTTGATAGCTGAATTTGATCCATTTTTAGCTGACCATATTTCTAGATTTGGAAATAAAGGCATAGGTAGTACTAGTTATCTGACAAAAACCATCTGCAAGGAGTTCATCCAAATCTTGGCTAACAAGGTATTAGATGTAATTATACGAGAAGTCAATTGTGCGAAATACTACTCAATTATTGTCGATTGCACACCTGACATTTCACATGTTGATCAACTGTGTTTCAAACTGCGCTACGTGAAGAATAACGGTATGCCCGTAGAGCGTTTTGTGACATTTTTACAAAACGTAGGCCACAAGGCTGCTAATATGGATGATGCTGTAAGTTAAACGCTGGAAACTCTGCGAATTGAAATCAAAAATTGTCGGGGTCAGTCATATGATACGGCACGGAATATGTCAGGGATATATGCGGGGCTTCAACAGTTGATTAAAAATCGCAACAAATATGCCGAATACGTTACTTGTGCTGCACATTCTCTAAATTTGGTTGGCACTCATGCGGTTGAAAGCTGTTCAATAGCTGCGGATTTATTCAAAATCTTCAGAGTTTATATAGATTTTTCACAGCATCTACAAGTCGCTGGGAAATTCTTCAGAATTGCTGCGTAAAATCTCAGAGGGTAACTGTCAAATCACTTTCAATAACACGTTGGTCAGCTCGCAATGACGCCGTGTGTACACTTGATCAGTTTTACCCTGAAATACTTCAGGCTTTGTATCTCATAGAAAACGATCTTTCACAAATGCTATAACTCGGAGTGAAGCCAAAGGGATCTGAGAACGTTTGGAATCATTGGAGACAGCTTTTATGCAATGTTTATGGGGTTTTTTTTACTTCCGAGATTCAATTCTGTGAGCAAAAAATTGCAGTCCACTCAAACTCACCTTAGTGAAATAGTTCAGTTGTATAATAGTCTACTCAAAACTTTAGGTGATGCGCGTGAAGACTTTGACTATTTCGAAAAAAAAGCACTCAATTTTTCAATCAGCCAAGAGTACAAAACACTTGTCAGCAGAGTGAGACGTAGAAAAATCTATGATGACGAAACAAGAACAGGGGAGGTAACGCTGCTCCGTAAAGATAACTTCAACTTTGACACTTACAATGTTATATTTGACAATTTGTTGTCAGATTTACAGGAACGATGTCTGAAATATGAGAAAATCTTTCTTTCTATCCACATTGACTTGGAAAATTTGGATAATGTTCATATGCGAGAAAAAGCAAAAAACTTACAAGAAGCATTGAGTCAAGATTTTGAAACTTCCATAGCTGATGAACTTATCCATTTCAAAGCCTATCTCAATTGCAATCAAATAAACCCTAAGCTGCTGACCCCATTCGAAACCCTGAATTTTTCAAATGAAATGATCTTAATACAGTGTTTCTGAATGTTGACATAGCATATAGAATGTTTCTTTGCATGGCTGTCACGAATTGCAGTGGTGAAAGATCGTTTTCTTGTTTGAAGCGGGTCAAAAATTATTTGAGGTCATCCATGTGTCAAACTCGCTTGAATTCTTTGGCTGTATTATCTATAGAGGCTGAAATTGTACGTTTAATCGATTGCAATCAGGTAATTCATGAATTCGCACTTCAAAAAGCCCGGCGTAAATACATGTAAAAATAATCTTCGTAACTATACGTCACAGACTTGTTTATAAAACGGTAATGATATAAAGAGTAACTACAGTATCTATTGTGAAAACGATGAGAAAAAATCAAAATGAATAAATGATGTTACGTACAGTAGTAATAAAAATCTTCATGAACCTGAACTTATTTATCGTAACTAACCTGAAATATATTATATTCTGGAATATACACATCTCACATACCGTATACTTATATACTACTCTACTGACACTAGATATAACGCTACTTTTTGAAAAAATGATGACCAAAAAAAAAGTTAATCAACTTTTTCTGGAAAGGGCAGCGCTTTTCTGCATCTGCCTAGGGCGGCGAACTATCTCAATTCGCCACTGGCAGTAATACTAGCGCGAATACTGCAGGGATTACGTCAATGGGCTCTACGGGTTTTATTGAGTAGAAAGATAAGCATTGAACCTAAAGGATAACCATAGCAAATATGGAAATTGAAGAAAGCAATGTACCTCTGAAGTGAAAGTCGCTTTATTCAATACTAGCCGTCATAAATTTTCATAGAATACAAAGCAAATTCTACACAATAAAAATACTAAAACATAATGGCAAAATGACTCTCTAAATTTATACATAATCAAATTAGAATCATTTAGTCTAAAAACAATAGCAAATTCAATTTAATTAAAATTATTGCATATTTTATGATTCAATTGAAAAAAGCAGAAAAAACCAACCAACGCTATTCAAAAATTAATTATAATACTAACACAACAGTGAACTTTTATCCTACATCTAATATGTCATAACATAAGTCTCATCAAATTCAATCAAAAAACCTATATCTTATAGTAATACAATATTCCTAACCTACACGTTAAACCTGATCTCTAAACCTAATATAATAAACAAAACATACAGGATCTGAATAATAAGTAACCGAACTGACCTCAGGAAATTTTTTATTGGCAAAATATGTACAATTTTTCTTTAGAAATCTTCAAAGTAGTCCCCATTGGAGTCGATAACACGCTGATACCGGATTTTTCAATCCCCGAATGCTCCCTGGAAGTCGGCAACCTCGATGCTGTCTAGAGCCCTCGTCGTAGCACGTTGAACGTTTTCCAGAGTCCCGAACCGCGCCCCCTTAAGGTGTCTCTTGGTCTTGGGGAACAGAAAGAAGTCCGCTGGTGCCATATCCGGGCTGTAAGAACGCTGGTCCGGTTTGCAGTCGATCAAGGATTTTCGAAGCGACAGCAACACGACACTCCTTTTGCTCATCAGTCAGGTGTTTGGGTACCAGCTTCGCGCAGATCTTCCTCATGCCCAGATCGTTCTTAATAATGTTGTGAATGGTCATCTTATTAATTCCCACCTCATCTACGATAGCCCGAATGCTCAGACGACGACCACTGTTCAACACATCACGCACTGTTTGCACATTTGTGTCCGTGTGACTCGTTGATGTGGGACTAACGCGCTGTTTGTCATGGACGTCATCGCGGCCCTCCCGAAAATTTCTGTGCCACTGAAACACTTGAGTTCTGGACAGAGCATCCTGACCGTAAGCCTCTTGAATCATTTGAAGAGTTTTTGTGGCCGTTTTCTTGAGTTTGACACAAAATTTGATGCTAACACGTTGCTCGACCGTACGCTCCATTTTCACTCCGACGACGTAACTAAACACGCACTCCGCTCTCGCTCGATGCTTTCTCTTTAAGCGCTTGAAGGCAAATGCTGCAGCCCATTTCCCTTTACCTAGACCCTCACCACCACTACAGCACCAGATACCGGTTAGAAGACGCTTCGACGGCGCGGGGCAGGTTCAGTCCGGTTACTTATTATACATTCCCTGTTTATGAGTTAACAAATACAGGATGGGCAAAAAGTCCTTTTCCTATTTATATATGTAATAACTTTTAAATAAGGTGATTAAAACAAAAAACAAATATCGCCAAATTAGGATTAACTTATGTATTTTTTTTTACATTAGGTATGGAAAATTATATCCGATAAGTGTGCGGCATTAGAATTCACGCAAGCTTGGGCTCTTTTCACGAAATTTTTCATAACGTTTTGGAGTGTGACGGGTGTGATCTGCGCAATTTCCGCTCGAATGTTCTCTTCCAACTCCGGTAAAGTCTGTGGTTTGTTGACGTAGACCTACTCGTTGAGGTAGCCCCATAGAAAAAAGTCTGGAGCTGTCAGACCAGGCGATTGCGGTGGCCATTTTATGTTACCATTTTTCGAGATGACACGATTTGGAAAGTGATGTTGCAACAAGTTAATTGTCTCACGAGCGGTGTGTGCTGTTGCACCATCTTGTTCAAACCATATATTCTCATTATTGTTGCTCGCACAAGTGGAAAAAGGAAGTCCTGAAGCATACTTCTGTAACGAGCTCCATTGATCGTAAGACTGGCACCTTGATCATTTTCAAAGAAATATGATCCATAAATTTTCCGTGAAGTCACGCCACACCAAACAGTTACACGAAGTGGGTGTAACGAAAGCAGTTGGACATTTTGGGGATTATGTGTGCCCCAGAATCTAGTGTTTTGCCTGTTCACAAATCCGCTCTGGTGAAAGTGCGCCTCGTCAGTCATCATTAAATTTTCCAATAATCGTTCCTCATTCTCGACAAGATTTAGGTTATCCCTGCAGGATTCCAAACGCAGTACCAGGTCCCAGGATGAAGATGCTGGACCAATTGTGTTTTGTAGGGGTATAGGTGTAAGTCCGTTTTTAAAATCGTGCGCAACGTGCCTCGCTTTATAGCCAACTGTGCTGAACGTCGTCGTGTTGATGTTTCATTGTTCTCTCCAGCACTTTGCCTAACAAGCTGTATGTTTTCAGCCGATCGTCCAGAACGATGTCTGCCCGTACGTTTCTTATCTGTAACGTTCCAATATCGCTCAAATTTGGCCACCATAGCACGTGTAGTTGGAGCTGCTGGAGGTTTGCGAACTCCATAAAATTGGCAGTATGCACGTTGAGTGGCAGTTACTGAACGGCTGTTTTCCAAAAATAATGAAACTAGTTTGGTTCGGTGTGCGATGGTGTACCCTTCCATATTGGAATCTCCCAAGTTTAACGTCTACAAAAAAAATAAAAATTTAACAAATTACTCACAAATGTAACAGTTATTAATTTTTTACATACTTTTTGCGCACCCTGTACTTTGCTAACACCTTGCGATAAAACCCAGACAAGGTGGATCATATTCGCGACATTGCAATTTTCTATGAAAATGAAATTTGCACTGACAGCAGAAATGAGTTTCTTCGTAGTCTTTAAGCAAAAATTTAGTTAATGTAGTTGTTATTTCGACATTAAAGAATAAACGTCAGGAACCACCCTGATTTAAAAAAAAAACAAAATTCTCGCCCAACTTAGGGCTATTTTTCTTGTGCGTGCAATATACTTAGTAGAAGTTTGAAAATAGACAAATTATCCTAGGATAATTAAGTTCACCTGAAGTCGTACATCGTGCTGGGACTGGCCGGTGGTTTTCAACTTCTTAACGATTAATTAAATCGTGAAAACCAAGTGAATAATCAGTATCGGTAGCTAAAACGCGTCAACAAACGCACGTTCGCGAAAATCGAGCGAGTGATCGACTCTACCAGAATAGAAACTGGAACAAAAACCTAGTTTCGAAGTGCACGCATCCCGCAGGCAATGCCCCGTACTAGCTTTGAAATAAAAAAGGTGTAGCAAACCAGACGTCGAGCCACGATAGCCTGTCTCCGGTAAAGGAAAGTAGCCAAAAAACGGAACATAAAGTGAAACACTAGCCAATTACAACTAAAAACAAATATCTACGATACGCATCTGCTAATGGAGGGAATACGCAACAAAATCCTTATTTTACTAATGTGAGTAATATCTATTTGTAAAATTTGATCATTTTCTAATTTTTATACATATAAAATATTCCATCAAAGACAAAAACCGTGTTTCAAGTGATGTTGGTTAAGCAGAAAGTGAAGTGAAAAAGTCCTTCCTGTGAAATATATTGTTACATGTACAAATAATTCTGCGAGCTAGTGTCGCAATTGTTTTCACAACCATTAAGAACCTCATGACCAACAAAATGAATGTACTCGAAAACACAAGAACCCACTCAGTATGATCTACATTTGAAAGTGATGTCACTGCGCCCAAAGAATACTCTAGGTAGTTCGCCAATGTACGAGAAATGAATTGAATGACTAGAGACCCCATATAAAGCCGAGCTGAATGAATGGGGGGACTCATTACAACCACGATATAGTGAAACTGCGATAGTGTGGAATGTGAATTAAGAGCGATACTGATTGTGAAGTGATAGACAGTTGAAGTAAAAAGTTGTGAAATATTTAAGTTGATAATTTTGCGTTTTTAGTAAATAAACTCTTTTAACTTGATTTAAAAGACAGTGCGTTTTCTCTTTCCCGGAACATTAAAATTATTAGCCGCGAACCATAACACGCGACAGTGGTGTCACAAGTGGGATTAAAATTTTAAAAGTGAAAACTTATAAACGTTTTTTTAAAAATGCACAATAGTGAAATACAACGTGAAAACTGGTGGAAAAAAAAATAAAAGCCGAAATACCAGAGAATGCGCTGATGCAAATGTTGATGCTGATGCAGCAAGAGCAGCGACAACAGTCATCCAGTTGAACAGCGAAGCTAAATGAACAATCAGCGCAGCTAAATGAACAATTAGTGAAGCTAAATGAACAATCAGCGGAGTTAAATGAACAATCAGCAAAGCTGGACCAACAAGCGACCGAAATCAAGGCAGATTTTCAAAAATAGTCAACCAATTTGAAAGCAGATTTGCAAAAACAGTCAACCGAAATAGAAGCGGAGCTCGGTAGTCCGAACAAACAAATTAAATGCGTCGAAGAAAAGGTTTACCGGGTCGAGGAGAGAATTAACCATGATATCAGCCCGGCCGAGGAGAGAATAAACCACGATATCAGCCATGTCGAGGAGAGAATCACCCATGAAATGGAAAAAGTGAAAAAGGAATTGGAAGCAGCGAAGACAGTAGTAACCACCTCGCCGGCCCCGCTTACAACCGCAGCGCAAAGCTCATCCAGAAATGTGGAAGCGCGTATATTTGACAGGCAAATGAAGCCGCCCCTAGGACAAATCACTGGAATGAGCAAGAACGAGCAAATGCATTAATTCTTGCTCTAAGAGGCTCAGCTGCCGAGCTTTTGCAGACGATCTCCGTTGAGTCGCACTCAAACCCGGCTGCTATAATGAATGCGCTCGACATGCGTTATGGAGACGATCATCTGAAGCAGATTTGTCGGTCACATTTGCGACATCGGATGCAGAAGTCTGGCGAAACACTACAGCAGCCAGCACAAGACATTGAGCGACTGGCACTTTTGGCTTACCCAGCTTATGATCGAGAAGCATTCATCAGTGCATTAAAGGACCAGGAATTGCAACAATCCGTGCGTCTAGCTCGAAAGCAAACGGTTAAGGACGCATTGGCTTATAGTCTGAACTTTGAGCCAGCGAAAAATGTAACACGTACCACTGCCGGGCTCGCAAGGTAGTGGCAGATGAGTGCAGGTGTAAGAGCGCGGAAAATGAGCGAGAGCCAAAAGTAAATGGTGCACCTAGATGCTGGAATTGTGGTGAGGAAGGGCACCTACAAAGAGACGGCAAGAAACGAAGAAAACTGAGCTATTTTCCAGGGTGGTGGAGGTCCAGACCGAGTCAGGAGCCTAGAATAAAAGCCCATCAAACTGAAGGGGCCAATTTCGTCGGGCAGAGGTTGACTAGGAGGATAGACGTCCCTTGCACTCCCGTCACCGTGTCAAGACTGCACCATGGAGAAGCAGACTGATACCTTCCGGATCGAGTAGATGAAGAACATTGCACCATAACAAGCGACACTGGTGAAACCCAATCAATTATCCCACCAGATGTAGTGAGACAACAACCACTTCACAAGGGTGGAGTTCATGGAAATGCTGACCTATCTCGTCGTCCGTGTCCAGCTAACTGCAAGCACTGCCAACGGATTGAAGAAAAGTAGCCACCCCTTGATCTGCGATTGATAACGGCCAAATCTGATGAAGGTTAGTCATCGGAGGAGATTCGAAATGCCTAGTTAGCCGATGAAGACATCGGACCATTGCTCATATGGAAGGAGACAACTGGGCGGCCTGAGTGGAAAGACGTTTCAATGCACGGCGCAACCCTGTAAAGCTATTGGGCACAATGAAACTCCCTTCAGGTGGAGGGTGGCGTTCTCAAGCGGAAATGGGAAACGACGGATGGCAGCTCCTATAGAATGCAAACTATACTTCCCAAAATTCGAATCCACGATGTGGTTAAGGAGATGCACGAAAGATCCTTGGGAGGCCACCTTGGTGTTAAAAAGACCTGAGCGAAATTGCCGGAAAGGTTTTATTGGCTCCACGCTCACGAAGACCTAGAGGACTGGTGCCATAGATGCACGATTTGCGCTCCCGTCAAAGGTCCAAAGCGACGACTGAGAGGACAAATGCAAAGCTATAACGTGGGGGTACCGTTTGAAAGGATTGCTGTTGACATCGCAGGATCCTTTCCTGAATCCGAGTGGGGGAATCGATACACGCTGGTTGTGGCCGATTATTTCAGCAAGTGGCCCGAGGTTTTCCCCATTCCCAACCAGGAAGCAACTGCTGTTGCCGAACAGCTAGTGTTAAATTGGGTCAGTAGGTACAGCATACCTAGCGAACTACATTTGGATTAAGGCCAAAACTTTGAGTCACTAATTTTTGGCGAAATGTCCGAGTTGCTGGGAATACGGAAAACGAGAACAACACCGCTGCATTCCCAATCCGATGGGATGGTCGAATGTTTCAACGGCACTCTCAATAAACATCTGGCCAAGATGGTTGAGGAGAACCAAAGGGACTGGGACCGACATATTCCACTATTTTTGATGGCGTACAGAGCTGCCGAACATGCACCGATGGGTCAAGCCCCAGCCAAAGTCATTTTTGGAAAGACTATTCGTCTACCAGCTGATATAAAGTTTGGAACACCCCCTGAGAAACCCCAAAAGATCTCAGAGTACGCAAGTGAGCTAAGGCAATGGTTGAACCAGATACATCGGACAGTGCGAAAACAGCTCGTATGATCTAAAGGCAAATTCCACTGGCTTCCAGCAAGATGACTTGGTGTGGCTATATAACCCACAACGGCGAAAGGGTAGGTCTTCAAAGTTGCGACAAAATTGGGAGGGACCATACCGAGTTGCAAAGCGAATCAACGTCGTCGTATATCGAATACAGGAACATCGTGAGCCAAGAGCCAAAATGAAAATCGTGCACCTGGACCGTCTTGCCCCATATTATATCCAGGGAGAATAGACTACAACTGGCGACACATCTTTTCGGGGCGAAAAGAACTGAGGGGGGGGGGAGCAGTGTTACATGTACAAAGACTATAAAAAGAACTGGGTTGAATGACTAGAGACCCTATATAAAGGCGAGCTGAATGAATGGGAGAATTCATTAGAGTAAAAACTGCAAAATAGTGTGGAGCGAATAGAAAAGCGATATTGATCGAGTAATAGAAAAATGATTTTCGTTGATTGTGAAGTGATCTTAGAAGACGATTGCGAATGAAATTTATGGACAAGTGGAAGTCAGACTTTCAATCGTAAGAATTAAAATTGTGAAATAGTTAAATAAGTGATTGTGCATTTTTAAGCAATTAAATAAACTCTTTTAATTTAATTTAAAAGACATTGCGTTTTCACTTTCCTGGAACATTAAAATTATTGGCCGCGAACCATAACACGCGACAATATATATATATATATATATATATATATATATATATATATATATATATATATATATATATATATATATATATATATATATATATATATAGATATATCTATATATATATATATATATATATATATATATCTATATATATATGTATGTATATTCATATATATATGTATATATATATATATATATATATATATATATATATATATATATATATATATATATATATATATATATATATATATATATATATTATATATGTAATCATATATATATATATATATATATATATATATATATATATATATATATATATATATGTATATATATATATATATATACACATATACATATATATATATATATATATATATATATATATATATATATATATATACATATATATATTTAGTCAGAATACTTATGAGGTTCCATCACAGTGATAATTAGCTTCTGTTTTCTCAAGTAAGATTTAGTATGATATCTATTAATAATCCTACCCAAATCACTATCATTATCAATTCATTAAATATAAATATAATATGCTCATGCCATCAATTCGATCTAGATTATGAAGTTATTATCAGCTCATCAATTCCAGTTATACTATCTTATACGACATCCTATCCAGGGTACTTCCCATCTCTACCACTTTCCCCACAACATACCTAACGGTTCCGCTTTTAGAAAAATGCACTAATGAAACTGAAACATTGCTCTATAATTTAGTAATAGATGCAATGAACGATGATTATGATATCACTGAGTCTTACTCGTATCATCAATAGTCTGGAAAACTAATTTACAAATGAGGAACTAAGGAATGAAACCTATCATTAAATCCCAACATAGGGGAGCAGGATGAAATGAAACTCGTACATGCCTGGTGAACAGAAAATGGAAGGTGGTTGCACATCAACCAGGTAAACGACATCATGTATAAGACTCTTGTAAATAGATATGTTAATATAGACTATTGATCATATTTTTTGAAGGAAGACTATAACGTAACGAGGTGTTTTAAATGCCAAAAATACAACTACAAAACATCAAAAAGTGAAAGGAAGCAAATCTGGGTGTAATTTTGAGGACTGCATAAGCCTGGAAAAGAACTCGTGATAAGTGTTGCAACTATATTGGAAACAATAAGAATGCTGATCATTCTCATCAAACTGACTCGATTGAGTGTACGGAATTTCAACGTAGAATTTTGATTGCCAGGTTGAGCACTGACAGCAAAATCTATGATTGTAATCGTACAAATCAATCAAGAGGGACAAAGGGGATACTCTTAAACGCTAATATAAGAAGCCAAATACACAATTTGACTGATATGCAGATTTACCTGCAGCAAAATCCTGACATAGATTTGATTATTTCCAATGAAATGTGGATTCATCCAAAAGAAGTGTGATTTTATAATATTGAAGGATATAATGCGCTATCCTCCTGCCTGCCTGGCCTGGATGATTTGGAGCCACAGCAATAAATGTAAAAAATACAATCAATCTTATCACCAAGAGAGTGACGCTGATAAATATGGCGTTATAATAATTGAGACACACTGTGCAGCTGACAAAATGAAACCTTAACCTTATCATTGCGCAAGATTTTGCACAGTACTAGATACAGTCAAAGTCAAAGTCAAAAACGCTTTATTTAATACTCATCGTTATAAATTTTAAAAGAATATAAAGCAAATTCCAAACAATAACAATAAAAAACTTAATGGCCCAAATGGCTCTCTAAATTTATACGTTATCATTAACACATTTCATCAAAACAAACTATAGCGAATTCAATTAATTAAGATTATTACATATTTTTAAAATTAAGTTGGAAAAAGGAGAAAAAACCAACCAACACTATCCTAAAATTATTTATAATTTAAACACAACAGTGAAACTTGGACCCTACACCTAATGTGTTGTAACTTATTTCTTATAAAATGCAATCAAAAACTTTATCTTATACTAAAGAAATCCTATAACAATGTTCCTAACCTAAGCGTTTAATCTTATCTCTAACGGAATATAGTAAACATAACATATACCTAACCTATACCTAATTTTTAACACAAATAAACAACAACACCAAATGCAGCAATAATGAGCTGAAACTCAAAAAACGAAATAACGAAAAACACCAGAACTGAAAAATAAACACGAATAATTTAGACATTGTCATTCAGCCACCAATACCTGGATTGCGCCGTCTCAACTCGATCAGCTTCAACGAATCTAGCAAATGAGTATCTCCATTGAAATCGTTGGTCTCGTGAACTCAAATTAGGAGGATATTTTATCTTCTTATCGGTGGCCCGTCAATATATGTGATATATGACTGGGACGCCGTCAGAATCAAAAACATATCGATTCATGTCCAAATACACGAATGCTTCTGGAGGAATGAAGCCAGTAGCGAGGCAAGTCGCAATATACCCGTCTGTAGGGTGGAACGGCTGTGAAATCCAAGGGTTTTCACTCACAGTCACAGATCTTGCGATATGATTCCGAAGAAGTTTCAATATGAAGATATCGACCCTCGTCACTTTCGCAGTTTGATAAATTCTTCTATTCGATATATAATGTTTCCAATCCATCTCAGGCTTTCTGTACAAACCAGTACATGCACGAAGACAGTTCCTTTCGAAAACTCTTTATTTTTCCATTGTACTAGCTCTCTGGTTGTACCAGATCTGACATCCATATGTCAAAACTGGTCTAACCAGTGTCTTGTAACAGATAATTTTGGCCTTTTGATCAATGTATCTGGAATGAAAGAGTTTTCGAAGGGCCATGACTACTTAAAGTGCCTTACTGAGCATGATTTTCACATGTTCAGTATAGTACAGATACTGATGGAGATACACACCGAGGTATCGAGCACAGGATTTATGTGGAACCCGTTCTGAACTACCCTCACCAGCCATGATGTGGAAATCTTTCCAATTACGTTTCAGGTCTTGACTGATCCCCTGCAGCGTTGTTCGAAACAAGATCGTTTCACACTTCTGCGCGTTGATTTTCATTCACCAATTGTCGGTGTACAGCTGTACATCATTGAAAATTTTTTGGAGATTGCTCTGAACTATTGAAGCTTTTCGGTCTGCTGTATAGATGATCAGATCATCAGCAAACGCTACCAATGATTGCGTTGGCGAGACGTTAAAATCAAAGCCGTTCAATAGCTTGCGAATGAAGATTGAGAGGAGTAGAGGCACAGAAACTTTTCCCTGTTGTAGACCATTCAAGACCTTGAATTCGCGCCTTGCTGTCAGATTTCCATCAGTTGCAACAAACGATTTCAGTATAACATATTGCACATCATGGCGACAAGATGTCTGGGGAATTTGCCCTGAAGGAGTTTAAAAATTAGTCCATCTAACCACACCGTATCGAAGGCTTTCTTCATATCAATGAGACATGCTCCAACACATTGTCTATCATTTAGATTCCAACAGATGTCTGAGGTCACTTTCGTTATTGCATGTGGTTAAATGCCTGGCACGAAAACCAAATTGGCAATGCGGCAACAACTCATTTTCCTCAATGTGGGCGTTTAATGCTCTGTTGAGTATCACTTCAAACACCTTGCTGATGTTAGGCAGCAAGCTGATTGGGCGATAGCTTTTAGGGCATGAAGATTCTTTTCCTTTCTTCAAGATCGGAAATACCTTAGCCCTTTTCCACTCATTTGGGAAATATGAATTGCTCAACATGTTATTGAACAATATGCAATAATTCCTAAAAGTAACCTCTGGCAAATGTCGGAGAACTACATTTGGAATACCATCAGTAACACATGATTTCTTGTTGTTTATCCTGCGAAATATGAAACGCAAGTCTTCATAGTTGACAAAATAATCAATAGGATTCAAGCTCGGTATGAGGTCAGATGTTAATGTTTCATTGAAATGAAGAATTGATTGACCGTTCAGGCTTGATTTGAAGTCGGAAATTTTTGCTTCAACGACCTCTGAAAATATTTCATTCCCTCTCTCAGGGTTTGGTAGATGAACCAATTCAAAGTGTGTTCCAACCAGGGCAAGTTTATCCAATCCTTCACAAATAATCCTGTTTTCATTTCTATCCGGAGTCGTACTATCAATTTCGATACCAGCCCTATCGAGAAGATTTATCTCATCACTAGTGACTTCAAGATTCGAAACCTTCGCTCGAGACTTCTTGCGGAATATGCTATTCACTTTTGCGAACACGCCGTCTGGGTCCTGTGGGCTAATACCCCTCAATTTTTCCGCCCATTGATTGCTGACCTCACTGCTGAAGTATGACCGGACTAAGTTCCGGACATTCTTCAGATGTAATTTCAACAAACCCAACGAGGGATGGTTGTAATCCAAAAATCGTCGATAAATATTGTTGACGCATGTGAGAAGAAGGCTTTTCAATCTTTTCAACCTTGCGATGGTTGGTGTTTCATATCCTTCCATATTGTTTCTATGTTTAATCTTGGGAACTACTTTCTCAATCGTTTCCAAAGCCAGCTTCTCTTACTTCGACAAATAGAGCTCTTTTTCATCGTTAGTTAGATTCCTGTCATTAGGAACCATTGAGCAAGAGTTGCCACCATAAGAAGGGGAACATTGCTTCTGGTACTCGTGATTAAACTCCTTTTGAAACTTTCCCCAGTCTTTTTTTTTGAAATTCAACCGATGATTTTCATGTTGAACTGGAATGAGGAAGAAATCATCCCTGTGATGGTTGATTTCCATTACGATTGCGTTATGGTCGCTATCATAAGGAAGCACCTGCAGTTTCCGTTGAGGACTATTAAAGCTGAATTCAAGTCTTGCGTCAGCAATGCAAAGGTCCAAATATGAGTTTTTCCTAGGGTATGTTGGGAACTCCGACCCATATAGATTGCACCTGTATTCAATTTGGTTCTCTGTGATCCACGATTACAGATGACGTTCAGCCATGATGTATGCTTGGCGTTCAGGTCACCAGCAAGAATATAATAGTTATGCAGCCTGTTCAATTCGAGTATTTCGAACAAGGAATTGAGCTCCTCCCTGAGCTTGAACACAGTTCCACCAGTTACATAGGCAGAGATAACGAAGAGGTTATCCTCACCTGGCAGTGAGATTTTGATAACGGGCCCTTCAAGAGATTCAAAGCTTTTGAATTCGACTGTTCCAATATTTTGGAAACGAAAGGGTCTTCGAACCAATATCCCGGTGCCACCTCCCCCATCACCTGCTACCCTATCGTTTCTTACGAACTCAAAATCCTTGAATCTCATGGAGTGCCATGAACTGAGGTGGGTTTTGGTGAGAAGCACGATGTCAGGCTTTTGCCTGGCAATGAATTCAAGGAGATAATCACGCCGATGTAAAGTAATAATGGAGTTGACGTTGATCGAGATGAGACGGATCGTATCCGTGGGAATGTGGCTGGATGACAAATTATTTTAAGGCATTTGAAAGCCCTAAGCGCTGAAAAACAATGTTAATTTTCGAATCTTGTTTATCGATTCGCTCCGATAAGGAATTTAATTGCTGATAAATTTTACGGAGTAGCTCATTATTGCCACTTACATTATGTATTTTATTTACATTGTCTCCTTGTCCTCCCGCAGCAAGTGCAAATGACACCCCGGGCTTGACGAAGTTAGTAGGTATGACACTGCGGTGTGCTTGACTTTGTCTCGGAGTGACTTTAACCTTTGCATCTTGATACCGGGGGCATCCTCGATATGATGCTGGATGACCAAAGGCACCGCAGTTCACACAATATAGTTTTTCTTTTGGCTCCGCCTGAGCCAATTTTAACTCGCCGGGAGTATGAATATCTTTACATTTAGCACACCTATATTTTATGGCGCAATTGGCAGCCGAATGCCCGAATCTTTGACACCTGTGGCACTGGTTGACCTCACTTTTCTGGAGGCGTTCCCACCTCACCACGCGGAAGTTCAAGTACCGTATTTTCTGCAGGGCACTCGAACTACTTTTGCTGGAAATCGGGACTTAGTAGTGTGGCAAGTTTTTGCGCTCCACAATCGATCTTCTTGTTGCAAAGTTTTTAACTGAAATAAATTGTATTTCTGGTTCAACTTCTTGAAGCACCTGAAGGAGATCGACTGTGTCCTCTCCACAGTCCAGAGCCTTCAATAAAGAGGTTTGGTTCTTTTCGCTTTTTGGGGTGGACGTGAAATGCGGAACAACTCCAGAATTTAAGGCACTTTTTGTTGCCTGAAAATCAACCAACGACTTAGTCCTAATTGTCAATTTATCGGCATTGACTCTTTTTATCTGAAAATCTTTTAGCTTATTTTCGGCTGCCAAAAGCTGAACCATATCTTTGCCCGTTTGCCCAAATACATTGATTGGTGGGACTTTTTCTTTTTTTCATTAACCTTAACGGCCGGACCAGCAGACGGACCAGCAGACAAACGTTTTGCTTTTTTCTCCCGATTTTTAATTTTAAGGTATTCAATGAACTCATCATCTAACTTAGACGTTTTACCTTGATCCTCTTCAATGTTCATCGTTTCTTCAAGACCAGCTAGCGCTGCATAGTGATTTCTGCTGTCGTTTGTGCCTCCTGCGCTGAGGACATCTTCTTGATTAGCTTCTTCCTTTGGCTTTTTAGTTTTCTTGTCTTCGGTTTTTGAATTTGCTTGTCGGCCTTTCTTGGGTTCTTTATCTTTGTTGAACGTTAACGTTCCAACAAGTGCTTCTAACGATTTAACTCGAAGCTTGAGCTCTTCATTTTCTTTTTCAATTTTTTCAGCTTTTTCTTTGTCTTTGAACAGCTGCTCGATTTCGATTACCGATAGGTACTAGATACAGTCTACTCAACTGAAAGAAATTTACTCACAGTAATGGACACAAACATTGATTTAATTAAAATATCATCAGAATCAAGGATTTACAAGGATACCCTAGAAACAAATAGAGTGGTTATGATAAACAACAACAAAATTACTCGCCCAGTTTCGAATAACCTGTCGGGATTATATAATAACCAATCATCAACAAATGGCTGAAAACATGACACACTGTTACAAATAATTATTGCAATCGTCGGGTTTCGTGAGCATCTTCCCAATCGTGCAATTATTTCAATGGTACTTGGATACAATTGTAATGCAATAATTCGTCGATTTGAATTGGGCGTTCCGACGGCAGCCTTGAGGTCCAAGCTAACCCATGGAGGCGGGGTAGGTTTTGGCAGCATTAATTTACACCCGGGGCCGCTGACGAGCTTGGGCTCCCCGGAACGTAACACCTGAACACGAAAGGGACCTAAATTACTCGTACCTTTGGCACAAAAGACAAAACGGAACGTAAAACCATCGTGTCTCACGAAGGAATCCAAAGCACTTTACGCAAAAAAAGAAACGAACGCACTTTGACGCGAAGGAGGCGAGAACACCTTAATCTGTTCGAAAAACACTTTCCACCTCACTGCAAAACACACCTGTTCACACACACACACAACATTAATAATTCAATAGAAGATCCCAAGGATCCGAGTACTTCTACTGCATTTTTGACGTGGCAAGTCGGCGTTACCACTCCAAAAGTGATTACACCGGCTGACACTCTGAAAAATTTCTTCAATCAAAAATATCATAGAAATCCCAATTTTTAAAATGGCAAACTAGAGTATTAAAATTTTACGTTATAAACAACCATACATATAATTGTGAAGCTGGCAACTCCCTTTCGATGCAAAATCAATGTGACCCGTTGTTTAATAATTATTCCGATTGCTGGCGGTATATCAATCCCTCCACTTTTGCTGCCGTTGATAGGTTCGTATTACACGCTGCATCCGTATCACACGCACAATAATAATTCCAATCGCAGGCGAAACATCGATCCCTCCACTTTCACTGCCGTTGATAAGTCTGTATCACACGCTGCACCCGTATCACACACTGCGTATTACTTCAACGGCTCTTCCTCCACGGTGAAGATCGAGTTTAATGTTACGTTACTTTCATCACCACTGCTCAACCTTCAGCCTTAGTATTGGCACAAACCAACATTCAGCGGCCATATATTTTCGCGTACTCGTAGAAGCTTTTAAATGAAAACAATGTTAAGTTTGTTTTGGTTCATTTGGCTCGTCAGCTGATATTGCTGATAAGTATTAACTACCCTTGGTTGCATTGGAACAGGAAATGTGCAAATTATCTTCTCGCAAACAATCGTTACATCTTCCCTTTCAGTTTCACGAATAATTTCAGTGGCTCTTCAGCCATCTCCCGAATTCGTAGATCAACATATGTAGAAACGTTACCCTGAGATGTAAGGAATATTTGTAAGGGTATCGCCACCTCCTTGTTGACAGGCAGATTAGCATCGTTGAGTCGAGCGTTTGATATTAGATGAATGAATTCGGGTACTTCACGATGTGTGATTTGGCGACAAATTTCGGTCAATTTGGAAAGTATTTCTTTTATTGTTGACTTTAGAGAGAGGAAGTGCTGTGTAGAGACATAGTCATTTGATTTTGCAATAAAGTACTCTGACCGGAGGGTTTGTTTATTAAGTTCATCGGTAAATTATAAATAAGAGGTAAAAGAAGATTCATTGTGTCAATCGATTGTATTCGTTCTTCAGACTTTTCTATTCGTAAATCTTAACCAATGGGTACATTGTTGCGAAAGCTCCAGTCAAATTATTCACCTCTGAATGTTGGAAAAATATATTAATTTCATCCAATACCTGGGGCCAATCTCCAGTACAATCATATTTGATTATATGAAATACACCAACTGATAGTTGGAGCCTCAAAAGATCAATCAACATTACTTTTACGGGTCATTGCTGGATATTGTCCGTGTATCGAATGTATTGGTCCGTGTATCGAATGTATTGGTTTTGGTTTTTTCGTCCCTTTTGTCGCTCTTTCCAATCCACAAGGCATCTCCAGCCAAAAATCTCCTGTGGGAATGGTTGAGCTGCGCGCACAGGCATAGAAAATTGTTTTAAAGCGCACTTTTCAACGTCAAAATTGAAACACTTTGTCGAATAAAGCCGCGGTGGCGATCCCGGTTAGATAAGTGTTATGCGATGACGAATTCCAATAGCTAGGTATCGGTTATTTCTCGTCCAGGCATCCTGGGCCTATTTCACTCTAAGTCTTTGAGCAAAAATTTACTTTACTTTACTCATTACTATTCTTACTATTTTTAAGTCTAATACATTTTCAAGAAGGAAAAATAAAGAAATAAAATTAAAATAATAACCCTTACCAGCTTTTTACTTCGTGGAATGGTCTATGAAAACGTGTGATGTGTATTTGGTGTTGACGCCGGAGGGCTAGAGATCTTTGTCAGCCATGACGATGCACATTTGAGGATTGGCCCAGGCTAGGTCATCGCGTTTTAAAAATAGTTATTCAAACCCTGAACAAACAGAAGCCGTCATACAAAACGCATAGATATCTACATAAGGAGCTCTTTAAATCAAACCTGAACTCAAAAAAATCATCACACTTTCTCAGCAAAGCTCTACTATTGAGAAAAAAAATCAGATGTCGATAACGAATTTGGATTACGAAGAATTAATTGAGGCAAGTATTTAACACCACCATAGACAGTCCCAAGCCCGTTTGAGAAAGGAGGAGAGAACCCCTTGTTTCCCCAACCATAGCTTCCATGATTCCTCATTCCAAACCCCCCAATTAAATGGTAGTAAATGCTCTCGGGGTGCACATTGGGTTTACTGGCTCCCCAATAATGTAACACTTAATGCCGAGAAATGCTAATAACTGTAAATACATCTACAGCACTGCTACTGAATACTACTTACGCCTCCTTTATGAGGACGTAAGGGGGTGAAGACGAATCTTCCGCACCTAATAACGGGATCCAAGTAATAATCATGCTGCCAGAATTGAGGTTGGGCGACGGGCTAGCTCCCCGTCCCTGGAAAACCTTAAAATTTTTGAAAACAGGCAGATGGGCCTCGCGATGGATTGGACTCAAGGCAATGACCTCGCAAACGAAAAAAGGACTATGGCATTGGACCCTTGACCTTTACAACACGCCAGTCAATATCAATTAAAAATACTGGCAGTCGAGGAAATGAATTGGACTAGAAACGTCATTCAAGACATGAGACCGTACACATTATTCAAAAGTGGGAAGCCTACTGGAAAAAGAGAATTCGAGTGGCCTTAGTTGTGGATAGGGAGCTCAAATTGCACGTTCTTGATTTTAAGAACAGGACGAAGAAGCGAAGGAAATGTTTTACAATCATCTGAAAATACTGGTCGACTTATTGCCCACAAACGACACAAGGATATTTTGGGTGATTTCAAGGCTAAGGTTGGCAATGAGATATCTCATTGGGGAACGACTGGAGGATATAGCTGCCACGATGAAACAAATAACAACGTCCAGCGCCTGATTGACTTTGCATGTAGCAGAAATCTAGTCAGACTTTCGACTCGCTTCCTACATCAACGCATTCATAAAATGGCCTGGGTATCACCGGATTGATCAATTTCTGATCCAACAACGTTGGGCCTCGAGCATATTTGACGTCCGTACATACCGAGGAGCCAATTGTTACTCAGATCATTACTTGATGAAATTAACCTATCGATGTCGTATGTCAAAGGCATATTCAGCGAAGACCAGCCCGCTACAAAAATTTGACATCGAAAGACTCCAAACGGCGTCTGCGACCAAACATTTCATGGAGACCCTCGACAACCAGCTGCCTCCCATCTTATCAGACACATCGATAAAGACGAGTAACGAGCTCTAGATGGAAGTGAAAGTGGCTATTAGGACCGTGGCAGAACAGTTCAATGATGAGTGCCAGAATGCGTTAGATAAAAGGAATCAGGCGTTCAAAGAATATGTAAGTAGGAAAACCAGGACTAAGAGAGAACACTATGAAAATCTTAGAAGAGTAGCAAGTAAGGTAATTAGGATTAAGGGAAGAAAATACTGTGACGACCAGTTGAGACGCATAGATGTAAGACAAGCATACAAAGTAGTGAAAAGCCTGAGATGTGGTTATCAGCCCAAAACCATGCTCTGTCGTGATGACATCGGCAATATCATTGCTGATGAAACCAATGTTAAGGAAAGATGGGCATCGTATTTTAAGAACCTCCTTAATCCTCCGCACAGCTCCAGAACATCGGAGCCTGTAGATGTCTGCGGAGAGCTTCCATTGGCCCAATCAACTCTGGATGAAGTTTGTTCCATTATAAAATCCCAAAGAATAATAAAGCGCCGGGCATCGATAAGATTCCAGTGGAGCTCATCAAATATGGTGGCAGTAGTGTTTAGCAAGCTATTCACAAAGTCATCCAGCACATTTCGCAACAAGAACATATGCCGAAAGAGACAAGCCAATCAACCATATTCCCTATCCACAAAAAGGTGACAAGTTATACATCATATTATTACTTTGTACGGCGTACAAAATATTTTCTAAAATCCCGGAAAATAAAATTAGATCATATGGCAACAGTATTATTGGGAAGTATCAAGGTAGATCAACAACAGACCAATTGTTCACAGTCAAGTAGGTACTTGAAAAATGCTGGGAGTTCAACATAGACGTACACTAAATTTTCGTTGACTTCAAGCAAGCATACGACAGTATTGATCGTAACGTACTTCACCAAATAATGCTTTGCTTTGGCATCTCCGCCAAATTAGTCCGTCTTATTGAAATGACAATGACGTTGATGACCTCCCAAATCCGAATCAATAACCAACTCACCGATACTTTTGACACAAATATCGGACTAAAGCAGGGAGATGGGCTGGCCCCATTGCTATTCAATTTGGCTCTGGAGCACGCACGATATTAACGTTTTATCACGGTCATTTACAACTGCCAAAGGACTCTTTCTGAAACTTAACGGCGAAGCAAAAGTATAAGGGCAACTAATCAATGAGAATAAAATAAAGCTCATGACGCAGCCAAAGAAAAATACCTCAATTACACAAAATATCGCACAGCGGAGAATACACCTTACAATTAAAATATTTTTTTCAGTTTTGACATTCTTGAAGACCAGCTGCATACACAGGAAAACAAAGCTCCAAGTATAAGTTAATAATTTAACGCGGGTAATATTCAAAAAAAATATATTTTTGAGGACAAGGCCCGTCTTTTTTTTTCTGAGGTTACAAGTAAACTAAAATGAATGTACATTGAAATTGAAATTGTCTTATGATCTAAAACTGCATACTAAGTGGTTCTCATGGAAATTTGCAGTTCCTCGTGAAAATTCCATACAGTTGCAATTTCATGCAAAATACGATTCAGCCCTGGCGTCAGCATATTTTTAATATGGGAACGTGTTAATTGCGTGTTAACTCGCCCACCTTTTAATGCGACCGTCCTCGGTGGCTTAAAAAAAACTTGATGTCGTTGAACCTTATATTTTTTGATGCTTGTGGGACGGGATCTGGTGACGGAGAAAGTTTTGCAACGGATGATGATGGTTCTGAAACTTTTAATCCTGATTTCTGCAATGGTAGGTTTATTATTAAATTTTGCAAATAATTTGAATAAAATAAATACCAGGAGATGCAATACGATGATTAAACCGTAACTAGCTAATTGGTGAATGGTTTTTGTTTTTCTGATCAGCTGGATTTCATCTGTGTTATTTAGTTGTAGTTTCTTCATTCAGCCTAGTGAAAGTACCTCCAGGTATTCTCTCATTTCTGGAGATGGCTGAAATATAGAGGGTAGGGCGTTCAAGGTTGTTATCTCGTGATTTACAAATGTCCATCCGTTGATCGTTATGCTGCTATTTTGGATTTTTAGCAGATACGTTAATGCGTGAGTGGATTGCTCCACTTCGATTGTTCCCGTATATTGGTTTCAAAGAATAGTGCCTGGGGCGATATCTTCTATGGTGGGTAGGTGCTCGCTGCTCGTTTGGTTACAAACGGGGATGACGCTTTTCAGTAGATTTGGAATACAGGAAGTGTTGCTGATATTGATAATTTCGTTTCTTTTACAAATGGTCAATGTGTTAATTTTTTTACAATATTTAACTACGCCAAAAATTTTGTTATCATTGTTCATTACATTATTGAATTTCAAATCTATTTCATTACTCCTTTTTACAGCTTTTATTAACAAAGTTTCGTATATAGAGCTAGAAGTCAAAGGTATATTGATTATGTACAATATTGAGGAGGTATTTGTAATAATTTTAATCTCGGCGAAGTCTACTGCTTCTTCGATTGTCGTATATGGAAGGAACTCTTTATCAAATATTTCTGTGGCTAATTTAATCTCCGATTTGGATAAAATGACTGAGTTTATGACCCCTAATTTTGCCCAATGAAATGCTAAATTTATGTTTTTTAATTCTTCTTTTAAAAGTGAAAGTCTAAACTGGGTATCCAAAATAATCCCATAATTTGTTTGACTATTTGCTTTAACTAAATTTTGAACTTTGTTGGCAATCATAGTTAATT
Source organism: Odontomyia ornata (assembly GCA_963969285.1). Classification (NCBI taxonomy): domain Eukaryota; kingdom Metazoa; phylum Arthropoda; class Insecta; order Diptera; family Stratiomyidae; genus Odontomyia; species Odontomyia ornata. The sequence continues at coordinate 398,420,895 of OZ017738.1, forward strand.
TGTTAATCCTCTCATTGTTCAATCTGTTGATTATAACTTGTCTGTTGTTATTTTGAAGAAGGTTATTAATTTTATCCTGTATAGTTACTAAATCTTCGTGATCCGGGCTACCTGCAATCCACTTCCAAGTAGTACCGATAAAATCAAGTGATCTCTTGACTATTCTAGGTGTTAAATTTTGAATTAAGTCCTGGACTTGTTGAACTTCATAGGATAAATGCGGCGAAGAAAGGTGGTGCCTGATTTCAAAGAGGTTAAGTATAGGTTCAATGTCGGATAGCAGGCGTTCGTATTGGCTTAGATCTATGATATGGATCAACTTGAAATTTCCATCTTGAATTTTACCTCTTCCAGTATGGAACGAAACAATTTGAGAATTCGGGAAGTCGAGAATTTCAATTTCGGCATTCGCAACGTAGAATAGAGACAAACTGAAAGAAAATTTCAATTACGAATGTGGCTTTAGTGTATTATTCTTCCAGATTAAGTCAAAACAGTTGAATTATGATTTTCCTTTACTATTTCCTGTTTAAACCTCGATGTCAATTTTGTTCCCTTCCTCTTATTAATTCTAACGTATATTGTTTGCCCTATCTCGTACGTTTTGGTCGGCTGTCTAGTCTTGTTGTGATTTGTCATGTCCTTTTGTTGTTTTAATTTTAGCTTGTCTACGTTTGATAGCCGGATTCTTTCCAGTTCTTCCGGTTCTATACTCGGAATCCGTCCAAAATGTAGTTCGATCGGTTTTTTACCTGTTGTGGAATGTATGGTACAATTATATTCGTGAACGGCTCGTTGCAACTGATTTTCAAATGATCTAGGGAGCCCATCCTTTTTCAGACATCTCATAATTTCAGTGAGATTGCTATGCCATCGCTCCACCTGTCCGTTGACTTCGCTTTTATACGGCGGTGTCTTGTAGACCTTGATTTTGAGGTCGTCCTCCATTAATGATGTTATAGAGGCTGATCTGACTGAACTTTCATTGTCTATAACAACTATCTCCGGTACACAAAAGTAAAAGAGCTGATCGGTCAGGGGTTGCTTTATATCCTCGATAGATTTAGAGGCAATGATCTTTGCCTGACCGAACTTGGAAAACTTGTCAACGGCGGTCAATACTCTATGATTTTCGGTGCTGAACAAATCAATGTCGATTGTGTGTCCTGTATATGTAGGGATTGGTGTCGGATTTAATAAAGGTTTATTGGGGTGCCGATCATATTTGCTCTCCTTGCAAACGCTACATTGCTTCACCAGATTTCTAGTCTTAGCCGCCATCTTAGGGAAGTAGAAATTTTCAAGGAGCTGTAGCCGGTTCTCTTCGGTGTTTCGATGTGCTCTTTTGTCAATCTTTAAGATTCTTTCTTCCTGCTCAACTTCGCTTATGATGTCTTCAACAAGCTTTTGAGTGTATCGAATCCGATATGTTTTAAAATGTGCAGGATAAACTTCCTGAACACGGGCCATTATCTCTTCGGATGTTAAAAGGCAATTAATCGTGTCAGGGTTGAGGTAACATTTAAGGATGCTTATTATGTTGGTATTCGAATATTGTCGCTTAATAAGGGTATGCCTGGAATAATTTGGAAAAGGCTGTTGGAGTTGGTAACTGTCTTCTTCACCAGTTCTTAAAGTGATTTGGTTTTGGAAGACGTTGATAGGCGATTCGGCAGTAGGAATGAGGTTTTGGGATGAGCTTTCATCACTGTGTATTGTGGGTGTTAAGGAGTTGATCAGTGTATCTTTAGGAGGCCGTGAGAGAGAGTCTGCGACCACATTTTCGTTGCCTGGTTTGTATATCAATTGGTGATTGTACTCTTCTAGGGTGGATTTCCATCTTTTCATTTTCCAATTAGTATTCTTGTTGCTCAACGCATACGTCAAAGGTTGATGGTCAGTGAAAATTTTGACTTTACGTGATCCATAGAGATAGCCTCGTAATTGGTTAAGGGCCCAGATGATGGCAAGCATCTCCTTCTCATTAGTTGCATAACTTTCTTCTGTTTTTGTTAAAGTCCTTGATAAAAAACGATATGTTTGCTATCCTGTGAGAGAACTGCACCTATAGCATATTCGGAGGCATCAGTGGTTAAATGGAATTCTTTTTCGAACTTAGGATGTGTTAGAACTACTTCTTGGGAAATGAGGCAATTTTCGAGACCGTTAAACGCATTTAGGGCCGTTGAATCAATATTTATTATTTTTTTCTTTGACAAACTCTTGGACACTCGTCCATCTTCCCCTCTTAAAAGAGAAGTCAGGGGCTTCGCGATTTTAGCATAATTTTGAATAAATTGGCGATAGTGGCCCAAGAGTCGCAAGAAGGATCGTAGGTCTTTTAGAGCCTTGGGAACAGGAAAATTCACAATTGCCTGAACTTTTTGTGGGCTGGTTCTGATACCGTCACTACCAACTATGAATCCTAGAAATTCGATTTGGGTCTTAAGGAACTCACACTTATCCAACTGAATCTTCATGTTGGAGCCTTCCAGGGTTTTGAGCACTTTCTCCAAGTTTTTGAAATGCTTTTCCTCATTCTTTCCAAAGACGATGATATCATCGATGTATAGTAGCAACAAATCCCGATGTGCTCACGTTGGATATCATCGAGGGTCTTCTGGAATATGGAAGGCGCATTTTTCAGTCTAAAGGGAAGGCGTGTGAACTCGAACTTGCCATTATTGACCGAAAAGGCAGTTTGGGGGATGTCATCTTCTTTTAGCGGTATTTGGTGGAAGCCGCTTTTGAGGTCGACGATAGAGAAGAAATTATTTTTTCCCAGATTGGCCAAGATCTCACCTATCTCTGGTATTGGATACCTGTCCGCGATGGTAATTGAATTCAATTTGCGGCAATCGATAACCATTCGATATTTTTTCTCCCCGGACGCGTCCTGTTTTTTAGAAACGATCCACACTGGAGAATTGTAATGAGATTTAGATGGTCTGATTATTCCATCCATAAGAAGTTTATTGATCTCCTCCTCAACTACTTCTTTTAAGGCCATCGGGTATGGGTATGCCCTGGAGTACACAGGGTCATCTGAAGTTGTTCGTATTTCCCCCTTAACTGTACTCGTATAAGTTAAGCTTTCATCGGGTTCCGTTAACAATCCAGAACAATTCTTTAAGATGTTTTTCAATTGCAACGTTTGACCTTGGTTTAAATGAGAGGTCCTGATATCTATTTTATTAACCGTTTCAGATAAGTGTTGTTTTAGAGGGAATCAAAGGTTAGGGTATAGTGTCATATAGTTTTCGTTAGTGTATATCACTGCCTGGAGGCGCTTGAGGGTATCGTTACCGATGATCCCGTCATATAAGGCTCGGAAGTATGAAAAATTTTATTTTACTTGTTTTGAGGCCAAACAGATTAATAAATGCATGATGGGTGATTTCTATGCTACCACCGACGGAATTAGCATAGAAGGCTTATTCGTTAATCAAGGGATATTTGATGTGTCGGGGTTGAATATAATTTTTATTAGAGCCAGTGTCCACTTATTGCTCTCCATTTCCTAAAGTATGTTCAAAATAAGGGAGTGAAGAGCATTTCAGCCTAAAAAATAAATATCATCCAGTTGTTCGTCTTGATCCAAATGTGGTTCGTCCTGTGACTCTGTGTATTCCGTCAGAGTTTGGTCGTAATTTTCGTCCTCTTCTTCGATTTTATTTTCTTAATGTTCGTCCGTGGTGTCATTTGAAGCATCGGCGTTAGGTTCTGTATAGAATACTCTCTGAACCTTGTGGGGTGGATGGTGTCTTTCGGTAGGATATTGTGGTCGTTTTTGAGCAAAATGTTGTCCCTGAGGTCTGTTCACGTAATTAACTACGTGAGTCCTTAGGGATTGATCCACGTCCATAGGGATAGGACCTCGTTGGGGTCGAGGCGGTGGTTTGTTGAATGCAAACTCGCGCTGAGGCTGTTGATAATTTGGTTGGTAGGTTCGTGGCTGTTGAAGTGGCTGTTGATAATTTTGGTGATGGAATCGCGGTGGTTGAAGTGCTTGAGGGTTGTGTACCAGTTCAGGGTAGAACTCACGCCTGGGTGCTGGAATCGGAGTTGGCTTTGTGGGACCAGGCATCATTTTTCGTGGTGGAACTGGAGGTGGATTATTATTGTACTTCCGTCCAAAAGGTTTGGAATTGTTGGCATACTTCGCACGATAGACCATGTTCTGTAGGTTGAAGCACAAGTGCAATGCTTAGGGTAAGTCCACTGGTTCCCGAATACTCAGTAGCCTTGGGAGATCTCCACGTGGTCCCCTTATAAATGTTTCCAAGGCTTTTTCTCGATATGCCTGCGTCATAATGTTCATTGCATCCTGACTTATATCGAGGGATCCCAATTTATATAAGATCAACGACAAATGACTGTACACATCTTGATAAAATTGTGAAATCGTATTTCTACCTTGGACCAGTGTTGTCATCTGGTATTCCAAGGTGCCCAAATCACGCTTGTCTGCATAATGCAGAGCAAGGCACTTCGATATTTGAGTCCAATTTAAAGGCGTATTGTAGGACGTCAAAGCTATATCAGCGTGTCCCACAATTTTATTTCGTATGACCGAAAGAATGCCATAGTATTTAGGTGTGCCTTTAAACCGATCGTAGATTTTTAAGAACCTATCAACGCTTTTCACCAAGAGCTGAATTCTCCTGGCTCCCCAGAGAACGTTCTCAGGCTCTTAACGACGTCGGGAATCCTGTCCATGTCAGACAAACTTTCATTATTCCCAACATCGATTGACACATCGACGTCATTATTGGCGTCGGAAGTTGGGTTCATGATAGAACCGAAGATTTCGCTGCCTTGCGTTCGCAGGGTATCAGTAACCGCTCGTGAAATTAATTGAGTCAATTCATTGCTGCTTAAAGTAAGCGGAGCATTGGGCGTATTATTACCACCCGGACGATCGAGGGTAGGTAGTGCGTCAGCGAGGCTGTCTAGATTCATATTCGAAGGTTGAATCAAATTGTTGGGGTTAGACATTGTTTCCGAATCGAGATATCACTTCCTTTTCTAACTATTCAATATTTTGCGTTGGACTGCAGGCACTGAATTCACGCACTTTTCAACACGATCGAAAGAGAACACGAATAAAAATCTTTAATAATGAAAAGAAAATATTTAAATCCCACAAAATTTTTTCCCAAAAAAATAGCCGATGTTTCAGAAAATTCAACGAATAGGAAAATGCAAAGATTCCTTGTACAAATATTCTTATTTGTTTGCAAAAAAAAATAATACATGTGAATAGGAAGTAATATTACTTTGGCAATATCATTCTTTATTTTGCCTTATTCACTCTGTTTAAAAAAGGATTCACTAGCTATTGATTAATTTACTTGCACAATTGATTTATTCATTTTTTATTTCACAATCAATTTAAATAAAAATCACATTAAATTTCGACTAAATTTTTCACAACATACAATATAAGTGTTTACTTTTACAAAATATTAATTGTTTTGAATCAATCTGGTATTGGCGTAATTTTACAAAATGTACTTACATAAGCAACATTCCTGTATTCATAGCGCTGTTCCGGCGTCAAAAAATTAACAATTTTGAAGTATTGGATATCCTTCGTCGATTGTGGATCCTTGAACACTGCCCCTTGTGTTCCTTTTTGCGGTCCTTTGATTGTGGTAGCTACTAGGGAAGAAATCAGCGACACACACGCGTATTTGTGGAACATGTTTTATTTCCGGCTTATTTTCCTCGCTTAAATCGTAGTCGTAATCAGGTACTTGGTTATCGCGAACCGTGATTACAACTTTTCGAATTTGCGAACTGATTTGCAGATAAAAGGACCGTCCGCCAGTCTCAGCAAGATGTACGACGAAAGATACTTAATAATTTCGTATAGAAATTACCTTGTCAATCCTTTTCTTATTATTTGCAAATTTGAGGAAATAATGCGTGAGTAAGGGCCATAGTTGGGCGCCAGTTAATAATTTAACGCGGGTAATATTCAAAAAAATATATTTTTGGGGACAAGGCCCGTCTTTTTTTTTTCTGAGGTTACAAGTAAACTAAAATTAATGTACATTGAAATTGTCTTATGATCTAAAACTGCATACTAAGTGGTTCTCATGGAAATTTGCTGTTTCTCGTGAAAATTCCATACAGTTCCAATTTCATGCAAAATACGATGCAGCCCTGGCGTCAGTATATTTTTAATATGGGAACGTGTTAATTGCGTGTTAACTTATACAAATCTGTGCTATTACCAGTCTTATGTTGTGAGTGTGGAACATGGTCCCTAACCCAAGCATCCGCATATATATTGAAAGTCTTTGAGCGACGAGTATTGGGGCGAATAATCGGGGTGAAGCTAGACGGGGATCAATGGCGAGCTCGATACAATCATGAGTTGCATGAAATTTCAGACGAGCCGGAAGTCTCAACGATTGTAAGACTGCGGAAGCTGCAATTGGCTGGCAACATGAATCGTATGGACGGACAATGGATACCCAAGAAGGCCAGTCAGGAAGCCAAGGAAACGCTGCTTTGACTCGGTCGATGAAAACCGTTCCCCGCTGCACGGGTTTCGAAATTGGAGGATGCGGTCAATGGACTGTGACATTTGGATGCGTTATTTGTCGGAATCGAAAGCACTAGAGGGGCACTAGTGCTACGAAGATATATATATATATATATATATATATATATATATATATATATATATATATATATATATATATATATATATAATAAGTTTTATTTTCATATAGAAAACTTAAATCATTAAATTTAAAGTTAGTATTAATCCTACCTGGAATTAACAAAGAAACAACATTCGATGTTGTTATTCACACTGTTGTTTCTTAGTTAGTTTACATAACGTTTACGTTAACAATTTAATCTTTATGATTTTAATATTATATTGTGTTCTGTCTGAAGTCTGACAGCTTTCATCTTACTGATTGCCACGTACAATAATTGGTCTAACTGACCGACCTGTCAAGTTAAATACAATGGTTTTCTTACAATAAGTGAACTGATTTATCGAAGCGTGGCGCTAAATTTAAATGAAGAGATAGTACTTTCTTACATCTCCCCCCCCCTAAGATAAAAGTTTTGGTACAAAAGTTTAAGTATAGAATCATATAAGGTCATTTGTAATTTCTTCAGTACTTTCTTCATCTGCTTTATATGGAGTTGGAATGAGTTTAGAGATATGGAACAAATTTAATTCTGATTTTATGTGTCCTGTGTCAATTTCATACATTGAGTTTGATATTTTTTCAAAATCTTGTAAGGGCCAATCCTTAATTCATCTAATTTTCTCCGATTTAGTCGATTACCATTTTCAATGTATACTAGATCCCCGACATTGAAGTCATAATCTGTTCTGTTTTTATCATATAATTTCTTATCATAATCATGATGTTTGGTACTGTTCTTGAAGGCAATGGTCCTATCATTTTCAAGGTTATTATTATCTTTCTTCTTTCTTAATTCATTTGGTAATATTGAGATGTCTTCACCTTGTAATAAATATTTTGGACTGAATTTAGTTACTGTGTGTTCCGTTTCGTTGTATTTTTCTACACAGATATGTGCTATAGTTGTCCATGCACATCTTTTATTTTCCTCGTTTATTGTACATCTGATTTTAGTTACTAGAGTTTGATTCAATTGTTCATTTATGCCGTTAGAGAATGGTGCATTGACTGCAGTGAAAATTATCGTGATGTTCTTTTTTTTTAGGTAGTTTTTGAATTCTTTGGAATTTATGCCTGGATTTTGATCTGTTAAAATTATCTATATGTTATGATCTTTGAGCACGTTTTCTGTCAGCTTAATGAAATCACTTGCGTTTTGTGTTTTTGATGTTAATATGTAAGCAAATCTTGTAAAGTGATCTATTTCTTTGTGGATCGGGAACCACCGAAACCCCCTATTGTATCCATAGAAACTGTTTTAAACGGCTTTCGTGCAGGACTAAGGCGTGACATTAGACCAATCTTGTCTTGGTGTCTTGATTCATTTTTTATACAAATCTCGCAAATTCTGCACGTTTTCTTTATATTTTCCGATATGTTTTCCGCTGTATGATATGGTAATATTTTGTTTTGTATTTGTTTTATGCCGATGTGACAAAAACTTTTGTGAACGGTTTCTATAAGTTTCTTACAATAGTTTTCTGATAGTACAATTTTTTCTTTTTTCCTAACTTTTCTATAATACAGATTATTTTTAAAAATTAATTTATCTCTACTATCTTTTAAATGTCTGTTTTCTTTTTGATCTTCTAAAATATCTTCTGTTTTTACTAAATTTACAATTTTTAATTCATCGTCTGCGTCTTCATGGGACTCTAATACCGGGTTTTGGCTCAAACAGTCTGCCTCTAAATTATCTTTACCTGGGCGGTAAATTATTTCAAAATCATATTGGGATAAATAGTAGGTAAGATCACCTAATTCTTCATCTGTTCTTGCCTTGATATTCATTTTTTCTAGTGGCTTGTTATCTGAAAATACTTTGAATGATCTGCCTATGAGCCAGTGCTGCCAGTACTTTACTGATTTTTTAATTGCTAAGCATTCTGAATAAATAGCTTTCTTTCTTTTTTGTGATTCATTCAGTTTCTTTGAAAAGTATGCTACAGGGTTTTCGACCTTTTCGTTAGGCTGTGGTTGTTTTAGTACAGCTCCTATACCTTGCAAGCTTGCGTCTGTATATATATATGTATTGGCACGTTTGGATCGAAAATAGCCAAAATTGGTTGAGTGCAAAGGAAATTTTTCATGTGTTTGAAAGTTCTTGGACACTCTTCAGTCCAAATAAATTTTTGTCATTTTCTTAGTAAATTATGCAATGGTTCTAACATTAGTGAAATTTTCGGTACGTATTCGTTGTAAAAATTAATTTTTCCTAAGAACTGTCTAATGTTTTTCTGATTCTTTGGCACAGGAAAATTTTGTATTGAAATTAGATTATCTTGTATCGGAGAGACTGAGTTGTGCTTTATAATGTGGCCTAAATATTGTACGGAATCTAATGCAAATGTGCATTTAGAGAGTTTTAATCTGAAACCTTCCTTAATTATTGCTTCTATTAATTGTGAGAGGTGATCTATATGTTTATTGAAAGATTTTGAAAAATTAATATATCGTCAATGTAGTTTACCGTGAAATCTGATAGTTTATGCTTTCTTATTATGTTACTTAATATTCTTTGGAAAATTGCTGGCGATGTCTTTAAGCCAAATGGCAAACAAGTCCATTGAAAATGATTTTCTTGGATTACAAATCCCGTTTTTCTCCGGTCCTCGATTCTTAATGGAATAGACCAAAATGCTGAGTTTATGTCAAGTTTCGAAAAATATTTGCAATTTCTTGTTTTTACTAATAAATCTTCAATTAACGGGAATGGTTGCGATTGAGGAATTATTATTTTATTCAAGTCTCTAAAATCTATGCATAATCATGCCAATGTTACTGGAGCAGTAAAAGGACTGTATGATTCTTCTATTAAATTTCTTCTAAGTGGTTCTGCGATCTGTTCTTCTATTGCTTTTTTCTCTTCAATTGTGCATCTATATGGTCTTTTACTAAAATATTTGTCTACAGTGAGATCTATTCTGGCTTCATAATTACACTGTGCCTACATCGTATTTATCTTTCGCAAATATATTTTTATATTTATCTACAAGATTCTTTATTATTGTTTCTTCGTGATGATTCAAGTGATTTGTTGAGATATCAAAGTTGTCTACATTCACATGTTCATTGAAATTTATTTGATATTCTTCTTGCATTTCTGTAGAGTTAGGAATCTTTTGTTCTATCTCTAAGTTCTCATTTTGTATTAATTTAAATTTCTTTATGCAATCTTATCCTATTAGAAAGTCATCTGTGAAATTTTCATTATTGTATATAAAAACATCTATATTTTCTTCTAAATCTAATATTTTTGCCTTCACTGTTATCAATCCATCAGCTTTATTCACCCCATTAATTGTTTTCAGGTTGGCTTTGTACATGTTTTTACTTGATTTTAATTTTATTAGTTTTGGATTAATTAATGAAACATTTGAACCTGGATCATAAATAGCAGATACTTCTAAAGCATCGTTTAAAATTACCCTGAATCTAATTAATGGTGGAATTATTAGTTTTTTGGATCAGTATCGCTAATTTCTACTTCTAGCACGGAATAGTTGACATGTTTTATTTTGTCTTCTTTATTTTTAGACCAGCATTCAGATTCAGGATGGAAGCGTGTACCTTTACCTTTATTTTTACAAGTTTCGCATGGTATCTTTTCTTTGCTAGAATAATTCTTAATATTTCCTCTCGTTTCCATATTTTTCTTGTAAACCAGATGTTCTAATTTACCTATTTCGTTGTATAGGTCTTCGGTTTTTTCCAATTTTCGTCTGTCAATTCTATCAGCTACGAAATTTGGCAAGCTTATCGCAATTAGATCTATTCATGTTCCATTATCAATGGATTTTCTCACTTCTAGTAGAAGTTTTTCTTTTTTTATAGCAAAATCTATCAAAGAGCCAGTCTGATATCTAAATTGCAGCGCATATCTTATTGAAGACCAACCTTTGTTTGCAAATGTATCACAAAAAATTTTTTTCCAATCTTTCCATTTTGCTTGAAAAGTCAGCTTCAAAAGTGTACAACTATACCAATCTGTAGCGCCTTTTTCCATGAATGATTTTAAAATTTCAATTTTTTTTATCTGTAGCTATGTCAAACCATTCACATTCTTTTTCAAAACTACTTATCCATTAATCTGCATTCGAATTTTTCCTATTGAACTTTTCAATTGAAAATTCTTTAGCTATTTTGCCAATATTCTTTTCTTCAGATTTCTCTTGGCTCTTTCCAAGTATTTTTTCCAGCAATTGTATTTACGGTTGTTCTGAAGCGTTAATAACACCACTTTCTTGTGTACTAATTTTTTCTTCTAAGTACACGTCACCAAATTGTAAATTTCCCCATTCATCCAAATAAGTTTCGGTCAATTCTTTGGTCAGATTAATCCAAAGTTTTCTTGTTTGTCCCCTTTTAGTTAACGTTTTCTTTACCTTAGCAAATGCTGATGTCTTCGTAATTGCCGCATGCTCTTGTGCAAATAAGTAATTATTTGGCATCGTATAAGTCCTGCCGTCTAGTGTGCCAATTGAGGTTATGTACAGCACGTTCGTCTTTGGCTCTTCTGTGGAACCGAGCATCTTGAATGTGAATTGCAGCTTGTCCATCGTGATTTCAACGTGAATGTTGTTTTATAATGAGGTTTTTTTCATGTAGGAATAACACACGAATTGTTTCTCTGGAATTAACAAAGTTTTATTTTCATATAGAAAACTTAAATCATTAAATTTAAAGTCAGTATTAATCCTACCTGGAATTAACAAAGAGACAACATTCGATGTTGTTATTGACACTGTTGTTTCTTAGTTAATTTACAATGACGTTTACGTTAACAATTTAATCTTTAAGATTTTAATATTGTATTATGTTCTGTCTGAAGTCTGACAGCTTTCATCTTACTGATTGCCACCTACAATAATTGGTCTAACTTACCGACCTGTCAAGTTAAATACAATGGTTTTCTTACAATAAGTGAACTGATTTATCGAAGCGTGGCGCTAAATTTAAATGAAGAGATAGTACTTTCCTTATATATATATATATATATATATATATATATATATATATATATATATATATATATAAATATATATATATATATATATATATATATATATATATATATATATATATAAATATATATATATTTATATATATATATATATATATATGTATATATATATATATATATATATATATATATATATATATATATATTTATATTTATATATATATACACATATATATACATATATATATATATATATATATATATATATATATATATATATATATATATATATATATATATATATATATTGTTACATGTACAAATAATTCTGCGAGCTACTGTCGCAATTGTTTTCACAACAATGAAGAACACGAATTCACTCGAAACCCCGAGAACCTAACAAGCATGATCAACATCTGCAAGTGACGTCACTCCATTCATGAACTTGCTCGAACCTACCAGGTAGAACATTCGCCCATGTACGAGAAATGGGTGAATAGGTAGAGACCCTATATAAAGGCGAGCTGAATGAATGGGAGGAATCATTCATTCGACCGCGATAAGAACTGCGAAAGTGTGTAGGAAGTGTGTTTCGTAATAGTGAAGTGATTTAGAAGACAATTGCGATAAGAAATTTATGGACAAATGTTAGATTATTTTAATAGTGAAAATTAAAATTAGTGAAAGTGTTAACTGATTATTGTGCATTTTCTTGAATTAAATAAACTCTTTTAACTTAAATTAAAAGACATTGCGTTTTCACTTTCCCGGAACGTTAAAATTATTGGCCGCGAACCAATAACACGCGACAATGGTGTCAGAAGTGGGATAGAAAAATTTTGAAAGTGAAAATTTGAACATTTTTATAGTGCACAATAGTAAAATTTAAAGAAACATTAAAAATGCCACGAAGCTTAAACTTAAAAATAAATGAATTGACCATATCGGAGCTCAAGGAGGAGTTGGAACAGCGGAATCTGGCCACACAAGGTACAAAGGCCATACTGATTGCACGCTTGCGTGACGCGATCGAGTCGGAAGGCGTGAATCTGGATTCGGGTGAGCTCTCAGATGCGGAAAAAGGCGCAGAAGGTGGAGAAGTGGACACACCAAAATCAAAGGAGTCAGAAAATGCGCTGATGCAAATGTTGATGCTAATGTCATCCAGTCTGACTGCGAAGCTTGATGAACAATCAGCGAAGTTAAATGAACAATCATCTAAGTTAAATGAACAATCAGTGAAGCTGGACCAACAAGCGATCGAAATCAAGGCAGACATCACACAGAAGCTGGAGAAACAGTCAACCGAAATAAAAGCGGAGCTCGGCCATCTGAACAAACAAATAAAAGGCGTCGAGGAAAAGGTTGACCAGGTCGAGGAAAAGGTTTACCAGGCCGAGGAAAAGGTCAGCCAGGTCGAGGGAAAGGTCAGCCAGGTCGAAGAGAGAATAAACCATGAGATGGAAAAAGTAAAAAAAGAATTAGAAGCAGCGAAGGCAGTAGTAACCGCCTCACCAGCCCCAATTATAACCGCAGCGCAAAGCTCATCCAGAAATGTGCAAGCACCAATATTCGATGGGCAAACGGTCTGGACTATTTACAAAACCCAGTTCGAAGCAGCCGCTCGCATAAATCACTGGAATGAGCAGGAACGAGCAACTGCATTGATTCTTGCTCTAAGAGGCCCAGCTGCCGAGCTGTTGCAGACGATCCCCGTTGAATTGCACTCAAACCCGAATGCTATAATGAATGCGCTCGACATGCGTTATGGAGACGATCATCTAAAGCAGATTTATCGGTCACAGCTAAGGCATCGAATGCAGAAGTCTGGTGAAACCCTACAGCAGCTAGCCCAAGACATTGAGCGACTGGCACTTTTGGCTTACCCAGCCTACGACCCAGAACATCGAGATGATGCAGCGACAGAAGCATTCATCAGCGCACTAAAGGACCCGGAATTGCAACAAGCCGTGCGTTTAGCTCAAAAGCAAACGGTTAAGGACGCATTGGCTTACAGTCTGAACTTTGAGGCAGCGAAAAATGTGACTCGTACCACTGCCCGGGTTCGTGAGGTAGTGACAGACGAGTGCAGGTGCGAGCGCGTGCAAATTGAGCGAGATCCGCATGTAAATGGTGCGCCTAGATGCTGGAATTGTGGAGAGAAGGGGCACCTGCAAAGAGACTGCAAGAAGCGAAGAAAATGGAGCTATTATCCAGGATGGTGGAGATTCAGACCGTGTCAGGAGCCTAGAATGGAGGACCATCAAACTGCAAGAGCCAAATTTGTGGGGCAGAGGTTGACTAGGAGGATCGAAGTCCCCAGCACCACCATCACCGTGTCAAGACTACATCGTGGAGAAGCGGACTTATGCCTTCCGGGTCAAATTGACGGAGAACACCGCACCATAACAATCGACACTGGTGCAACCCGATCGATTATCCGACCAGACCTAGTTAGACAGCAACAACTTCACAAGGGCAGAATTTTCTCACTACGGACAGCTACGGGAGAAACTGCACCTGTTCATGGAGAGGTCAACCTCCAGATACAGTTGGGAGACCTTGTGTTCCAACATAATTTTCTGGTCGCGAACATTATGGATGACTGCATTCTCGGAATGGATTTTCTCCGACCACATGGAATCACGTTAGACTTGGGCAAACGTGTGTTGAAATGGCAGAATGTCGAAGTACTGATGGAGGATCCTAGCGTCCAAATCCCCAAGATGAATGTAGTGGTATGTACTGACACTGATGTACCGAATTCCTCCGAAAGCATTGTATGGGCCAAGCTTGATGGTGATTCTGGAGACCACCGATCTTATCTGATAGAGCCAACGAAGACATCCGCATTGCGCAGCTTGATTGTAGGACGAAGCCTTGTAAGATCTTTAAGGAACGGATATGTGCCGGTTAGAGTCCTTAACACCGCAGACTCAACCACGAGCATCAAAGCGGGAGAAGTCATCGGCAGCTGCCAGTCTGTTTCCACCATCACCTCTTTGGAAGCTTCTCACAACCATCATTGGAAAAGGAGGCAAGACACGGACAAAGCCCGGGAATCCACGTCTGCAATATTGAAGCAAGCCAAATTGCCGGTGCAGCTATTCAAGCGAGCCTCTGATCTGGTCACCAAGTACAGTGACATCTTCTCAACAAGCCCGGATGACCAAGGCCGAACGAGTTTGGTAACTCACGTCATAGATACACAGGGAGCCAAGCCGATTCGACAAGCACCAAGACGTCTCCCTATAGCCAAACAGGGAGAAGTGAGCGCGCTGATCTCGGACATGGAAAAACAAGGCGTTATTGAACCTTCTGTCAGCCCATGGGCCGCGCCTGTAGTTCTAGTAAAGAAAAAGGATGGTAGCACTCGCTTTTGTGTCGACTATAGGCAGCTTAACGACGTCACTAAGAAAGATAGTTACCCGCTCCCACGCATCGATGACATCATGGACACTTTAGCCGACGCAAAATGGTTTTCTACACTCGATCTCAAGAGTGGCTACTGGCAGGTAGAAATTGACAAGAAGGACCGAGAGAAGACCGCATTTTCAGTTGGGACCGGATTGTGGCAATTCGTGGTGATGCCGTTTGGGCTTTGCAATGCTCCAGCCACTTTCGAACGCTTGATGGAGTACGTGCTACGTGGTCTAACCTGGAAAACCTGCTTGGTGTACCTAGATGACATCATCGTCATCGGGAGAACGTTCGAAGAGCATGTGCGGAACTTAGAAGAGGTTTTCTCTCGACTGCGACTGGCAAATTTGAAACTTAGTCCCGACAAGTGTACCCTTTTCGCAGCTGAAGTAAAATACCTGGGACATGTCGTATCAGCTGAAGGGGTCAAAACAGACCCTGAGAAAATTGAAGCCGTGAAAAGCTGGCCAACACCAAACAACAAGCGCCAACTACGAAGTTTCCTGGGTCTGGCAACCTACTATCGAAGATTCGTCAAAGACTTTGCCAAAATAGCTAAGTGTCTTCATCAGCTAACCGAGAAAAATCGTCCGTATGTCTGGAATGAACAATGCCAGACAGCCTTTGAGACCCTGAAGGAAAAGCTATGTGAATCACCCGTACTGGCGTATCCGAAACCCGGAAAAATGTTTGTGGTTGACACCGATGCAAGCAACGGCGGTATTGGAGCTGTACTCTCCCAGCAGATCAATGGCGAAGAAAGAGTCCTCTCGTATTACAGTCGAGTTCTTTCAAAAAGTGAGAAGAACTACTGTGTGACCAGGAAGGAGCTATTGGCTATAATAGAGGCCACCAAGCAGTTCCACAAATACCTATATGGCCAGAAATTTGTTCTTCGAACGGACCATGCATCATTGAGATGGCTACTTAACTTCAAAAACCCCGAGGGACAAGTTGCGAGATGGATCGAAAGATTGCAGTCATACGACTACGAAATTGTTCATCGAAAGGGCGGAGTTCATGGAAATGCTGACGCCCTATCTCGTCGCCCATGTCCAGCTAACTGCAAGCATTGCCGACGGATTGAGGAAAAGGAACCGCCCGTTGATCTGCGACTGATAACGGCCGAATTCGATGAAGGTTGGTCATCGGAGGAGATTCGAAATGCCCAGCTAGCCGATGAAGACATCGGACCATTGCTCGTATGGAAGGAGACGACTGGGCGACCTGAGTGGAAGGACGTTTCAACGCATGGCGCAACCCTGAAAAGCTATTGGGCACAATGGAACTCCCTTCAGGTGGAGGGTGGTGTACTCAAGCGGAAATGGGAAACGGCAGATGGCAGCTCCTATAGGATGCAAACTATACTACCCAAAAGCCGAATCCACGATGTGGTAAAGGAAATGCATGAAGGATCCTCGGGAGGCCATCTTGGTGTTAACAAAACCTTAGCGAAATTGCGGGAAAGATTCTACTGGCTCCACGCTCGAGAAGACGTAGAGGACTGGTGTCGCAGATGCACAATTTGCGCTTCCGTCAAAGGCCCAAAACGACGACTGAGAGGACAAATGCAAACCTATAACGTAGGCGTGCCATTCGAAAGGATTGCTGTTGACATCGCTGGACCCTTTCCTGAATCTGAATGGGGAAATCGATACACGCTGGTTGTAGCTGATTATTTCAGCAAGTGGCCCGAGGTCTACCCCATTCCCAACCAGGAAGCAACTACGGTAGCCGAACAGCTAGTGTTAAATTGGGTCAGCAGGTACGGCGTGCCTTGTGAACTACATTCGGATCAAGGCCGAAACTTTGAGTCACTAGTTTTTAGCGAAATGTGCGAGCAGCTGGGAATACGGAAAACGAGGACAACACCGCTGCATCCCCAATCCGATGGAATGGTGGAACGTTTCAACGGCACGCTCAATAAACACCTTGCCAAGATGGTTGACGAGAACCAAAGGGACTGGGACCGACATATCCCACTATTTTTAATGGCATATAGAGCCGCTGAACATGCGTCGACGGGCCAAGCCCCAGCCAAAGTCATTTTTGGAAAGACTATTCGTTTGCCAGCCGATATAAAGTTCGGAACACCCCCTGAGAAACCCCAAACGGTTTCGGAGTACGCAAGTGATCTAAGACAACGGTTGAACCAGATACATCGGACAGTGCGAAAACACCTCGAATCGGCTACTGACCGCATGAAGACCAGGTATGATCTAAAGGCTAATTCTACTGGCTTCCAGCAAGATGACTTGGTGTGGCTTTATAACCCGCAACGGCGAAAGGGTAGGTCTCCAAAGTTGCAACATAATTGGGAGGGACCATACCGAGTTACAAAGCGAATCAACGACGTCGTATACCGAATACAGGAACATCGTAAGCCGAGAGCTAAAATGAAAATCGTGCATCTGGACCGTCTTGCCCCATATTACACCCAGGGAGAATTGACTACAACTGGCGACACATCTTTTCGGGGCGAAAAGAACTGAGGTGGGGGCAGTGTTACATGTACAAATAATTCTGCGAGCTACTGTCGCAATTGTTTTCACAACAATGAAGAACACGAATTCACTCGAAACCCCGAGAACCTAACAAGCATGATCAACATCTGCAAGTGACGTCACTCCATTCATGAACTTGCTCGAACCTACCAGGTAGAACATTCGCCCATGTACGAGAAATGGGTGAATAGGTAGAGACCCTATATAAAGGCGAGCTGAATGAATGGGAGGAATCATTCATTCGACCGCGATAAGAACTGCGAAAGTGTGTAGGAAGTGTGTTTCGTAATAGTGAAGTGATTTAGAAGACAATTGCGATAAGAAATTTATGGACAAATGTTAGATTATTTTAATAGTGAAAATTAAAATTAGTGAAAGTGTTAACTGATTATTGTGCATTTTCTTGAATTAAATAAACTCTTTTAACTTAAATTAAAAGACATTGCGTTTTCACTTTCCCGGAACGTTAAAATTATTGGCCGCGAACCAATAACACGCGACAATATATATATATATATATATATATATATATATATATATATATATATATATATATCTATATATATATGTATATATATATATATATATATATATATATATATATATATATATATATATATATATATATATATATATATATATATATACATTTATATATATTATCGTTTTTCTCAAGAAATTTAATTTTTTATATACATTATACTTTGCAGTCATAATCAGTATATAGCAAATCATCAACGCTGAGTTAAATTACTGCAGAAATTGTAAAATTAAACCTTTTTAATATATTTAGCAAATTTACTTTTGCGTTCAAACTCCTCCCAGTTCGGCTCTGCTGGATCATCGAAAAATTTAAATTCTTTTCGTATGAAAAGACTTCTTCTGCCATTCTACCCTTAACTTCCTTTTACGTTGTCTCCGTCGAAAAGTATCGTTAAGTTTGTTTGTTGCACAAAGGAAGAAAGCGTGCAATCGTTAAATTCAAACAAGTGTTTATAGTGCGCAACTCGTAGTTGCTCCATGAAATATTCTGAGATTGTCACCTTTTTGAGGACAGAGGGTGCCCTCACATTCATTCATTCGACTTTTTGGACTTGTAACTCTTGCCCATTCTCCGCAATTTTGCTCATCAATGTCAGTCACAAACAAGCAAATACGAAAGGATATTTCTCACCAACCATGTCCTTTATTTGTGTTTGTTATTTTTGTACCTTGCTTTTTGTTTGAATTTCGTTGTCATGTATAAATTCACTGTTGCACGCTTCTCTTTATGAAGATCTTACGTTTGATGTACAATGCGAAAGCAGATGGTAATACATTTGTATTTCCATGCGTATAAGAATTCTCGTATGTACATACATAAATTGGATTGGCGCTATGAATATGAATTGTATATATACCCGTTCGCACGTACAAGGAAAAGGATATGGTGAAGTATGAACATAACAAGACTCTAAATTCAATATTTGCTACGCGGATTTCCAGTTTTGTTGTTTATCGTATATACAAATTAGCGAGCATCGTAATTTATTTTGTAACCAAAATAAATTACCTTTCTCTTTAATTTCATTTTTTAACAAGTAGGCAGGTAAGGAAGATGGTAATATTAAACAGAAAATATTTATGGCGGGAAACTCAATGGATTTACATATATAAATTTGCAAGAAGAACGGTGGATGAATTTTAATGCAACTTACTTATTGCATGCTAATCACTGAAATGAAGTAATTAATTCAAGAGTAAGCAATTTTCCCCCTTTCTCTCTTCTATATTTAAGCATGAAAAGTTTTTTCATTATGGAATTTAACCAATACAAAATTATTGTAGCCTTTGAATGAAATATTGTAAAAAAATACTTAATCAAGCTGGGTAAATCAAGTAAGATAAGCATCGATTATAAATGCACATATTGCCAATTCTGAACCCCGTCTAATAGCAAACACCTTGAATGCTTTCTCAACACTTAATTTGTTTTACATAAGAATAAGGACCGCCCAATAATAGTGAAATTCTTATACAAAGGCGTGAGCACCTTTTCAACTCAAAGTGTAGAATTATTAAAGTTTCGAGCTCATCTTTTCTGTAGTGCATACTTTTAGGAGCGCAAATAAGTCTTAATGTGACAAAAGCTTAAAAAGTGCGAGAGCAGAACATAATGATAAATGTTCTGAGTTTCCAGTACCCACTTCTTTCGCTAGAATGAGAAAAGTTAGTCGGATATTTGATTTACAATGCAATCCACTAAATTTTGATCAAAGTTTTTTTCGCAAACTTCTCCTTGTGTGGTTAATAATCTAAGCTGTGGTTACTTTTATACCCCTTGCTGCTTTCAAACAAAGAAAACTCGATGCAGAAATGTTTTTTTATATAGTGAACAATCCAATTAACCCATAACCGCCCTAATCAGAACCAGCGACATTTATCTGATTATATCTTTATTAATAGACAGGTGTTTATAGACTCCACTAAACAATTTTGCGTCTATCATTCGTTGACTGCATAGGTGCTTATAAAAGCTCCTGCCAATAATTTTTTTAAAAAATCACTTTGAAGCTAATTTTTCAAATTAGAATAACTTTTCACATCGTTGAATTATTCGAACAGTATATCGAATACCTGGATTTTACTTGCGGAGAAGTTTCAGAAGTTAGAAAAACCAGAAAACTTTTCACAAGGGGCATGCAGGAGCCAGTTGGCTTCCTACCGCTGAGGGACCCGGCATTCCAAATGCAATTAATAACAAGTAAGGTAGACAGACCTACGCTCATGTCAGAAGGGTTTTGTACCCAACGTACGAAATGCAGTCACCAGCAACGAATAAATTCACAAAATATATCAAAGAGATGTGCACGTTTACAAAAAAATCTATTGTTTTTCTATTTTCGACGGTCGCCATTTTGTGGCAAACCAACAAAAATCACTCAAATCATGAATTCCCAAAAATATTTATGTTATTGACCTTACTTGAAAATTTCAAGATCAAATCAAAACTGCTGTGACTGATTCGATGGAAAGTTCATAAAATACCAAAATCATGTGTTATTGTTGTTGTAATTGGAGAAATGACAAATGGCTTTAACTTCCGTGTATATTATTGGATTTTAATTAAGCTTAAGGAACTTTTAGGACTACTCAAATATCGAATTTCGTTGAGTTTAAGGGTACCTATACGATTTTATTGCGGAAAATGTGAAATTCGAATGTCATACTTGTTTACAGAGTGACTCTTTTGCCAATCCGGGATAGTTGAGTTTTCTTTGATTTTGGTATCAACGGCGCCTGAACCGTGATACAGCGAAGCTAAAAGTTTTAATTCAATTCATTTGGATAACTACGGCACTTGTAACCATATTATCCCTTTAAGTGCAAAATAAAGCAGCAACGGCACTTGTAACCGTGATGTTCGCGATGACGATCGTTACTCGTTGAAAGAAAGACTTCTTTTATCAGACTAGCCAATTTATGACAATTTCAATTGTTTATATACATTTTACTTACTTACTAGCATAACAAACCAAAAAAGTTACCACATCGTCAGCAAAATACACGAGCACAAGTGCAAGTAATAGTAAATATGAACTTTACTTAGAATTAGTGTATTTTGCTGATGACGTGTCGGGTTGCCTGTGGGAAAATTTTCATTTGAAGAAATCTAGTATCCTTAATTTCTTGTGTGAATTTAAAAATGCAGTTATATGAGATTTTTTTTTGGTAGGGTGGTGAATGCCATTTATGCACAGTGTGTGGGACTCCCATGCGCGACTGGACTACCCACTAAACACCTCCCCTGTCAACCTGAGAACCCAGCCTGGAACCGTTTGACACATTCGGGCCAGGTCTCGTTTTGTTACGCTGTGAGGTGCCTTCAAGCTAGGCAGTCCCTTTCCTAGCGGGAGGGGGGAGGGGGGAGGGGAAGAGGAAACGCCAGAAAAGCGATCCCCAGCCCCAGCGCCCCCGGTTGCTGTGAGTCCCTTTTATATTTTACTACTGCCCGAGTATAATCTGCCACCTGGTTCCATTTGTCAACCGATTCGAGCATCACCGCAACTTTATTATCCGGGGTGAGCTCTCCCGTCTCCCTGTAGAGTTCCCTTGGCAGCCTGACCCATTTTGTAGACGCAAAAAATGTGTGACAGGCATTGTACTCATCTCCTGGGCAAAACCGACAATCGGGAGACCATGACTTACCGATCTTGTGTAGGTAAGACTGAAAACACCCATGCCCGCTCAAAAGCTGGGTCAGATAGAAGTCAGTCTCACCATGCCTTCGATTTAGCCATGGTCTCACATCCGGGATGAGGCACGCAGTCCACCTTCCCTTCGTGCAATTGACACAAGACTGCTGCCAATCGTTGAACGAGCGCTGTCTCTCCTCGCGGACAACCATCTCCCTCGCATCATCGTTTCGGCACAGGAAAATAGCGCGGCACTCTGTAGCAAGGAGGGCGGCAGGTATCACGCCTGCAATAACTCTCACCACCGAATTAGAGACTGTCGGATACGTGCTCCTCTTCTCTGTACCTGTGCCAAACGTTTTCGGTATACGTCCTTGCTGAGAGCGTCGCCCCATACCTCTGCTCCGTACAGCAGCATCAACCCTACAGCACTCATCAAGAGGCGTCTTCTTGATGGACTGGGTCTCCCTACATTGGCCATAGGTCGGCTCAGGGCCGATATTCCCGAAGAAGCCTTCTCAGCCGTTGCCCTGATTTGCTCAGAGAAACTCATCTTCGAGTCGATCAGTAGCCCCAGGTACTTCACCGCTGGCTTCGATTCGATTTGTATGTCTCAAATACTGATCACCCTTACTCTAGGGATTATCTTTTTTGTCAAGATGACCACTTCGGCTTTCTCCAGTGCTAAACTCAGCCCACGAGCATTCATTCAGTCCCTCACTCGGCGCATTAGCATACCTAGCCTAAGTTGCGCTTATTCAACGGTGCGTCCAGCGACCAGAGCCGCAACACGATCCGCATAGTCGACCAAGCACGACTCATCTGGCATCTCAAATCTCAGCAGCCCGTCGTAAGACACGCTCCACAGGCCTGGACCAAGGATAGATCCCTGGGCAACACCCGATGTAATTTCCATCCTTTGTTGGCCCTGTGTCGGGTCGTAGAGCAGGCTTCGGTCCGTTAGGTAGTTCCTCAAAAGTCGCATTAGATATTCTGGAACTTGAAAAGAGTTTTCCAGCGTATCCACAATATTCACCCATCTAGCGGAGTTGAAGGCATTCCTGACGTCGAGTGTCACCAACAGGACGATCCGTCGCTTGGTGCGATTATATGCCTCTGCCTTCTGGACCGCGTTCACCACCTCTGCAATCGCATCAATGGTAGAGCGTCCTGCTCTAAAGCCTTACTGCCGAGGAGATAGGTCCCCAGCAGCACGAGTGAGTCTTCCCTTGATGAGTTTCTCTAGCACTTTCCCAGCAGTGTCTAGCATGCATAACGGGCGTTATGCAGACGGCGATTCGGGGTTTCCCTTCCCCTTGCTGATCAGCACAGGCCCCGCCACCTTCCATCTTACCGGGAAAACCCCGTCCCGTAGACAAGCGTTGAATGTGCTGAGCAGCAAGTCAGGACAATGGTGATAGATGAGCCGCAACACCTCAGCTGGAACACCATCTGGACTTGGAGCCTTCCTCGCTTTCAGGGAGAGGACTGCCTCCTCCAGTTCCAGCTGTGTGAAGAGTCGGCACTTGACTGCTGTTTCACCATGGACAGCGTCAACACGAACGGGATGGGCGGGGAAGAGTCCCCGCACTATCGCGTTCATCTTTTCCGCGTCATGTATACAAGGCTTCCGTGGGGCACCAAGCTTCCGCATGACCAGCTTGTAGCCAAGGCCTCACGGGTCGTTGTTCACATTGTTCACTAGGTCTTGCCAGCAGTGGGCCTTGCTACTGTTGATCAGTTTGCGAAGGCATTTCCTGGCCAACTTATATGCTGCCACCCAGTTGCATGCCTCGTCAGCGTTCCACGCCCGTTAAGCCTCACGCCGAAGCTTGTGACACTCCCTTTGCTTTTCAGCGATTTCGGTTGACCATCAGTACACTGGAGGCTTGCCGTGCCGGGGTCTTCGACGGGGCATAGAAACGCAGCAAGCACTCGTATTGATGCTCATAGTAGAGTTCACCACGTCTTGAGCTGCCAGTTCTTCCGTCCGCTCTGAAGCACCCTGCAGCGGCTCACCTGCTGTGAGCACCTCGACGAACCTCTCGACGTCCATCCTTCCGATGTTCCATCCAGTTGTAGAAAGCCAAGAGCACGGACGTCGGGAGACAGCATCACTTATCTCAAGCAGAACGCACTGATGATTACTGGCTGAGTAGTCCTCTAATACTTTCAAGTAATGTATCCTCCGTACTAAGGACTCCGAGGTAAATGTCACGTCCGGTATGGTTCCCGCAAGCCAATACCGCAGAAAGTCGGCGTGTTTCCGGAGTTTAGTACGATGAGGGCCGTCCTAGCCGCCATTTCCAGGATTCCTTTTCCCCGCGGATCCGTCTGAGGCATGCCCCATTCGATTGCTTTAGCGTTAAAGTCGCCCCCAACGAGCACTTTTCCTCTGCGTTCGAGACAGCGCCCTCCAGAGCATTAGTTTTGAGTTGAAAAGATAATATCGATTCGTCAGGCGTTAGGTACACACTAAGGGAGGTGGTCCCTGAGCACCGACCTCACATGAAACCATCCCCCAGTCCACATTTCTTCGCTTGAAAGTCACTGTTCTGAACCCAGATGGCGGCAGTACCAGTTTCATCAGAATACCATAATGCAGGACTTTTATTATAGTGCTGCTCACTCAGCAGCAAGAAGTCGGCTTTCATGTCCCTCGCAAACTGCTCAAGCAGATTTTGAGTGGTTGAAATGCTGTGTAGGTTTAGCTCCAGGATGCGGGTCATCGGATTTCTGATTTTGCCTTGGCTAGGGCTTCTTGGAACACCCGGCATTTTCCTGATCCCAAGGGGTGTCCAAAATCAGATCTTGGATCAGCATCCTTGCAATGGATACAGTGTGCCTCTTTTGTGCACTCTTTTCTTTCATGTCCCATTTCACCGCATTTGTAACATAGGGTGCTTTGCGTACTTGAGTGCTGTGACCATAACCAAGGCATTTAAAACATTGAAAAGGCGTTGCTCTTCGCCGTATCCTACATACAACCCACCCAATTTGTACTTTGCCCTTGTTCAGGAATTGTTCAGCGTCCTTTTCGGTCAAGTCAACTATGGCCATGCGTTGTCCTCTGTTGTTTTCTGGTGTCAGTCTCGCTTTGATCCTTCCCACCCTAGGGAACTCCCTTTTGATGGCCTCTTCTACCTCGGCCAGATCCTTCACGCAGTCGATGTCTTGTATTTCGATCGTTGCCATCGGCTCGAGTGGGGCTTTAGTTGCGCTTTTGCCGAGGACTTTCTTTACTGCATCGCAGAATGCTTCTTTATTGCCGGCCTCTGCTCCGAATTCGACCAGTATGTGGCCTGACGGCGTTGGTCGTACTAATTTAATGGTAGTATTGGTGTCTTCGGACCTTACGTTTCCCCGAATTTCGCGCAGTACCTCCGTGTAAGATCGGCCATCTTGGGGCTCTACGAGCTTTGCCTGCTGCCGGGGTCTTTGTCGGGGCTTCTGTGTCTCCGATTTTGCATCAGGTCCTTTTTCTAATTGGGCGACCGTGCGAACTTTACTTTCTGGCTTTTTTGAATGAGTTTCTTTGCGGCTTTCTTCGCTGCTTTTGTTAGCACTGTCTGGAACCCATGATCTGGTGCTCCACAAACATCAAGTGCCTCTTCCTTCCTTCTTTTGTCCCGGTCTCCTTCGACTAGGCTAGACGCCATTCTTTTATTGACTTTTGATGGGGGAGCTATCTGCATGCCGCCTTTATATTTCACCCCAAGCGCCTCTTTAGCCTTCTGTTCGTCTTCGGCCCTGAATCAGCTCCTCCGATAGTGCCCTATGCGATCTAGGAGCTCCTCTAGTTCAAGGAGCCCAACCTTTACTGCTTTGCTGATTTTTGGGGAGTCACATGCAGATTGTATTCTTTTCAGAATATGTCCCGCTTTTCGGAGTAGCCTTTCTTCTTCGTATCGCTAGGCGGCAATTGTATCTGCAACCATCCTTGGGAGAGGTTATTGCGTTCCGTTTCCGAATGCAGTACTTCCACCACATTTTTGACGTTGGCGATGCAATCACGCGGTGTCGTGTCACTCGTTGCTTTACGTACTGTAATCCCCTCGTTGGCTTCAGGATGTTTCTTTGCTATGTCGGGATTTGTGACCCTTGCATCGGTTGCTTCGGTAACGATCGCAGCAGTGACAATTGAATTTTTGATGCTCTTTGCATTATCTTCTACCGCTCGAACACCTGAAGCGAACTGCAGAGCTTCCCACTTTTCCTTAATATTTTTTTTGCTCCACCCGAACGCCGCAGGGATCTCAGTCTGAACCAGACTATCTGCTATTCTCCGTGTTTCGTCTGCCTTCACGGTCATTGTGTTATTCTTCGTTGCTGCAGCCGCTAGTTGCGTCGTAGTTGTTATTATTTTTTGTTTATTCTCTGGGGTTTTTAGGCCTTTTGATTTTAGTTGCTCCAGTTTTGTTGGCTCCCACTTTGGAGCCGCTATCTCCATTCGTGTGTGTAGTCAGCTTTTTGGTCCCATGGTTATCTTTGCAGAGCAGGGAGGCCATGCGAGGGTTGGCACAAGCCCTTATGGGGACAAGTGCTCAGAGCCAGACCAGCGCTAATCGGGAGTCCGTCTCAACCGAACCTACACCACCAACCCAATGGTGCAAACTTCGAACGTACTCCGAGGCCTAGTTTAATTGGAGCCGTTCACACACGAGTTTCACCTCGGCGCTACTGTGCAAAGCAACTAGGTCCAAACCATCATATCCGCCAGCCCAAAGCACCAATTCCAGTTCGTTGTCCAAAGCGTAGTCCAGATTCAATCAGGATCGTTACCTGCCGTCCCAGGAGGGAACCTCACGGCACCCCCCATATCCTCGGGTCCGTGGGGGCGGCGCTCCCCAAAGAATGCTAGTCTCCAAGAGTGCTCTTGTCGACCGGCATTCCCCCTGCGGGAACTTCCTCGGGGACGTGGGGGCGGAACTCCCCAAAGAATGCTAGCCTCTAAGAGTGCTCTTGTCGACCGGCACTCCTCCTGCGGGGAATCCAATATTCTTAATTTCTTGTGTGAATTTAAAAATGCAATTAAAAGAGAGTCTTTGGATGATGAATGATGATGACGACGCTGATGGCACCCCCCGTTGAATGTGGTTCAATATTATGGTTGTATTTCAATTGAAAAATCTGGTTTCTTGTACGCCTGGAGTGCCGGAATAGGCTTTTGCTTGCGGCTGCTGTTTCGGCACTTCCAGAATGCTTCACTCGTAATGAACAGGAGCAGTATGATTAATACGAAACCGGGGATGGCATCATACTCCACGGATTGGTGATTCTTATGAGTTGGAAACTTAAAGGTCTGCTTACGAAGGGTCTGTTGTAGGTTGTTCAATAAGTTTCGCTGTGGTTGATACTCCTCGTCGTTTCCAGGAGGTAAAATGGTTGGAATAGATGATGGGATTTCAATCACAATATTTCTGCCTTTAGATAAGCTGTTGACTTGACTGGAGATGACGTTGCGCCCCGAAATGGTAGCTGAATTGTGCTTCATCATACAATCTGGGTCCAAGGTAAGTTTCCCGGCTCCGTCTAGTTGGAGCTTAAAATTTTGGTTTCCGCATACCACTTGTAATCGCATCTGTTTGGGTAACCCAAAAATCTACTTATATTTGTCAGCAAGTTGCATCCAGGTGTGTTTCAGTGGGATGACTTCGGTTTGACAAGTTTGCGTAGACTCAGCTGTCAACAAATTCATTTCACAAGATGAAAATTGTGCGCCAGTATGATCCAGTGTGATACACAAGACCTGCTTTGTCGCACAGAAAGGACTGATTCTCTTTCTTTAAGCATGTGTTAAGCTCGGCATCAGTCAATAACGGCGAGCAGTTTGGTAGACAACTTTATTGAAACCAGTGTTTTATTTACTATTGCGGGTATAGGAGTCAAGTTGAATAATTGGTAGTTGCGTTTGTCAGTAAGGGGTATTCGTACTGTAAATATGACGTAGTTATCCACGATTCTTCCAGCAGTCCTTATCAATCAGTATAATGTCAATACATCGTCGTCGTAGCCAGGTAGATGCGATCTAGTAGGTAATGTGCCCTTCATATTTTTCAGCTCTTCATGAAGCTGTTGTGGTGGTAATAGTAGAGAACTTAGAGTTGCGTGATGAATATTGTTCAACACATCAATGATAGTTGATTGAATGCAGTGCAAATCGGCGTTTGTTGCTACCAGCTGAAGAGAGTGGTCATTGTTTGGAAAATTGGAAAGTGTTCATTGTTTGGAAAATCCTTTGTTGGGTATCTTCGGTGTCATTCGCGTTTATCTTTTGTAGTATCAAGTTGATTTTTTGTTCAATTCTGCTGAATTTTTGTTGGGCGCTTGTTTGGTCGATCTTTATCAGGTTGATAGTCGAATCTACAACTGATGTTTGATCTCTTAGTAACTTCATTAAATGGTGTTGATCGGCTTAAATAGTCCTGATAGTTGCAGACATTTCCTCCACACACTTCGAGTCCAGCACCCCAAACAATGAGTTCACGAGATTCTCCACTACATTGAGGGCACCTCGTTTCATTCTCTTGATCGTGAGTAAGCTATTATCGAGTTAAAGTTCGCTTTGGTCTTGCTTAAATTGAAGCAGCAGGTCTCCACAATTTGATTTATGTATCGTTAGACCGCATAAGCGGTGTAGGGCCATTGTTGCATTCGAAAAGGACGTCATTTCATCCCAGTATGGAGATAAGTCATAGTACACTATGATTTTCCATTCATCTGTGACATGAAAAATAGTCCCCGATTGTCGCCGATCAGGAAATACCTCGGTGTTAATGCGGTTAGGTCATTGGGGTCAGATGAAAGTGGCGTCAAAGGCCTCGAATTAGCGATTGCCTCTATCTCCACTAGAACGGTTAATAACGTCTAGTGTGTTAGTAATGCTGGTTCAATCGGTTTCTTCATCAATTCTGTGGCAGATTTTACAGCGGCTTCCCAGAACCCTCCAAAATGCGGGGCTCTTGGGGCTATGAAATGAAAGTCGATGCCTTTCTCACTGCATTGGTTGGTAATGATGTTTTGAGCTGAATCTGAATAAATTGACGTTGAAATTTCTCGCAGTTGGTTTCTCGTGCCAACAAAGCTTGTTGCATTATCGCCATAAATTCTCCGACAGTGGCCGATTTCTATCTTGAAATCTTCTGATTGCTTCTTGCACCGGTTTATAAACCGTAGAACATAACCAGTTATCTGTAACAATCTGCCAAACGAGTTTTTGTGTCCGATTTCGAAAACGAAGTTGATTGAAATCGTAGCTGCTAGGGATGTTATTTTCCCTTCCACGACATTTTCTGAGGTTGCGTGTGCCTTGCAAGCTGCTGGCCACTCTTTTTCGCTGCCGTGTAGGATAGATTGGACAGAAGAAGCATAAATCGCAGGTTTTGAGTTTGCTCGGTGCTATGGGTCACATTAAAACGTCAGCTAGACTTCTTTTTGTTTCTACGTGCCGCCACCGCTCCGGATTTGAAAGCTTATGAATTGCGCCAATGCGGTTGGCAACAAATGTGTGAAAGTCTGATGATTGTGATTGTATCCAGGATAAAACTATTTGAGAATCAGTCCACTAACAAGTTGGAACGTCAGTCATGTTGAGAATCTGTTTGATTCGATCTGCCAGGTGTGCAGCCAATTTTGCTGCACAAACCTCTAACCTGGGAAGTTTGATCGTCTTGATGGGTGCTACATGTGATTTAGCACATAGTAATCGAACAACGATAGTGTTATCTTGCTTGACAGAGCGTTTATATGCGGCGCCACCAAAAGCTTTAGTTGAGGCATCGGCAAATATTTGAAGCTGTCTTGACATTGGTACCCCGTGGGAGTACATGTGTCGTGGTAGACCAATATCTTCAATGGTTTTTAATTCTTCGCGAAAGATTGTCCATCATGTGTGCATTTCTATAGGCAAAGCAGCATCCCAGTCTAGCTTTAGTTTCCAAATAGCTTGAAGTTGTATTTTTGCGCTCGTTACAATCGTGGCTAAGAATCCTAGAGGGTCGAATATGCTGAATATGTCTGACACGATGGTGAGTTTTGTATATCTATTTGAACTGGTCGTAGCCAACTTCATTTTGAAGACATCAGATGCTGGTGACCAAGTCAAACATAGGGTTTTGATGCAATCTTCAATGCTTTCATTGAAGTCGAGGCACAGGTGAATGTCTGGAGGCGGAATTTGATCTATTACGCGTTTAGCATTCGCGCACCATTTCCTTAGATTGAATCCGGCTTCGAAAAGTAGGGCTAGAGTTCTGATTGGTTTTTCAATAATTCCGGCAAGCTGTTGGTTCCATTCATGATGTCGTCGACGTAACAATTTTAAAGCAGTGCCTGGGATACGTATGGAATGAGCTGGAAGCTTCTTCGGTCTGGGTTGATACTGACCTGCCGATACATTTTCTCAATATCTGCTGTTAGGGCGTATCGATATTGTCAAAACCGTAGTAATTCTTCTTGAACTGTAGGACCAGCATGCAGGATATTATTGAGAGCTACATTGGATGTTGTTTTCGCCGATGATTCGAAAACTACCCGCACTTTGGTTGTGACACTGTCTGGCTTGGTGATGCAGTGATGTGGAAGGTAGTAATGTATGCTGGGAGCTTTAATTATTTCTTTCATGTGACCTAGAGCTAAGCACCTATCCATGAATAGAACATATTCTCGGTGTAAGTCGGGGGGACGTGCTAGTTTGCATTCTAAACTATAAAACCTTCGCAAGGCCATGT
This sequence comes from Odontomyia ornata, assembly GCA_963969285.1. Classification (NCBI taxonomy): domain Eukaryota; kingdom Metazoa; phylum Arthropoda; class Insecta; order Diptera; family Stratiomyidae; genus Odontomyia; species Odontomyia ornata. Next base: position 398,451,366 of record OZ017738.1, read on the forward strand.
CCTTTGATTCGCCCAACGTGGATGGATCAGTAGTGAAGGGTAAGGAAACTTCATATCTGCCGTCTGCGTTGCGCTTGGTCCATCGGGCAAAATGAGCTTCACATTGCTTCTCACTTGGAGACAAGTGTCACTTCCTTTGCGGCAAATTGTCCAGGTTCCAAAATCGTTCGACTTGTTGTGAAGTTGCATCATCTTGAATGCCAACTCCGCCAACGATCCAACCAAATACAGTGATGATGATTTTGAAGCGTGAGAAGGTTCTTTCCCAATTTTATCTGGCCTATTGATAGGAGTTGATAGTAAAATTCTACTCCCAGCAACAAATCTACCTTGTCCGGCCGATAGAAGTGAGGGTTAGTCAGTTGTATGTTGTCGGGAATTCTCCAATCACTCACGTTGATCTCTCTCGATGGCTGTTGGGATATTATGCAAGGAAGTACATGAGCCTCCACTCTTGTCGTGAATGCCGTGATCTGTGGTTTTAGCAGAAAATTATCTCGCCCGTTTCCAATGCCAAATATTTAAAGATTTCTCGAATCTTTAGTCAATTTAAGCTTCTGGCATACTCGTTCTGATAGCAAAATTACTTGGGACCCTGAATCCAAAACAGCTCTACACGCTTTATTGGTGCTATCATTTCCTTGAATGGTAACCATCACTGCACTCAGCATCATGTATTTCGCTTGTGGTTTTATTATAACGGTAGCTAAGGACGATGCTTCGCCTTGCTGGCAAACCGAAATACCTTGTTTCGTGGTGGACGATGAAGTTTCGAATTTCGGCCGTTGAGCTACTTTCTTTCCTACTGTATCTTGCTTCTTGTCGAGTTGTAGCAAAGTATTATGTTTTTTGTAACAATGTCTGCAAGTTCCCCTCGTGCAATTATTTGACGCATGGTCTACTTGTAGGCAGTTAACGCATTTCGAGTGCTTTTGAATAAGCTTGAGTCGATTTTCGGGGGCTAAGGTCAGGAAAGTTTTGCACGCAAAAAGTGGGTGTGATGCGTTGCACGCAATACAGTTATTGGTGGCCACTGCAGTTAAAAACTTTGAGCGTTTTTCGTCCTCTGCCTTGGGTTTAGAGCGGAGCGCTTCCAGGGATTGGAATCTGTTTTCTTAGACACTCAAGAGCCCTTTGATGGTTTGTAGTTGTCTCGGATGAGCTAATGACTACTCATAGAGCACGTATGTAGTTTTATTCAACTTGCGTATAAATTGAACAACAACAGAGGATCCCATCCTGTGGTTGAGATTCCGACGTTCTCCAATCCTTTTAAATATTCACGTGTCGTATCGTGTAGTGATTTGATAGTTGTAGCTGACTCAATCGTATGAGATGGTTGCCCAAGTAACTTCTACAAAAGCGCACTTGCAATTAATCTCGGATTTCGTAACGTTTCTTGAGGATATGCCATGCTGCAGAATAATTTTCATTGGATAATGTCAAGTGCTGTATTAATTTTCTGCTTCCCCTGAAAGGTAGGCTCGAGGATACCACAATGTCTCACATGGTGAAATATCCTGTTTGTGAACCACTTCGGAAAACAGGTCGTAGAACTGACGCCAGTTTAAATAGTTTCCGTCCAACTTCGGAATTTCTATTTTACGTAGCTTAATTTTCAGGCTACTATCAGATCTCAGAGTTTGGTCGGTTATGGGCATCCACTTGGCTGGAGATTGGCGCTTAGAACTTGGTCCTGTCGTTGGCGCTTAGAACTTGGTCCTGTCACGGTCGCCAATGTTTACGGAGTGACTCTTTTGTCAATCCGTGATAGTTGAATTTTCTTTGATTTTGATATCAACGGTGCCTGAACCGTGATACTGCGATGCTAAAAGTTTTAATTCGATTCACTTAATTCAATACGGCACTTGTAACCATGTTATCCCTTTGAGCGAATAATAAAACAACAACGGCAGTTGTAACCATGATGTTCGTGATGACGATCGTTACTCGTTGAAAGAAAGACTACCAGACTAACCAATTTTTTATAATTTCAATTGTTTATACACATTTTACTTACTTACTAGCATAGCAAACCAAACACAGTTCCCACGACGTCAGCAAAATACACTCTCACCTTAACTACCTGGCAGCCTTGGAGTCTCATAGCCAAAATTAAATTCGAGAAGAGATGTGCACAAGTGCAAGTAATAGTAAATATGAGCTTTACTTAGAATTAGTGTATTTTGCTGATGACGCGTCTGGTTGCTTGTGGGAAAATTTTCTTTTAAAGAAATCTAATATTCTTAATTTCTCGTGTGAATTAAAAGAGAGTCTTTGGATGATGAATGATGATGACGACGCTGATGGCGAAGATGATGATAAACAATACTATTATTAACAAAGTTGTTGTTGTACTCATAAACACCTACCTCCATAATTTTTTTCAGATTTTTTGGAACACAGGTGTCCAGTCGCTAGGGGGCGGGACACAAATTTTACTTGTATTTCCCCTCCCTGTGCGCTCCTCGAAGCAAAAATTAGACCTGTTTTGAAAAGTTCTCATCAAGACCTTTCATTTGATTTGATGGTATGGTGAGACTCCCCTTTTTTGTAGTTGAACATTGAAGAGAGCACCACTTTACACTTGCATACAAAATTTGATGTTTCTAGCTTAAGTAGTTTGCGAAAAAATGTGCTGTTACACACAGACAGACGGACGGACCCAATTTTAGTAGGATTTTGTAAAATTATTTTAAAAAACCCTAAAAACATGATGTAAAGGAAAATCAAACAAGAAATTTCGAACAGGGAAAGCGTATGGGGCTATTATACGAATAACTAGAAAGAGTTACGAGAGAAAACGAAGAAATGAAACACTGAATACAATCTTTGGAGGACATAATTCGAAAATTATCAAACGTTAATAAAACTAAAACTATTAACTCACCAGAAAGCAGGAAGCCACGATATATAAGACGAGCGAAAATAAAGCAGCCACGCAAAAAGCAGCACAAGATACGACAAAAACAGCAGTTCATGATGCCGATATCATACTATGCACAGAAGAAGCAAACGATAGCGCATACTACAATGCGATACTTGCTGCTATGAATAATAATAATAGGTAATATTAGTGATTCAAGTGATAACTTTATCAAATATTAAAAATCTAAAAAAAGCCAACCGATAAGTCTGCTGGTCCTCCTGTTGAAAATAGTAAGACCACTGAAAAACCTTCACCGATAAATGTCTTTGGGCAGCATGGAGGGAATATGTTTTGGCTATTGGCAGCCGAACATGAGATGAATAATTTCGAAGTGAAGAGGGTGACCGCGGACAAACTCATAATAAAAATGAAAACACTGGCTGATTTAAAGCTAGCCAAAGATGCTCTAAATAGTGTGAAAGCTCCCCACTTTACATATACGCCAAACGCGGAGAAAAATCAGACCCTCCTGTTGAAGTGCCTGGACTGTGGAGAGAATACACTTGATCTCCTTGAAATGTTACAGGAAGCAGCAAAAGCTGTCAAATTCATTAGTATGAATAATTTTGCTACAAGGAGATTGACTTTTGAAAACAAAATATAACCATTTTATTTGGTGCAAATTTCAAACGACAGCAGTTTAAGCGCCCTCCAACAGAGAAGGTTTTTTTTAGCTTTAGAGTTGTGAGGTGGGAGCGTCTTCATATACATGAGATTAACCAATACTACATGTGCCAAAGATTCGGCAATTTTGCTGCCAACTGCGCCATGCAGTATCGGTGTATTAAATGTATGAAAAGACGTTGTTAAGAATAATGCTAAAACATCAAACATACCACCAAATAGTGCTAATGCACCCCAATTTAACATTGCCTAATAGTAGCAGGTCGACAACCATCCCACAGCAAACCAGTCGATCATCGACCGCATCGACCAGCAAATTCCAACAGAGAACATTACCTACCAGATCAACATTGGGGTGAATGGTTGCATTCTGCAAATCAGCAAATATATGCAACTTAAATGGAATTTGCTGAGCGTTTGGACGAATCAATGAACTTTCATACCAAAATGAAATGCAAGCTAATTAAATTTTCTGTATAAAAATTACTGCAAAAATACAATAGAGTATCTGTGATCAATAGAAGTTGAACAGGGGAGTTTCTTTCCATTTTAACGTTACAGCCGCTTCAAGAAGCATTTTTTTCCACTTCCAGAACATTGGTTAGTCGAGCCGGATATCACAGGACTTACAAAGGAACCCCTCTCGAAGACCCTCAAGGTTCTTCAAATCAGGATACCGTACGAAGGAGTAAGTTGACACTCATACCTGAAGCCATCACAGGACTTAGAACTGAACCTCTCTCGAAGACCCTCAAGGTTCTTCAAATCAGGATACCGTACGAAGGAGCAAGTTGACACGCATCCCTGAAGCCATCAAAGGACTTCTGCCGCTCAAGGGTACAATCAAGTAGTGATGCCTGGTATCATTTAGAGCATTTGCTGCAAGCCATTCATCCCAACTCAATTCGTCAAAGACTTGTGTTGCAGGATATTTTGCTGTGTGTGTTGGTGCAGGAACTCACCAAGACGTCTCAAGGACACGAGTATACGTGAAGACAATCAAAGACATGGCCAGCCCAGCAGCATCGCAAAAATTGAGCTTCAATAGCATCACCTGTGTTGTGACAAATTTAAAAAAAGACGGTTTTAACCGACACTCTCTAGCCTATTTCGAAGAGAGACTAGCCCGCCTGGAAGAGAAATGGAGAGCTTGCGAAGAGATGTATGCGAAGACCCACGCAGAGCTAAGAGAAAAAAGCAACCATAGGCTCATAGCCAATACAACGAAGAGTATGCTTACATCGAAGATCTTGTCCTGGAGCATCAAACCATTTACAAGGAAGGAATCTACAAGTTTCAGGCTATTGGTTTAGAATAGTTGCAAATATCTAACACTGCCAGCGAAGAGTTGCGACTAGAGCGAGTCAAAATCCCTGTTTTTGACGAGAATTACGGTAGCTGGATCTCTTTTCGGGACCTTTTCAAAAGCATAGTGCACGAAAGTCAAGGTAAGCCGAGCGTGCAGAAAATGCAGTACCTCCGAAGCTGCTTAAAAAGAGAAGCTGAGAAGTTGATAGGCCATTTAGCTATTCTGTGCGACAATTACGAAGCTGCTTGGTCACTTTTGTTTGACAGGTACTACAACACAAAAATCATAGCCCAAGAGCTTATGCAGCGCTGGGGGAATGCAAGTATCTGCTCCAGAAACCAAACAGCAGTGTTGAGGATGATGGCAAAGACAGCCAATCAACTGACAGCAAGTCTCAAAACATTGAACATCGATGGTTTTCACCTTGTCATCGTATTCGTGCTTAACTACAAACTCGATAAAGATGCAAGGGTTAAATGGCAAAAGCTGATCAGGGGCAGAAGAGAGGTACCAAGTTTGAAGAAATTCATAACCTTTCTCACGCAGAGGTTTAAAATGCTGGAAACGTTTACCCTCGCGAAACCATTCTCGGAGGTGAAGCCACAGAAGAAAGTGACCACGTACACTGCACAGGTTTCATCGCTCCGATGTGCTCAGTGCAACGAACAACACCGTCTGTTCGAATGTGAACAGTTCAAAAAAGCGAGAGTGGTTGCAAGATGGGAATTAGTGAAGAAAACATGATCATCTTTCAATTGTTTGTCCAACAAGCATGCAGTGAAACAGTGCCAATCAAAGAAAACTTGCAAGCTTTGCTAGAAGCGATACAACACATTGCTACATGTAACAGATGCTACAATGCTAAAATCAGCCTTATCAGAAGAGCCTATACTGAAGTCAACCACCATGCAGATGCAAGCTTACAATGCAATGTTATGCAACACACAGGTCTTACTTGCAACTGTGCTAATATCAGTTAGAAACAGCGAAGATCAAATAATGAAACTTCGAGTTTTATTGGATATTGGTTCACAACGGTCATTCATAGCAGAGTCCGCTGAGCAACTTTTGGTATTGCAGTGCAGCCATTCCAAACTATCTATTCGAGACATTGGATGCTCAGAGGCAGTAATGACACGAGGAGTTCTCAACGTCACAACTGCCATTGAAAGTCATAAAACAGACACGTCTCTGCAATTTTCGGCTCTGATCATCCCGAAAATCACAGCTATCATACCTTCAACCAGCATAAGTATCACCCCTCCCCAATCACACGAGGAGGTTGAAGCTAGCAGATCCTGAGTTTAATTACCCTGCGCAAATCGATATCCTACTAGGAACAGACATATATGGCAGCATCTTAGAATGCGGTTTCATTTCTGGCAATCCATACGCACAAAGCACAAAACTAGGTTGGGTTCTCTTTGGATCAACCGGCAGCTTGCAGGCCAACGGTAACTCTTTTACGTTTGTAGCAACAGAGGACCTGGACACACCTGTGAGACGATTCTGGGAAATTGAAGAACTTCATCAGCCAGCAGAGTCATCCCTAGACGATGTGCAAACTGAAAACCACTTCTCTCAGAATACGCAAAGAGAGTAAGGTGGGACATATACCGTAATGTTACCGTTCAAAGACAACGTTGATCGCCGTAAAGAGCTGAAGGAATCCTTATGGACAGCATACATCAGGTTCCGGCAACTTGAGCAGCGCCTGTCTAGCCATACTGAACGACAGAAGGAATATCATGCATTTATGAACGAGTACATAGCGCTTGGTCATATGCAAAAGGTGCCCAACCATCTTATGCATAGTGCGGACTGCTATTATCTTCCACATCATGAAGTTATGAAAGCTTAACAACAAGGCTACGTGTCGTTTTCAATGGATTCAAGAAAACTAAAGGTGGCAAATCTCTAAATGATGTACTGCAAGTTGGACCGACTATTCAGAACAACCTGCTTCATTTAGTTCTAAGATGGCGTACACACAAATATGTCATCGCTGCTGACAAAGAGAAAATGTACCGGCAGATCCATGTGCATGAAAATGACCGCGATTACCAATGTATTCTATGGAGAACCTCTAAAAAACGAGCTAATCGGACATTATAGACTGACAACGGTCACTTATGGCACCGCATGTGCACTATTCCTCACCATTCGCACTCTTCAACAACCAGCAATCGACGAACATGGCAATTATCCAGAAGCTGAGACAATACTTAGGGATTTTCATGTTGGTGATCTGTTGACTGGCTCAGTTGACCTAACGAACTTCCAGCAGCTACAACGTGAGCTCAAAACAACTCTTCGAGAGGGAGGTTTCTACTTAAAAAAGTGGTCAGCCAACCACGTAGATCTTTTACAGTCAATTCCAGAATACAATTGAGAAAGATAAAAATCGCTAGATATTGCATTGTCTGAAGAAGTAAGACACTAGGATTGCAACGGCATCCAGCACAAGACGCCTTTTCCTTTAAAGTTCAAATAAGGACGTCGAGAAGCTTACAGAGTGCTTGATTCTTTCAGAAATGTTCAGAAAGCTATTCACAAAGTCATACATTACATTTGGCAACAAGAATATATGCCGGAAGAATGGAGCCAACCACTTATATTCCCTAGCCTCATAAAAGGTGACAAATTACAGTGCGAAAATTACAGAGGCATATCCCCACTTTATACGGCGTATAAAATATTTTCAAGGATCTTAGAAAATAAAATCGAATCATATACCAACAGTATTATTGGGGAGTATAAAGGTGGTTTTAGAACAGGTAGATCGACAATAGACCAATTGTTCACAGTTAAGCAAGTACTTGAAAAATGCTGCGAGTACACCAAATTTTCGTTGACTTCAAGCAAGCATACGACAGTATTGAGCATAAAGTACTGTACCAAGTAATGCTTTGCTTTGGCATCCCAGCTTAATTAGTCCGTCTTACCAAAATGACAATGACGTCGACAACCTCCCAAGTCCGCATCAATAACCAACTCACCGATGCCTTTGACACAAATATCGGACTAAAGCAGGGAGATGGGCTGGCCCCATTGTTAATTTAGCTCTAGAGTACGTAATAAGGAAACTACCTGTCGATACACGAGGCCAAGAAGTAGCCTATGCGGACGACATCAACATTTTGTCACGGTCATTAATAACCCCAAAAGAACTCTTCCTGAAACTCGACAGCGAGGCACAACTAGTAGGGCTACAAATCAATGAAAATAAAACAAAGCTCATGACGCAGGCGAGGGAAAATACCTTAAATACACAAAATATAACACTTGGCAAATACGGTGTTGAGAATGTTAGCAAGTTTGTGTATTTGGGCGCCAAAATAACGAAAACGGGCAATGAAAGAGACGAAATACGCCGAAGAATACAGCTTGCAAATAAAATATTTTATTCAGTATTGACGATCTTGAAGACCAGCTGCATACACAGGAAAACAAAGCTCCAAGTATACAAATCTGTGATAAGACCTGTGTTATGCCATGGGTGTGAAACATGGACCCTAACCCAAGCATCCACAAATATATTAGACACCTTTGAGCGACGGGTCCTGAGGCGAATAATCGGAGCAAAGCTAGATGGTGACCAATGGAAAATTCGATATAACCATGAGCTGTATGAAATTTTTGACGAACCGGAGGTCTCAAAGATTGTAAGGCTGTGGAAGCTGCAATGGGCTGGACACATGAATCGTATGGACGAACAACGGATACCCAAAAAAAGTATTAGTTGAGAGAACTGAAGGCCGTAGACCAGTGGGGAAACTGGGGAAACGATATGTCTGATTTGGTCGATGAAGACAGTTCACCGCTGCTCGGATTTCGAAATTGGAGGACGCGGTCAATGGACCGAAACAGTTGGAAGCTCTTTTTACAGGAAGCGAAGGCCCGAGAGGGGTTGTATTGCTACGAAGAAGAAGACAGTTTGCTTCACTCCACTTTTGTTTACAATTTACTTCTACCAATTAAAGTTTTTTTCTCAGATGAATGTCACCGAAGATTGTTGGTCTAGAATTTACGATTAAAGATAAAAAAATGTCCTATTTTACTGTCAAAATAGAATGAATGTGCTATCAATTGTTAAATAGGACTATGTATGATGATTCCCCCGGGATGAAATATGATTGGCTCCTTTGCGTGAAACTACTCTATGCAGATTTAACTCTGATATTCAACTCACGTTAAATGTCTCGACCAGGATCACTTATTCAGTGAGCAGCAGTTTTGATATTCACCACAGTTGTCGGATTGCAACAATAAAATTTCAGAACTATCCGTGACCACTCTTATTATTTTTTACTTATGCCACTTACTCCTTGTACAAGATTACTTTGCAGCTTACCTGATCAAGAACCGGTTCTGGGGACAGGGGAATGTCCGACTAAACTTTGTCGTATCCAGGAAAAATCAACGGATTTGGCCAATTTTCGTATTCGCTTTCTTTTCCAATTTAACACGTTTGCCACCTGTTACTGTCGGTGATTATCAGAAGTAATTAATCAAACACCTCCCGTAGGCTATCCGAATACTAAGCGAGGATGGATCTATATCGTTTTATTTCCAAGGTACTGTGCCTCCGGATAGCTAAATCGTAGGACAATCACTCCACATAGTGCCTCAAATTTAGACCTGCCGTCAATAACGTTAAAAGTTCTTACAACTCATAATGTTGGGACCAAAACCACTAGGAAAATAAACAAGAGCACGCCACGCAACGTCTTTAACATTCGCATATTATTATTTGTCAGAATGGAGTTGATTTTACACTGTCATGATGGGAGAGACACTAATAACGCCTGATTTCGATCAAACTTACGAGGGGTTTACTTTATAAACATAACCGAACTAACTATTCGCACTAATGGACGGTTCAAACTTACTCGCATGAGGTATCTCGCGGCTAAATTATGAACATGGAAGACGCCTGACAAGAATAAAAAAGAAAAGTCATTGCAAAGCGCACAATTTAACTGAACTCCGCTTAGCTGTCTCGCTGACAACGCTTTCAGTTTCGCAATTCCGCGCTGAATTGCATCATTGCATCGTCAGCGAAGCTTGCAAGTGCGCAAGGGCGTATCACTTGCATGTTGAGGGGGGCGTATAAAATTCAAATATAGGTGGGAAAGTCAATCTGAGAACAGTTGGAGACAATGGGATAGGCTAACCAGGGCAATACGATGCGGTAATGATAGACAAGAATAATATAATATAATATAATGATAAGATAAATGGATATGAAAATTATATACTATAATGATAAAATAATTACATGAGATAAAGATACGCTAGTGCGATACGATAAAGTTAGGATAATACGATACGGTAGTGATATGATAACGATAAAATTATTACATATGACAAAGATACGATATTTACATGTGATAAAGACAAGATAATACGATACGATAGCGATATGATAAAAATACGATCCCTAATATTAACTTAATAATAACTAATATGCAATATACTCAATACAGCTTAATATACAAAATATAGAACTCTAATATTCCGATGATGCAACAAGTTTTATATTCTATTACAACGGCCACTATTTTCTTGCGTATTAGAGAATTTGGGAATTTCATGCGAAACAGGAAAAAATAGAAAATAGTGAAATTTAATAAACGGCGTTAACAGGTACCAAATTTGTTTTCAAATGCTTGGGTTAGGGCCCGTGTTTCACACCCAAACCACAACACAGATCTTATCATTGATTAAAATACTTGGGCTTTGTTTTCATGTGCATGCAACTGTTCTACAAAATCGTCAGAACTTAATGAAGTATTTTATTTGCAAGCTGTATTCTTCGGCGTATGTTGTCTCTTCTATTATAAGTTCTCATTGTTTTGGCACTAAAGTGCACAAATTTGCTCACATTTTCAAAAATGTATTCGCCAAGTGTGATATTTTCGATAGGTATTTTTTTATTTTATTTTATTATCATTGATCTGCAGCCCTACTATTTCTGCTTCATTGTCAAGTTTCAGGAAAAGCTCTTTAACGGTTGTTAATGGCTTTTATGATAACATGCCTCTTGTATCGACAGATAGCTTTGTTATGACCTAAAATTCGTAGATGTGACTAAATTTTTTTTTGTAGTCGACCTTAAATAAATAAAGAACCCGCCCAGTGACACCGCAGTCAGCTAGGTGCCAGCAAACATAACCATTCTTAAGCTTTGTCATTTCTAGGTGAACTCGGTTAATATAGCTCGTTGCGGCCGCATTTTATGGCTGCTGTACTTACAGACTTCTTTTCAATTTTAAAAGCACTTCAGATTTGCCAAACTAGATCATAAAAACACGTGTCCCTATGATTTTGTTCAGATTTTTCACTACACAGGTACCCAATTGCACAGAGATGCAAGACTCACATGCGTTCGTTCCCTTCTTATTCACATTTCATTTCGATACTGCAATTTTGAGACTTGGTATTCAAAGGTCTTTCTAAAATCCGACCAAAACAAGTGAAATTTTTATTTGAGTGGTCACATTGTTCAATAAGGAGGCCCCCATAAACTACTCTGAAAATTTTTGACAGCAGCAATTTTATTCGACTACTATTTCTTAGATTTTCCTGAAATTTTATGTTTTTAACTTCGATAATTCCGGAAAGCAGTAGCACACAGACGTAGGGGAAGGAGGGCAAGACGGGGTCCTTAACGTTTGGAGAGTAATCAAACGGATATTTTAATGTAATTTAAATCTTTATTAATTTTAAATTACTCCTATATAATTCATCTTTGGAAATAAGGAGTTTAAGGAACTTTTCACTCATAGAAAATTTACAAAGTGGCCAATTATGTCAAACATGTCCAACACCCCATCTTACCCTTTACGATGGGTAAGACGGGGTACCCTATGGGGCAACATGGGGTATGGGGGACACATTCTGTTTTTGTGTGCAAAACTCGCAAACAAATACTTCCTCGTCATCCTTGTCATCTATGCCAGCACAGCTACAGTGTCCCCGATTCCCGCAGAGAGAACAAGCGGCCCATCCTTAATTTGAATCTAGGTATTTTCCATGACAGGAAAAACAAGGGATATTATTTTCATCACTGTCACCTTCTGGTAGAGAATTGAGCTTTTCGTTGGTTTCCTTTCTGTTATTTTGCGTAGGCAATTTGGTTTTCTTATTCTTTTTTTGCTCCTTTGCGCGCCTTCTTTTTCTACTTGTAATCTTCTGACAGTTTACCTATTGCGGAAAGCATCTTATATTTAATATATATATATATATATATATATATATATATATATATATATATATATATATATATATATATATATATATATACCTATATATATTGTTACAGGTACAAAGAATTCTGCGAGCTGCTGTTGCAATTGTTTTCACAACCGTTAAGAACATCAACAAAATGAATTTACTCGAAACAACGAGAACCCACCAAGCGTGATCAACATTTGGATGTGAATCGCTGCTCCATTCATCAACTCGAATATACCAGATACCTCTCGCCAGAACATTCGCCAATGTACGAGAAATGCATTAAAGGGATGGAGACCCTATATATAAGGCGAGCTGAGTGAATGGGGGGATCATTCATTCAACCGTGATAGTAAAAACGGCGATAGTGTGTGGAGAGCGATATTGATCGAGTAATAGTGAATGATTTTAGAAGACAATTGCAATAAGAAATTTGTGGACAAGTGTTAGACTTTTAATAGTGAAAATTAAAATTGTGAAATAGTTAAATAAGTGATTGTGAATTTTTTTTGTAATTAAATAAACTCATCTAACTTAAATTAAAAGACATTGCGTTTTCACTTTCCCGGAACATTAAAATTATTGGCTGCGAACCATACAACGCGACATTGGTGTCAAAAAGTGAGAAAGAAAATTTTGGAAGTGAAATCGTTTAAACATTTTTAAAGTGCACAATAGTGTAAATAAACGTGGAAACTGGTGGAAAAATAGCCGAAACAATAAAAATGCCAGAAAATTTACATCTAAAAATTAATCAATGGAGGATATCGGAGCTCAAAGAGGAGTTGGAACAGCGAAACCTGGCCACGCAAGGTACAAAGGCCATACTGATTGAACGCTTGCGTCACGCGATCGAGTTGGAAGGCGGGAATCTGGGTTCGGGTGAGCTCTCAGATGCGGAAAAAGGTGCAGAAGGTGGAGAAGTGGTAACAACAAAATCAAAGGAGCCAGAAAATGTGCTAAGTCAAATATTAATGCTGATGTCATCCAGTCTAACTGCGAAGCTAGATGAACAATCAGCAAAGCTACATGATTAATCAGCGCAGCTAAATGAACAGACATCCAGTTTAGCTGCGAAGCTAAATGAACAATCAGCGAAGCTAAATGAACAATCAGCGAAGCTGGACCAACAAGCGATCGAAATCAAGGCAGACACCACACAAAAGCTGGAGAAACAGTCAACCGAAATAAAAGCGGAGCTCGGTTATCTGAACAAACAAATTAAAGGCGTCGAGGAAAAGGTTGACCAGGTCGAGGAAAAGGCTTACCAGGTCGAGGAAAAGGTCAGCCAGGTCGAGGAAAATGTCAGCCAGGTCGAGGAAAAGGTCAGCCATGACATAGAGAACATGAAAAAGGAATTGGAAGCAGCAAAGGTAGTAGTAACCACCTCACCAGTCCCGCTTACAACCGCAGCACAAAGCTCATCCAGAAATGTGAAAGCACCAATAATCGACGGGCAAACGGTGTGGACTATTTACAAAACCCAGTTTGAAGCAGCGGCTCGCATAAATCACTGGAATGAGCAAGAACGAGCAACTGCATTGATTCTTGCTCTAAGAGGCCCAGCTACTGAGCTTTTGCAGACCATCTCCGTTGAGTTGCATTCAAACCCGGCTGCTATAATGAATGCGCTCGACATGCGTTATGGAGACGATCATCTGAAGCAGATTTATCGGTCACAGTTAAGGCATCGGGTGCAGAAGTCTGGTGAAACCCTACAGCAGCTAGCCCAAGACATCGAGCGACTAGAACTTCTGGCTTACCCAGCCTACGACCCAGAACATCGAGATGATGTAGTGACAGAAGCATTCATCAGCGCACTGAAGGACCCGGAATTGCAACAAGTCGTGCGTTTAGCTCAAAAGCAAACAGTTAAAGACGCATTGGGTTACAGTCTGAACTTTGAGGCAGCGAAAAATGTGACTCGTACCACTGCCCGGGTTTGCGAGATAGTGACAGATGAGTGCAGGTGTGAGCGCGTGAAAACTGAGCAAGAGCCGCAGATCAATGGTGCGCCTAGATGCTGGAATTGCGGAGAGATGGGGCACCTGCAAAGAGACTGCAAGAAGCGAGGAAAACCGAACTATTGTCACGAGTGTGCAGCTAGGAGGAGATCCAGACCGATTCAGGTACCCAGAATGGAAGCCCTTCAAACTGAGGGGCCGGGAAACATGTAAGAGCCAACTTCGTGGGGCAGAGGTTGGCTAGGAGGATCAACGTCCCCAGCACCACCATCACTGTATCAAGACTACATCGTGGAGAAGCGGACTTATGCCTTCCGGGTCAAGTTGACGGAGAACATTGCACCAGAACAATCGACACTGGTGCAACCTGATCGATTATCCGACCACACCATGTGAGGAAACAACTACTTCACAAGGGCTGGATTTTCTCACTGCGGACAGCTACGGGAGAAACTGCACCTGTCCATGGAGAGGTCAACCTCCCGATACAGTTGGGAGACCTTGCGTTCCAACATAATTTTCTGGTCGCGAACATTATGGACGACTGCATTCTCGGAATGGATTTCCTGCGGCCACATGGCATCACGTTGGATTTGGGCAAACGGGTTTTGAAATGGCAGAATGTCGAAGTATTGATGGAGGATCCCAGCGTCCAAATTCCCAAGATGAATGTAGTAGGATGTGCCGACACGGATGTACCAAATTCTTCTGAAAGCATTGTATGGGCCAAGCTTGATGGTGATTCTGGAGACCACCGATCTTTTCTGATAGAGCCAACGAAGATGTCTACATTGCGCAGTTTGATTATAGGGTGAAGCCTTGTAAGATCTATAAGAAACGGATACGTGCCGGTTAGAGTCCTTAACACCGCAGACTCAACCACGAGCATCAAAGCAGGAGAAGTCATCGGCAGCTGCCAGCCTGTTTTCACCAACACCTCCTTGTAAGCTACTCACGACCATCATTGGAAAAGGAGGCAAGACACAGGCAAGGCCTGGGAATCCATGTCTGCAATATTGAAGCAGGTAAAACTGCCAGTGCAGCTATTCAAGCAAGCCTCTGATCTGGTCAGCAAGGACAGTGACATCTCCTCAACAAGCCCGGCTGACCAAGGCCGAACGAGTCTGGTAACTCACGTCATAGATACACAGGGAGCCAAGTCGATTCGACAAGCACCGAGACGTCTCCCTATAGCCAAACAAGGAGAAGTGAGCGCGCTGATCTCGAACATGGAAAAACAATGTGTTATTGAACCTTCTGTCAGTCCATGGGCCGAGCCTGTAGTTCTAGTAAAGAAAAAGGATGGTAGCACTCGTTTTTGTGTCGACTATAGACAGCTTAAAGACGTCACTAAGAAAAATAGTTACCCACTCCCGAGTATTGATGACATCATGGACACTTTAGCCGACGCAAAATGGTTTTCTACACTTGATCTCAAGAGTGGCTACTGGCAGGTAGAAACCGACCAGAAGGACCGAGAGAAGACCGCATTTTCAGTTGGAACCAGATTGTGGCGATTTGTGGTGATGCCATTCGGGCTTTGCAATGCTCCAGCCACTTTCGAACGCTTGATGGAAGCCGTAAAAAGCTGGCCAACACCAAACAACAAGTGCCAACTACGTAGTTTTCTGGGTCTGGCAACCTACTATCGAAGGTTCGTCAAAGACTTTGCCAAAATAGCTAAGTGTCTCCATCAGCTAACCGAGAAAAATCGTCCGTATGTCTGGAATGAACAATGCCAGACAGCCTTTGAGACAAGGAGAAGCTGTGTGAATCACCCGTGCTGGCATGTCCGAAACCCGGAAAAATGTTTGTAGTTGACACCGATGCAAGCAACGGCGGTATTGGAGCTGTACTCTCCCAGCAGATCAATGGCGAAGAAAGAGTCCTCTCTTATTACAGTCCAGTTCTCTCAAAAAGTGAGAGGAACTCCTGCGTAACCAGGAAGGAGCTATTCGCTATAATAGAGGCCACCAAGCAGCTCCATAAGTACCTATATGGCCGGAAATTTGTTCTTCGAATGGACCATACATCGCTGAGATGGCTACTTAACTTCAAAAAAACCCGAGGTACAAGTTGCGAAATGGATCGAAAGATTGCAGTCATACGACTACGAAATTGTTCATCGAAAGGGTGGAGTTCATGGGAATGCTGACGCCCTACCTCGTCGTCCATGTCCAGCTAACTGCAAGCATTGACGATGGAGTAAGGGAAAGGAACCGCCCGTTGATCTGCGATTGATGACGGCCGAATTTGATGAAGGTTGGTCACCGGAGGAGATTCGAAATGCCCAGTAAGCCGATGAAGACATCGGACCATTGCTCGTATGGAAGGAGACGACTGGGCGGCCTGAGTGGAAGGACGTTTCAATGCATGGCGCAACCCTGAAAAGCTATATGGCACAATGGAACCCCCATCAGGCGGAGGGTGGCGTACTCAAGCGGAAATGGGAAACGGCGGATGGCAGCTCCTATAGGATGCAAACTATACTACCCAAAAGCCGAATCCACGATGTGGTTAAGGAAGTGCATGAAGGATCCTCGGGAGGCCACCTTGGTGTTAACAAGACCCGAAATTGCGGGAAAGGTTCTACTGGCTCCACGCTCGAGAAGACGTAGAGGACTGGTGTCGCGGATGCACGATTTGCGCTTCCGTCAAATGTCCAAAGCGACGACTGAGAGGACAAATGCAAACCTATAACATGGGGGTACCATTCGAAAAGATTGCTGTTGACATCGCAGGACCCTTTCCTGAATCTGAATGGGGAAATCGATACACGCTGGTGTAGCCGATTATTTCAGCAAGTGGCCCGAGGTCTACCCCATTCCCAACCAGAAAGCAACTATTGCAGCTGAACAGCCAGTGTTAAATTGGGTCAGTAGGAACGGCATACCTTGTGAACTACATTCAGATCAAGGCCGAAACTTTGAGTCACTAGTTTTTGGCAAAATGTGTGAACTACCGGGAATACGGAAAACGAGGACAACACCCCTGCATCCCCAATCCGATGGAATGGTCGAACGTTTCAACGGCACTCTCAATAAACACCCGGCCAAGATGGTTGACGAAAACCAAAGGGACTGGGACCGACACATCCCACTACTTTTTATGGCGTACAGAGCTGCCGAACATGCATCGACGGGCCAAGCCTCAGCCAAAGTCATTTTTGGAAAGACTATTCGTCTGCCAGCTGATATAAAGTTCGGAACACCCCTCGAGAAACCCCAAACCATCTCGGAGTACGCAAGTGAGCTTAGGCAACGGTTGACCCAGATACATCGGACAGTGCGAAAGCACCTCAAATCGGCTACTGACCGCATGAAGACCAGGTATGATCTAAAGGTAAATATTGCTGGCTTCCAGCAAGATGAGAAGGGTGTGGCTATATGATCCGCAACGGCGAAAGGGTAGGTCTCCAAATTTATAGCATAATTGGGAGGGACCATACCGAGTTACACAGCGAATCAACGACGTCGTATATAGCAAACAGGAACACAGTAAGCTGAGAGCCAAAATGAAAATCTGGACCGTCTTGCCCCATATTACACCCAGGGAGAATTGATTACAAACGGCGACACATCCTTTCGGGGCGAAAAGAACTGAAGTTGTGGCAGTGTTACATGTACAAAGAATTCTGCGAGCTACTGTCGCAATTGTTTTCACAACCGTTAAGAACATCAACAAAATGAATTTACTCGAAACAACGAGAATCCACCAAGCATGATCAACATTTGGAAGTGAGTCAATGCTCCGTTCATCTGCTCGAATATACCAGATACCTCTCGCCAGAACATTCGCCAATGTACGAGAAATGCATTGAACGGCTGGAGACCCTATATATAAGGCGAGTTGAATGAATGGGGGGATCATTCATTCAACCGCGATAGTAAAAACGGCGATAGTGTGTGGAAAGCGATATTGATCGAGTAATAGTGGAGTGATTTTAGAAGACAATTGTGATAAGAAATTTATGGACAAGTGTTAGACTTTTAATAGTGAAAATTAAAACTGTGAAATAATTAAATAAGTGATTGTGCATTGTTTTTTGTAATTAAATAAAGTCATTTAACTTAAATTAGAAGACATTGTGTTTTCATTTTCTAGGCATATTAAAATTATTGGCCGCGAACCATAAAATGCAACAATATATGTACATATATATATACATTTATATATATATATATATATATATATATATATATATATATATATATATATATAGGTATATATATATATATATATATATATATATATATATATATATATATATATGTATATACATATATATATATATATATATATATATATATATATATATACATATATATGGGATATAACGAAATTTGTGACCACACTATAGGTTGCAATTTTGCTCCGATTTTCAACAAATTTTCAGGAAAGGTGTATTAAGTAAATATCTCCGTTTAGTTTGTGAACCAGCTGTATCATCCAGGTGAAAACAAAATTGCGGCCACTTTAGACGAAAAATCGTGATTTCTGTTCTGACCAAAGTATAGCTCCGATTTGCATGAAAGTTGGTACAATGGTTCACTGATGTATATGATGAATCTCACAATAAAAAATCCAAAGTCGGCACGGCTGAAACAGAATGGCAGCCACACGAAGGTCGAAAACCGTACAAAATTTTGTTGTAGTTTTGACAAAAGCCACGAACCAATGTTAATGAAACTCGGTAGTTTGATAGAAACTGTAAATATCTAAAAAATTATGTTAAAAAACTGGAGGTCAGATGGCAAAGAACAAAATCGCGGCCTCTTGAAGCTCAAAATTTCAAAGTCTTCTAAAAGTCGCAATTTCGATCCGATGGCACTTTAAGATAGAAATCAATTAGATCTAGAAACTTCGACATTTTGGTGATCATGCATGTTCAATTTTCAAAATGGTGGCGTTTTAAATATGCGACTTTTTCAGGTTTTCGTGGCCCTCTAGCCGTTACATTTTCCAACGGATTTTGTTTAAACTTGAGATTTATGGATCTTTATACTAAGTTCTTGTGTTTCGCAGAAAATTTTTTAAATCAAATATAAAATAAAAAAGTCTAAATTTTAAAACATAATATTTTTAATTGTCATTTTCACTAAAAATTGAATAATTTTGCCCTGTCTAGAGTGAAACTCTGATTTTAACGAGATTTGGCACATTGATTGATGAGGTCCTAGCATACAAAGATTTAAAATAATCCAAAATCAAATGCATGCATTCAAAATGGCGGCCCCCAAAGGTCAAAAGGCAAGCGCAATTCGCTATTTTAGTAGCAACTGAAATAATGAATATTCTTCATGGAAACGTTTTAAATTACTTATATTGGAAGTATTTATATAGCAGACCATTTTAAGGATATTCTTAAAATATCTTTAACAATACCCTTAAAAAATTATAAGATCGCAACTTGCCTTTCTGCTTGTTCGTGCGTCACAACAAGTTTTCTCGCAAAACACATGAGCGAGAATGAGGAAGTTTTCTACGTAGGTTAAAAGTGGTTCCTCTCGCAACTTGCAGAGCAAGAAAATATTTTAAAGTATTTAAGGGGGGTCTCCCCATACAGGGGGATGACTTAAATTTGTTTTTCCGATGAAATTTGGAATTATAAGTTATTAAAGCAAGTTAATTTAACCTGCAAAAAATTATGCAAGTCGGATGACAAATAAAAAAGTCAAAAATTTACAGCTCAATATTTTTAGCAGCCGTTTTCAATAAAAATTGAAAATAGTGGCCCCTGATGGTTCAGAAAAGTATTGAAAATATTTATATTAATAACAACACAAGTGCTGTTTAAACTTTTATGGAAATCTTTTGAAATTATCTATTTGAGCTATTTAAGCCGACAAGTTATCACCTTTGTGTACGAGTAAACAGTACATGTGAGAAGGACAATACCTGCATTTATATGTTTATAACAATTTATTATCTGCCGATTTACAATATGTGATTCATAAATGTGCAACTCAATTGAATGAGCAAAATATTTGCGCCTCAATAAAGGGTCTTCAAATACGAACGTCGGCAGATTCTTTTTATGTCAATAAATACCCATGTGGTGTTACGAAAATTGCAGTAAGACGTTTAGTAGTACGCAAGCAGAACTCTTTTCCGAAATCTTACGCTACATACGAGAAATTTACCATTCCGGCTAGTGCTGCCAACGGGGATTTTTTAAATGGGGCAGACGTTATTTTAGCCGATTTTACTCGTTTCCGTCGCATGCGTGAAATTTCGCGAGTTGCAGGATAAGGCGTCACTTGCTGAGGGCTAACAACAGAAAATATTGAATGCTCTGGTGGAGTAGTTGGCCTTTGGTCTATTTCTATATTTCTCGTCCAAGTCGAGCATCCGGGCTCAGGATTCATAAAATTTACAAGCACTGAGCTAGCTGTTGTGATAGAGGGGGTTAAAAGGACAATAGGCACGTGAGATGGCTCTGCTTTAATATCAGATGGTGCTATAGCAACAGGCATGGTATCTATCAGCGGTCTATCAATAGTTTCTTTATCAAAATCTCCAACTGCCAAAATTGAATTTACTGTTGCAGCCGTTACCATCTCAGGAACAACGATTGGTATATTTAGTGCAGTAGCACGGTTGTTTGTTGCCGTTGTTTCAGACAATCCTTCATTGATGAATAACCTGTCTATTTGTGGGATATCAGTCGTCAATGATAAAGCAAAGACACTGTCGGACAAATTGTTGGATCATATGGCCAAATGCTACATTTCTTGAAGCCATTCACTGCCGTTGCCTTTGTAGAAGCCTGAATAAAGGCTTTAATAAAAATTTCTGCTACTTGCCGGATAGTTACAATCATCCCTGGGTTGCTGCGAAGCCAAGCTGTAATTTGTTGGTCGTAGTATGTGTTCAAAGGCCTCATGTATGCTACATCAAACAAAAAATAATAGCCCTGTTGGTACGAGCTTCATTAATGAGGTCCAAGTTTTGTGTGTGGGTGCTGTGGCCATCTAACGACAACAGTATAGGTCGATCAACTGTTGCCCCACTAAATTCAATAAACTTCTTAAGCCAGCCAAGGAATAATTCAGCTATCATCTAGCCAGAATCGCTGCAAGCAAGCCAAGCTCCAGGAGCAGCATTGCGCATTATCTGTGGGTCCATTCTCTTTTGTGGGAACACCAGCATTGGACGCATGTATTGACCACTCGTACTAAAACATGATTCCACAGTTATTGTCGTACCTCTCTCCGCAGAAGTTATAGATCCCACTTGTTTCCTACCTTTTCGAGCAATTATTTTTGACTTGGTTTTTGGTACCACTGAAACTCCTGTTTCATCACAATCATAAATCCTTTCTGACGAAAGCTTATGCTCATCATAAACGTTGCCAAGGAAGTCGAAAACTGTTTAAGACCTCGTTCATTAAACCCAGCGGCACGTGCAGCTGAAGTGCTTTCTGGTTTTTGTATCGACAATTTTGGATGCCTGTTTAAAAACCGCGTCACCCAATCTTTGTCAGCTTCTTTTCTTTCTCATTTGAAGAAATTTTGCTTTCCATTTTTTACTGCCAGAATATACGTCAAAGCCCTTAAATTTTTTGTTGTGAGCCCGCAAAGTCGATTCTCCATATCCATAATATAGTAGCAAAGCTCTTTCTCTTCATCATCAGTAAATGTTCGCATTTTTGGGCCTGAGGGAACTCCTTTAATTTTTCTATCAAGTGTCGTTTATGGCAAAAAATGTGTTTTTGCCGCTAATTTGTACCCCATTTTCCCTTCGATTACAACATTTACCGCATTTTGCATACCCTGTTCACTCCAGTTCCCCATCTCCGACTTTCTTTTATATTTTTTCACCATCGTGTAAAAAGATTAAAAACAAAGAAGTTATGAAAGGGCATAAACTGTCAAAAGGAAATAATTGAATTTCTTCGAGGGGCAAGATGGGGTACTCTATACCTAATCTTGCCCTACAATGCTTATTTGAATAAAATAACATGCTTTTAATAACCAATTCAGAATATGGATACATACATGTTCTTACCTTCTGGGGTAATCATTGATAAACAAGAATAACCTTCAGTTAGTTCTAGGAAACTTATATTGAGATACAAAACACAATCAATGTATAACGCGGAAATAACAACTAACTTGACAAAACCAAGTTTTGGCGCCAAAGCGAAAACGCGTGCACTTATAAGCCGGTCACTGTGCTGACTGATGAGCAACATGACGGCTCATCATTGCAAGCCAGAGCGGCTGGGATTGATCATTTGTGTGGCCGTTAAAACGCGTTGCCCCGTTTCGCCTGCTACCCCGTCTTGCCCCCCCTTCCCTTATAGATGAATGAATTAAAAAGAGTATCATAAGCAATATTTTCCAACATCAAAGAGAATAATAATACTGCTGTAAGAACGGCCAGTAATTCAATTTACTTCAATCGATTAAAAATATGAATTCTATTCATTCACCTTTCTCACTATTCTCTGGTTGCCTACTTTCCAGGTGTTTTCAATTTCTTTCTAGAGAAAAAACATCGCTTCACAATGAACAGCAAATTTTCCACTACATTACATCCTCTAGTAATCAACATTTTATATCCTTTTTTATTTGCCTGCACATCGTTAAAGCGAGATTCTACCTGCCACACTTTTTAAAATTTTCTCATTTCTCATCTGTTGCATGCTTCGTCACCACCTCTGTCTTGTCGTTCCACTTCACAACAGTTGCTCTCTAGAAAGGACATTCAGCATCTTCAAAAAGCGTCACAGAACCATTTGCATATTAAATGGTTGCCTTGATGTGGGCAAATAGTAAATGGTGAATGTGAATGTTAAAGGTTAATGCACAAACGTATTCCTGGCTAGAAGGTTGCTGTGGGAAAGAAGTCAACCAGATTGCATTGGCAGCAACGCCATGGTAGACTGGGAAAAAAGTAACATGTAACCTTGTTAGTAAATATATTCACCTCCGGCATGCATACTCGTACATGCGAGTGTGTGAGAGGATGTGATGTGATGTAATGTTACACAATAATATAGCTGGCTGGCATTTTTGTCTCTACCGTTATTCTGATCGTATGCAATCCGACTAACAAGGACGACATACAAAGGAAGTGACATGAATGTAAGGTTGATATGTACCAGACATTCTGGAGTGAAAGACGAAATTGTAAATTGTACTTTTGTTTCATTTGAGTGAACAGTTGAGCTTTTGAAAATGTTGACTTCGTGTATCTTGAGGCTTTTGTAAATTTTAATTGAAGCTACAAAGGTGTTATTACGGCGTCAGGGAGGATGCTTTTGTACAATTGATTATGAATGGTCAAATCACTGGTTGATTTATATAGTAGACTGACAATCAATGACACCTCCACAAAATATCAAAGCTGTATTTGTATTAATCAGCAAGGATTTGATGTAGGAGTATCCTCTGAAATAAAGGATTCTCCATGTAAGTCCTATGAATCCCTACATTCCCCATGCCAAACACATCATACCATGCATTACCATAACGCGGTCTCTGTAGAAATCTGCAGTCTGCGAGTTCATTTTACACTGGCATGTAGTTTAACTTCAGTATCAAAGCGTTGTGAAAGGAACCACGTCTTGATCGCAGGGAATACAGGTATATGGCAGTTGCTCGGTGCCAAGTTCGGGCTGCATGGCGGATGATTAAAAACCTCCCATCACAAACTAGCCGAGAGCTGTTGATGATGAAGATGGCGATACTAGGCCCACGTATTGCCACGCCAAGATAAAATGTCTATTACTTTCTGGACATCCCTCGTTTTTACATATTCGTTTTCCTTTTTATTCGCATGACAACTTTTTAATTACTCGTAGGTAGCGTACAAATTGTACATTGGTTATCCATTCCTGCATTGTTAATCGCCGATTACAAAAGGCCAATAGAGAATTTTCACGACATACCAGGTGAGTCAAGCTCACCCTCGTTAGACACTCTTTCTAAACTTCAAAGCTCAGCCAACATTTTGGCCACGCTAGTGAGCATTGTAGTTTATGCGCATCAAGGCGTAATTCCCCGCCAACAAGGTTAATGAGGATGATCCCAAGTTCAATAGTGTTATATCAGAGCAGCATATTTCCACGTTTACCCGAATTGTCATCATTATTCAGTCACCGCCTCAGCAGGGTAAGTACTAGGCATCAAAGGACTGGCTATTATTATCATATGGACAGTCAGGAGAGCAGTGGACGCAACATTTGTTACACGGCATTGAGCTTGGCTATCAATGCCCTTCGCAGCTCCTACGTCACCTCCAAAATGCAGCCATAAGAGATAGAGCACTCCCATTCAAAGTGCGTGCAATAGTGGTCAAGTCGGATAAAACAGCTTTGGATAAAATGGTACCCACAGCGGCTCACATAATAGACAGTTTCGGATTTGAAGTGGTCACAATCATCGAGCATGATTAAAATGTTATTTCTTCCCACAGCATTGCATCTGACGAATGCACGTTCAACAAAAAATTGTGGCGCTCAGAAAAAATTACAAGAAACACGCATGCATTTCAGCATTTCTTAGCACTGGCATCCCTGCCTAGTGTAGTAACATACAAGGTAGGACCAAAAAGTAGTAGGACTGAATTTCTGTAGCGCAAACCCGAGCATTAGAGGAGTGTCAGGCCATCTGGGCATGATGGTGAGGAGCCTTCCAAAGAGACCAAAATGTTTTTCAGTCACTTATGGGTGAGCGGAGAGTAAGCACCACAGTACATTCACATAGTACCCACACCTTCCATTTACCCTGTGTTGAACACTTTCTGAATTTTACCAGGGGGCCGGTCAACTGAGCCGTGGCCGATCAGCTGAGCTGAGGTCTGTTGTATTCAAAAACAAAATAAATAGCAGATAAAATTTCCATAAAAAACTAAAAGATTGCATACAACGAATTTGTTCTTCTGCAAAATTATAAGTTGCTTAAGATATGATAATCCTGAAATCTCTCACCGGAGGACATGTTTAGATTCGCGCCGATCCTCCCGTCAGCATTTACCTACCTACATGCTGTCGAAGATTTATGTTTCGCTCTTCAGCTTGTGTTCGGGTTTTCCGGAGGTTAGGTTGAGTGTGGATACTATGTGTATGTACTATGATAAGCACGGCAATTTCCGTGAATTTTAACTAAGAAGTTTCGCCGTGATGCAAAATGATGAAAAGACAGACCCGACTTCTACCAGTTTTAGTTATATGAGTACAAAACCCTAACAATTATAGATTCACTCTTACCGTTACTGGACTTTAAGAAAACCGATAATATGATATAAGCATTATTGGCATACCTCCTCAACAGCTGCCTCAGTCAATTACGTTCTGGATATTTGAATAGTTGATATTGATGGAGAATGGAATCAAATCATACAACAACCATGTTGAGCGAGCATCGCACTGGTGCAAATGATTGCGATCAATATTTCTCGACATAATGCGGATGATCAAGTCAATTCAAGTCAAAAGCGCTTTATTTAATACTAATCGTCATAAATTTTAAAAGAATATAAAGCAAATTCCAAACAATAACAATACAAAAACTTAATGGCCCAAATGGCTCTCTAAATTCATACGTTATCAGTTAAACACTTTTTATCAAAAACACTATGGCAAATTGAAATTAATTAAGTTATTACAATTTTATGATTTGATTAGGAAAAAGGAGAAAAAACCGACCAACACTATTCCAAAATTATTTAAAATTTTAACATAACAGTGAACTTTTATCCTACACCTAAAATGTCATAACGTAATTCTAATAAAATTCAATCAAAAACATTACCTTATACTAAAAAATTCGATCACAACATTCCTAATCTACGCGTTTAACCTTATATCTAAACCTAATATAATAAACAAAACACATACCTAATCTATCCCTAATTTTTAATACAAATAAACAACAGCACTAAATGTAGCAATGATGAGCTGAAACTCAAAAACTAAGTAACGAAAAACACAAAAACTGAAAATAAACACGAATAATTTAGACATTGTCATTCAGCCACCAACACCTGCATTGCTCCGTCTCAGCTCAGTCGGCTTCAACGAATCTAGCCAATGAGGATCTCCATTTTTTTGTGGTAGGGAGGTGAATGCAATTTATGCACAGAGTGTGGGACTCCCATGCGTGACTGGACTACTCACTAAACACCTCCCCTGTCAACCTGAGAACCCAGCCTGGAACCGTTTGACACATTACTTCAGGCCAGGTCTGATTTTGTTACGCCGTGGTGCGCCTTCAAGCTGGGGAGTCCCTTTCCTAGCGGGAGGGGAGAGGGGAAGAGGAAGTGCAAGAAAAGCGATTCCCCAGCCCCAGCGCTCCCGGCTGCTGTGAGTCCCTTTTATATTTTAGGACTGCCCGAGCATAATGTGCCACCTGGTACCATTTGTCAACCGATTCGACCATCACCGCAACTATTTTATCCGGGGTGAGCTCTCCCGTCTCCCCGTAGAGTTTCTTTGATAGCCTAACCCATTTTGTACAGGCAAAAAATGTGTGACAGGCATTGTCCTCCTCTCCTGAGCAAAATCGACAATCGGAGGACCGTGACTTACCGATCTTGTGCAGGTAAGACTGAAAACACCCATGCCCGCTCAAAAACTGGATCAGATAGAAGTCAGTCTCACCATGCCCGTCGTAAGACATGCTCTACAGGTCCGGACCAAGGATAGATCCCTGGGCAACACCCGATGTAATTTCCATCCTTCGTTGGCCCTGTGTCGTGTCGTAGAGAAGCATCGGTCCGTTAGGTAGTTCCTCAAAAGCCGCATTAGATATTCTGGAACTTGAAAAGAGTTTTCCAGCGTGTCCAGAATATCCACCCATCTAGCGGAGTTGAAGGTATTCCTGACGTCAAGTGTCACCAAAAGGATGATCCTTCGCTTAGTGCGACTATATGCCTCTGCCTTTTGGACCGCGTTCACCACCTCTGCAATCGCATCAATGATAGAACGTCCTGCTCTAAAGCCGTACTGCCGAGGAGATAGGACCCCAGCAGCACGGATCGCGTCAGTGAGTCTTCCCTTGATGAGTTTCTCTAGCACTTTCCCAGCCGTGTCTAGCATGCATAACGGGTGGTATGCAGGTTGCAATTCGGGATTTCCCTTCCCCTTGCTGATCAGCACGAGCCACCACCTTCCATCGTACCGGGACAACCCCGTCTCGTAGGCAAGCGTTGAATGTGCTGAGCAGCAAGTCAGGACAATGGTGAAAGACGAGTCGCAACACCTCAGCTGGAACACAATCTGGACCTGGAGCTTTCCTCGCTTTCAATGAGAGGACAGCCTCCTCCAGTTCCAGCTGTGTGAAGAGTGAGCACTGGACAGCTGTGTCACCATGGACAGTGTCAACACGGATGGGATGGGCGGTGAAGATTCACCGCACTATCGCGTCCATCTTTTCCACGTTATGTATACAAGGCTTCCGTAGGGCACCAAGTTTCCGCATGACCAGCTTGTAGCCAAGGCCCCACAGATCCTTGTTCACATTTTCCACTAGGTCTTACCAGCAGCGAGCCTTGCTACTGTTGATCAGTTTGCGAAGGCATTTCCTGGCCGACTTATACGCTGCCACCCAGTTGCATGCCTCGTCACCGTTCCGCGCTCGTTGAGCCTCACGCCGAAGCTTGTGACACTCCCTTCGCTTTTCAGCGATTTCAGTTTACCACCAGTACACTGGAGGCTTGCCGTGCCGGGGTCTTCCACGGGGCATAGAAACGCAGTAAGCAGTCGTAATGACGCTCATAGTAGAGTTCACCATGTCTTGAGCTGCCAGTCCTTCCGTCCCCTCCGAAGCTCCCTGAAGCGGCTCACCTGCTGTGAGCACCTCGATGAACCTCTTGACGTCCATCCTTCCGATGTTCCATCCAATTGCAGAAGGCCGAGAGCACGGACGTCGGGAGACAGCATCACTTATCTCAAGCAGAATGCACTGATAATCACTGGCTGAGTAGCCCTCTAACACTTTCCAGTTGTGTATCCTCCATACTACGGACTCCGAGGCGAATGTCACGTCCGGTAAGGTTCCCTAACAGCCAATACGGCGGAAAGTCGGTGCATTCCCGGAGTAAAGTACGACGAGGGCCGTCCTGGCCGCCATTTCTAGGATTCGTTTTCCCGCGGATCCATCTGAGGCATGCCCCATTCGATTGCTTTAGCGTTGAAGTCACCCCCACGAGCACTTTGCCCTCTGCGTTCGAGACAGCGCCCTCCAAAGCCTGAAGCTTGGTTTGGAAAGATGATATCGATTCGTTTGGAGTAAGGTACACACGAAAGAAGGTGGTCCCTGAGCACCGAACTCACACGAAACCATCCCCCCGAAGGACCCGTCCACAACTCTCCGCCTGAAAGTCACTGTTCCGAACCCAGATGGCAGCAGTACCAGTTTCATCAGGTTACCATATTGCAGAACTTTTATTATGGTGTTGCCAACTCAGCAGCAAGAAGTCGGCTTTCATGTCCCTCGCGAACTGCTCAAGCAAATTTTGGGCGGTTGAACTGCGGTGTAGGTTTAGCTGAAGGATGCGGTTCATCGGAGTTCTGATTATGCCTTGGCTAGGGCTTCCTGGAACACCCGAAATTTTCCTGATCCCAAGACGTGTCCAAAATCAGGTACACTCTTTTCTTTTATGTCCCATTTCACCGCAATTGTTATATAGGGAACTCCTATCGGGTCCTTCGCATACTTGTGTGGTGTGACCATAACCAAGGCATTTGAAACATTGAAGAGACGCTGCTCTTCGCCGTATCCTACAGACAACCCACCCAATTCGGACTTTGCCCTTGTTCAAGAATTCTTCGGCGTCCTTTTCGGTCAAGTCAACTATAGCCACGCGTTGTCCCCTGTTGTTTTCTGGTGTCAGTCTCACTTTGATCCTTCCCACACTAGGGAACTCCCTTTTGATGGCCTCTTCTACCCCAGCCAGATCCGTGATGCAGTCAATGTCTCGTATTTCGATCGTTGCTATCAGCTCGAGTGGGGCTTTAGTTGCGCTTTTGCCGAAGACTTTCTTCACTGTGTCACAGAATGCTTCTTTATTGCCGGCCTCTGCTCCGAATTCGACCAGTATGTGGCCCGACCGCGTTGGTCGTTCTACTTTAATGGCAGTATTGGTGTTTCAGGAATCACGTTTCGTCTGATGTCCCTCCGCCTAGGATTGGCCATCTTGGGGCTTTACGAGCAGTGCCTGCTGCCGGAGTCTTCGTCGGGGCTTCTGCCTCTCCTGTTTTGCATCAGGTCCTTTTTCTGATTGGGCATCCATGCAAACTTTACTTTCTGGCTTTTTTTGAAGGATTTTCTTTGCGGCTTTCTTCGCTCCTTTTAGAAGCACTATCTGGAACCCGTGATCTGGTGCTCCACACCCATCAAGTGCCTCATCCTTCCTTTTTTTATCCCGATCTCCTTCGATTGGGCTAGACGCCATTCTTTTATTGACTTTTAATGGTGGAGCTATCTGCATGTCGACTTTAGATTTGGCCCCAAGCGCCCCCTTAGGCTTCTGTTCATCTTCGGCATTTAACCAGCTCCTCCGATAGTGCCCTATGCAATCTAGGAGCTTCTCTAGTTCATGGAGCCCCACCTTTACTGCTTTGGTGATTTTTGGGGTGTCGCATGCAGATTGTATTCTTTTCAGCACATTCCTGCTTCTTGGAGTAGCGTTTCTTCTTCGTATTTCTGGGCGGCAACTGTACTTTGCAACCTTCCTTGGGAGAGGTTATCGCGTTCCGTTTCTGAATGCAGTACTTCCGCTACATTTTCGA
Source organism: Odontomyia ornata (assembly GCA_963969285.1). NCBI lineage: Eukaryota > Metazoa > Arthropoda > Insecta > Diptera > Stratiomyidae > Odontomyia > Odontomyia ornata. Next base: position 398,481,173 of record OZ017738.1, read on the forward strand.
CGTTCGCAGTGCAATCACGCGGTGTCCGGTCACGCGTTGCTTTTCGTGCCGTAATCTCCTCGTTGGCTTCAGGATGTTTCTTTGCTGTGACGGGATTTGCGACCCTTGCATCGGCCGCTTCGGTAACGATCGCAGCAGTGACAATCGAGTTTTCAGTGCTCTTTATATTATCTTCCACCACTTGAACACCTGAAGCATCCTGCAGAGTTTCCCGCTTCTCCTTAATAGGACGCTCTGGCATTCGCATCATTTTTTTGCTGCACCCGAATGCCGCAGGAATCTCAGTCTGAACCAGACTGTCTGCTATTCTCCGTTTTTCGTCTGCCTTCACTGTTATTGTGTTATGCTTCGTTTTCGACGTGGTTAGTACCGCCCTCGATGTACTGTTAACATCGTGCCTGCAACCGCTGGTTGCGTCATCGTTGTTATTATTTTTTGTTTCGTTTTTTTGATGTTTTTGGTCTTTCGGTTTTGTTCGCTCCAGTTTAATTGGGTCCCCCCTCGGAGCCGCTTTCTCCGCTCGTGTGTGTAGTCGCTTTTTTGGTCCCATGGTTATCTTTGCAGAGGAGGGAGGCCATGCGAGGGTTGGCACAAGCCCTTATGTGGACAAGTGCTCAGAGCCAAACCAGCGCTAATCGGGAGTCCGTCTCAACCGAACCTACACCACCAACCCAATGGTGCGAACTTCGAACGTACTCCGAGGCCTGCCAAGATTTTACCGGGACGGAGATGGTATGATAGTTGAATTGGAGCCGTTCACACACGAGTTTCGCCGCGTCGCTACTGTACACAGCAACCAGGTCCAAACCATCACATCCGCCAGCCCAAAGCATCATTTCCAGTTCGTTGTCCAAAGCGTAGTTCATATCCAATTAGAGTCATTACCTATCATTCCAGGAGGGAACCTCACGATGCCCCCCGTGTCCTCGGGTCCGTGGGGGTGGCACCCCCTAAAGAATGCTAGCCTCCAAGAGTGCTCTAGTCGACCGGCATTCTCCCTGCGGGAATTTCCTCGGGTACTTGGGGATGGAACTCCCCAAAGAATGCTAGCCTCCAAGAGTGCTCTTTTCGACCGGCATTCCCCCTGTGCGGGCAATGATTATCTCCATTGGAATTCAAATTCGAAATATATTTTATCTTCTTATCGGTGGCCCATCTATTTATGTGATGTATGATAGGAACGCCGTCAGAATCAAAAACATATCGATTCATGTCCAAATGCACGAATGCTTCTGGAGGAACGAAGCCAGTGGCGAGGCAAGTCACAATATACCCGGTCTGTAGAGTGGAACGGCTGGGAAATTCAAGGGTTTTCACTCACAGTTACAGATCTTGCGATATGATGCCGAAGAAGTTTCAATATGAACAGATCGACTCTCGTCACTTCAGCAGTTTGATAAATTCTTCTATTCGATATTTAATGCTTCCAATTCATCTCAGGCTTTCTCTACAAACCAGCACATGCACAAAAACATTTCCTTTCGAAAACTCTTAATTTTTCTACAGTACTAGCGCTCTGGTTGTACCAGATCTGACATCCATATGTCAAAGCTGGTCTAACCATGGTCTTGTAACACATGATTTTGACCTTTTGATCAATGTATAAGGAATGAAAGAGTCTTTGTAGGGCAATGACTACTTTTTATGCCTTACTGAGTATGGTTTTGACATAGTCAGTACAGTACAGATCCTGACCGAGATGAACATCGAGGCATCGAGCACAGGATTTATGTGGAACTCGTTCTGAATCACCCTCGCCAGCCATGATGTCAAAAACCTTCAAATTACGTTTCAGGTCTTAACTGACCCCCTGCAGCGTTGTTTGAAAAAATATTGCTTCGCACTTCTGTGCATTGTCAGTGTAGAGCTACACATCATTGAACATTTTTTGGGCTTTGTTCTGAACTATTGTAGTTTTTTGATCTGCCGTATAGATGATCAGATCATGAGCAAACGCTAAATGATCACGTGGGCGAGACATTAAAATCAAAGCTGTTCAAGAGCTTGCGAATTGAGAAGAACAGAGATACAGTAACTGTTTCCTACTGTAGACCATTCAAGACCTTGAATTCGAGCATTGTTGTCAAATTTTCATCAGTTAAAATAAATGATTTTCCATATAACATATTGTCCTGAAAGAGTTTAGAAACTGGTCCAGCACCACAACGTATCGAAGGCTTTCTCCATATCAATGAGACACGCTCCATCACATTCTCTGTTGCTTAGTTTCCAATAGATGTCTGAGGTTACTTTTTGCTCAATATGTTGTTGAACAATAAGTAATAATTCGTAATACCAACCTCAGGCAAATGTCGGAGAACTACATTTGGAACACCATCAGTACCACATGATTTCTTGCTGTTTATCCTGCCAAATATGAAAAAAATGTCTTCAAAGCTGACAAAATAATCAATAAGATTCAAGCTCGGTATGAGGTCATACGTTAATGTTTCATTGAAATGAAGAAGTGATTCACCGTTCAGGGTTGATTTGAAGTCTGAAACTTTTGCTTCAACCAACTCTGAAAATATTTCATTCCCTCTCTCAGGGTTTGGTAGATAAACCAATTCTAAATGAGTTCCAATCAGGCCAAGTTTATGCAATCCCCACATATAATCCTGTTTCCATTTCTATCCGGAGTCATACTATCAATTTCGATACCAGCCCTATCAAGAAGATCTATCTCATCACTACCGACTTCAAGATTCGATACCTTCACTAGAGACTTCTTACCAAATATGCTATTAACTTTCATGAAGACACAATCTGGGCCCTGTGGGCTAATACCTCATAATTTTTCTGCCCTTTGATTGTTGACCTCACTCCTGAAGTATGAACGAATTAAGTTCCGGACACTCTTCAGGCGTAATTCCAAAAAAGCCAACGAGGGATGGTTACAGTCCAAAAACCGCCGATAAATATTGTTGACGCGTGTGAGAAGGAGGCTTTTCAATCTTTTGAACCTTGCGATGGTTGGTGTTTCATATTCTTCCATATCGTTTCGATGTTTAATCTTGGGAACTACTTTCTCAATCGTTTCCAACGTCAACTTCTCTAACTTCGACAAATAGAGCTCTATTTCATCGTTAGTTAGATTCCTGTTATTAGGAACCATTGAGCAAGAGCTGCCATCATCAGAAGGGGAGCATTACTCCTGGTACTCCCAAATAAACTTCTTTTGAAGCTTTCCCGAATCTTTTTTTTTTTTTATTCAACCGATAGTTTTCATGTTGAACTGGAATGAGGAAGAGATCATCCCTTTGATTATTGATTTCCATTACGATTGTTTTATGGTCGCTATCGTAAGGAAGCACCTGCAGTTTCTGTTGAGGACTATTAAAGCTGAATTCAAGTTTTTTTTTGTTCTTCATAAGCCGTCGGGCCTCGCTTTGTTGTGTGACCAGACGCGTTTCGACTACTTTGAGTCACCTTCAGTGTCTAAAGGATGTATTGAAGGGAATCCTTACAACACATCCTTTAGACGCATCCTTTAGAGAAGGGAATGACTTCAACACATCCTTTAGACACTGAAGATGATTCGAAGTAGTCAAAACGCGTTTGCTCACACAACAAAGCAAGGCCCGACAGCTTTTAAAGAAAAAAGAAAATTGGCCAGCGGATATCAAATGAACAAAATTACGGACTGAATTCAAGTCTTGCGTCAGCAATGCAGAGGTCCAAATATGAATTTGTCGTGGGAAATGTTGGGAACTCCGACCCATATAGATTGCACCTGTATTCAATTTGGTTCTCTGGTACCCATGATTTCAGGAATACACCTCTGGGATTATTGGTGGCATTGAGCCATGATGTCACCAGCAAGAATATAATAACTTTGCAGCGTGTCCAATTAAAGTATTTCAAACAAGTAATTGAGCTCTTTCTTGAACTTGAGAACATTTCAACCAGTTGCATAGGCAAGGATAACGAAGAAGTTATCCCCACCTGTAAGTGCGATTTGGATAACGAACACTTTAAGAGATTCAAAGCTTTTGAATTCGAATTTTTCAATATTTTGGAAACATAAGGGTCTTCTCACCAATATACCGGTGCTACCTCCTCCATCACCTATAACCCTATCGTTTCTTACGAATTCAAAACCTTTGAATGTATTATAGTGCCATGAATTGAGGTGGGTTTCAGTGAGAAGCATGATGTCAGGCTGTTGCTTAGCAATTAATTCAAGAAGATAGTCACGTTGATGTATAGCAACAATATAGTTGACGTTGATCGAGATGAGATGAAGCCTATCCATGAGAATGTGGCTGGATGACAAGCTATTTGGAGCCATTTGAAAGACCTAAACGTTGAAAAACAAAGTTAATTTTTTAATCTTGTATATCGATTCCCTCCAATAAATAATGAGATTGTTGGTAAATTTTGAGAAGCACTTCATTATTGCCAATGCTGGTCCTCTAGTGGTGAGTATAAATGATGCTCCGGAAAGTTGAAGGTATGACACTGCGGTCTACTTGTGTTTTCTTTGGAGGAAATTTTACTTTTGCATCGTGATATTGGGAGCATCCTCAATATGATGCTGGATGACCAAAAACAGCGCAATCAACGCAATATAATGTCTCTTGAGGCTCCGTCTGAACCAATTTGTACTCACCGAGAGCATGAACGTCTTTGTATTTGACGCACCGATTATGCATGGTGCAGTTGGCAGTCAAACGACCCAATTTTTGACACTGGTAACACTGGTTGACTTCTCTTTTCTGGAGGCGTTCCCACATCACCACTCTGAAATTCAAGTACCTTATTTGTTGAAGGGCAATTGGACTGCTCTTGTTAGTAATTTTCACCACGTAAAGTGGTAACTTGTTCCTTTCTACGGTCGACTTTCTTATCGTAAAGGCTTTGACCGAAATAAATTCAATTTCTGGTGCATCTTCCTTGAGCACCTGAAGAAGCTCGACCGTATCCTCTTCGCAGTCCAAACCGTTCGACAAAAAGGAACTTTTTCTGCCGTTTGGAAGCTTTTGCAGAGAAAACAGCAGTGCTGCGAGTTAGTTTCTTCTCCTTATTTTTATTTTTTAGAGACTGAATAAAATTTAAATCATTATATTGATTAAAATCACCTTCGATGTTTTCTTCAAGCTCCATTTCTTCGGTTAATCGCTCCAGTGCTGCAAAATAGTTTTGACTCCCATTGATGCCACCAGCACTTAGGACTTCTTCTAAAATTGCTTGCTTTGCACTTTTCTTTGCCTTTGCTATTTTGCGGCTCGCGTCATTTGAGGCCTCATCCCTTTCTTGCAAAGATCTTTGAGGGCCCGTATCTCTAGCCTTAGTTCATCATTTTCTTATTGCAGTTTAATTATTTTTTGATTGTCTGCTATTATTTGCAGCTTGCATCCACCAGCTACAGAGTTTTCTTCGTTCTGTTTTTTTCTTATTGATTATCGCCAGTTTCGTATTCGAAGTTTCCCCAGGTCGCCCCATCGGTGGAAAGCCGTCGAGCGCCTCCATACTTGCGGTCCTGAAGTTTCCTTGGGCTTATCTTTACTAATCTAAGTAAAATAATATTCGATAGAAATTTCCTGAGTCGGTGATTTCGGCGATATAAGCTTTTTTTAATTTTTGAAAATTTTGACAGGAGCAACTTAAAACACATATCTACGCAAAGATTGCAACGATCTCTCTCTCCTCCTTGATAGGATTATCTGGTCCTATAAAATGCAGCTAGTTTGTTATATTGATCTTCCTCCATCAATGAATGCATGAGTTGCGCTTTTTTAAGGGTTTTGTGAAATAATTTTACAAAACCCTACTAAAATCGCGTCCTGTTTGTCCGCCCGTGTGTCACAGCACTTTTTCTCAAATTTTGTGTATGGGTGTAAAGTGATGATCTCTTCAAAGTTCGACTACATAAAAAATTTATAAGGTATTTCAATAAAGGTAGCCGATATGGGTATCAAATGAAAGGTCTTGATGAGAAATTTTCAAAAGAGGTCTTAATTTGACACTTTTTGCTTTGAGGGACGCACAGGGAGGGGAGATACATGTAAAATTTGTGCCCATCCCCTGTGATTCGAAAAATCTGAAAAATTTATGGAAGTAGGTGTTTATGAGTACAACAACAAAAAATACATTAAAAAAATCGCTCAACTTTGTTAATAATAGTATGATATTCGAATTTCACATTTTCCCCAATTAAATCGTATGGGTACCCTAAAACTGAATGAAATTTGATATTTAAATAGTCCTACTAAAGGTCCTTAAACTTTGTAAGTTTGATGAAAATCGAATGATAGACACGGAAGCTATAGCCATTTGAAATTTCTCGAATGACAACAACAATAACACATGATTTTGATATTTTATGGATTTTCCATCGAATCAGTCACTGCAGTTTTGATTTGATCTTCTTGAAATTTTCAAATATGGTCAATAATATAAATATTTTTGGGAATTCATGATTTGATTGATTTGTTTAAACGTACACATCTCTTTGACAACTTTCTTGACTTTATTCGTTGCTGGTGACTGCATTCCTGAAAAGTTTTGTACGAAACCCTTCTAACATGAGCGTAGGTCTGTCTACCCAACTTGTTTATTATCGCTAAAGTTTTTAAGATCTTAATAGTTGTCAAAACGCTCCAGGTACAATGAATCCTTTTCATTTTTGGCCTCGTAGCTTTCAAAATGTGTCACTTGTATTGCTGGTGCGATTTGCTGACTTCCAAGAGTAGATTTCAAAGCTGATCAGAACCTTTCAAACTGCTCTGAATTCATTGTTTCCGATTTGCGATTGCGCACTAATTCTGAGAAGGCCCAAAGTGCGTTAATTATCTCAGAACCAATGTGAAAATGCCTAAACAGCATTTAATTGGTGAAAACAGGAAAATTGGAGCAGAAAGTAACTTTAAAGCGGCTAGTGGAACAGTTGGTACAGATAAGACTTAGAACTGTGACGGAACTTAAAAAAACGGACGAATTGTGCACGATAGCAACTAGTTAAAATTAATTTCATTCGCTTTCGATAGTGATTTGTGATTTTTTACATCCTCGTCGACCTTTTGTTGTAACAAGGGGCCTAACAATATTCCCTATTTGATATAAGCTACACATAATACTGTTTATTATGATAAAAATGGTATGCAATTTACATAGAGACAAGGCCAAAACACACGCGGCTCAGTACTCACTACTCAACCGACTGAACAAGAGAGTTCTTCGCTATAGTTTAGATCGAACACGTTCGTACTCTACACAATACAGTTTAGGTCAAATATTCTCCTACGCTTGACTATACTTTGTAAAATTACTTAATAAAAGTGGTAACGGATTTTTGTGTTTGAAATCAATTTTTCTGAAACGAAGTGACAAAAAATTGACAGAAGAAGTATTTATCGAACCACAAATACGTAAATCAATAAAAAATCAACGTTTGAATAAAAAATAATGGTATAGAGCTAGATGCATGGACATCATTTAAAGCTGTTGTTGAAGGATTTTTAGGAAACCGCAGAGCAGAAAATATAGAGATATTACTAACAATTTGTTAAATGCGTATAGAAAGACGAGTTGTACAATAGAATGTCATTAAAAATTAATTTTCTCCATTCGCATTTTTCCTAGCAAATCTTGGAGCCGTAATTGATGAACACGTAGAAAGATTTCATCAATATGTGAAAAGGCTTGAGGGGAGATTTCAAGGCCGTTGGGACTCATCTACGCTAGGTGATTACTGTTGGCGTTTAAAACGTGGAGGTACTTCTCAGCGTGAAAAGAAAAGTTGGTTATTTCAATGATTTTGTATAGATTCTCTAGTTTTACTATTACACTTTATGTTTTTATGTATCAAATTTATTAATTAAAGCTTTTTTCAGCGACTTTCTTCGAAAATCATTAATAAAATTAAATTTTTATTTATTTGGTGCTTATTTTATTATAATTATTTTTTACCAAGTAACTGTTTGCACCTGTACCTGGAAAACTGGACGAGTTAGATAAAATTCGGGTATATTTTTTTAGCTATTAAGAATAAATAAATAATGAGAAAAATTTAAAGAGGGAGCTTTAATTTCCTGAAAATTCGTAACGAAGTCAAATTTAGCATTCATTTCTAAGCCCTAACTTTCTTATTCACCCATTTCAACGCATCACTGTCATTCAATTCAAGTAATGTGCCAGTCCTTCGGGCAATAATCATGCCAATCTGTCTACACATCATATGATTCATCACGTATGTAAGACATGTTTTACCCCAAGTCTGGAAATACCCATTGAATAGTAAGTTGTCCTATTAAATCCTGAAATGAAAGATTACGTAAGGAATTGAATGGCTTTACTGAATTTTACAGTGACAACGTGCCAATTAACGCTGACATTGGATTAAAGTTACATCCGATATTTTGCTGTTGCTGCTGGAGAATGCTGCGTAGCTACGAAAATAAATGGGATGGAGCTTTAGTTATAACATCCTCATATTACAAAACATCCTTCCTGTACAACAGCATGTTTTTCCTTAATGTCGTCCTGTTTGCGGTGGATGAGATTGGGGATGGGGCGCGATGACATGGCATCTGACTGTAATGAAATTAATACTAAGATAACAAAGACCAAAATAGATGGTAATTCGATTTGTTATTATGCTTTGAATATTCCAAGATAGATAACGATTTTCTGTTTAGGTAATACCAATTTGGATTCAATTAAGCATAGAAGCTATTTTCTTCTCAATTAGAACATGTCTGACATTTGTATATGTACCAATTATTTGCGTCGTTTCAATAAGAGTGATTTCGGAAATTTGCTGAATGTGTTTATTTTTGTCGTTAGGATTTTTGTCTCCTATAAATTTAAAAGAATACTTAAACTGCATTTAATTTTTGGAGCGCATAAAACTTCCGCTGAAATTAAGGTTCAGTGATATGAATTAGAAGCGAACAGTCCAACATATTAAGCTGAACATCAATTTCAATGTGTTCTATTTTTAACCGACTTCCAAAAGAAAGAAGGTTATCAATTCATCGCGTATATATTTTTTTTGTATGTTCACGCATAACTTTTAAACGGAGATAGATAGACGACTCCTGTTTTTGACAAATGATACGTCTATCTTCCAGTTAGGTCCCGTTTAAAGGATAAGAAATTCAAGGAACGGCGAAGGACTTTTACCGTAAAAACTAAGAAATTTCCAACTTTCACCCAGATTTTTCAGCATAACTGATCGACGGGTGTAAGGATTTTGATTGTAGGGGTTTCAAATGAAGGACAACATATTGATCTAAAATGTATCGGAACAGAATTGGAATCCTTCCAAGGACTCTGTAGATATTAAAAGTTCAATATGATACATTGATGTCGAGAAATTGAGTTTAAATAATCTTTCGCACGAAAAGTGCCAATTAGTTGGCATTATTCAAGGATTTGATGGTGGTACCGAGCCCTTTGGTAATGAACGATAAAAATTATCAGTATCCTGAATTTTCTGCATAAACGGTACATTTTCGTCAATCATTTCTACCGGAAATAACCAATAAATTTCTTCTAAATGTGGAATATATACAATTCAACAATAGTTAGAGGGAACATTTGAGGATGCTTAGTAAAGGATCATTCTTACATTCTAAGACGTAAAGTTGGTACAAAGGATTTAAAAAATTCCCCGAAGAAATAATAAGGACTGGGTGATTGCAAATTATAGAGTTGATTCGTTACTTTCCAGCAGGGACAGATCCAGAGGGGGGGCACGGGGGTTCAGGGCCACCCCCGAAATTTTGAAATGAAAAAAAAACAAATATGAATATAAAATTTACGATCAGTTCAATATGTTGATAATCTTGTATGCAAATAAATTTAATTAACCAAGCCATTCTGAAATCGTATTTATATGATATCACTACGATATCCCCTGAAGTCATAAAACCGTGATTCAAATAGCGCGCCGATTTCATTTAAGACCTCAGACCTCAAGATAGCGACTATGTCGCCTAAGCTGTATAGGTATCGCCAATTTGATGTGTGTTCAGTGTGAGTTTTCGTAGTAGTCGTGCAATTTCAGTGAGTCCTCATGGTCCTCATATTGAAAAAATGCCTCCAGTGAAAATAACTGCATTTTTCAAGCCGAAAAACCTTGATAAAGAATCGGTCAGTTTGGAACAGCCTGTTGAACAACCCGATGACGAACCAACGCCAGCAAAACGATCGAAACGAGACGAGACAGATAAAGTAGAGTTTGAGGTTAGTATTGATTTTTCTGACAGTGTAAAATTCGAGAAGTTCAATTACAAATGGAAATGTTAAGTAAAGAAATTCAGCGTTTCTTATATTCTGATTCACAACGGCCTTGGCTCTAAGAGCTATAAGACACAGAATGAAATCATTGATGCTGGGCGGGACATAATTACAAATGAAATAGTGAATCGTGTAAATGAGACGAGGTGTTTCGCAGTCACTGCTGACGAAACGACCGATATAAGTGGGATAGAACAATTTTCTATTGGAGTTCGGTATGTCCAAAAAGTTGCAGGGAAACACGTCATACGAGAAGATTTCCTGTGTTTTGAACCCGTAGAGGATGTGACAGGTGCAGGGCTGGCCAAAACTCTATTAACAACTTTGAAAAAACTTGGTATCGAGATTCAGTACATTAAAGGGCAAGGTGAACTACTAGTCTTGTATACAACGATCTTATAATTACAAATTGGGGAATTGCGAAATGTATTACTAACAATGTTCTATTTTGTAGGATATGATGGAGCTCGAGCTTTGAGTGGTGAGTTTAAGGGATGTGCAGCTATTGTCCAAAATTCAGGTTTAGATGCACCTTATCTCCATTGTGCAAACCACAATTTGAATCTGGCTATTTGTCACGCATGTGACATTGCACCGATTCGCAACTGCTTGGGGACGGTCAAAAAAGTGGTCAATTTCTTTCGGAACTGCAACAAAGCTGGAATCATATTAAAGCAACACATACTTGAGTCGGAAACTGGTGCCAAGCAGACTCGTCTTTTGAAATTCTGCGAAACGCGTTGGATCGAACACCTTGCATCACTCAATCTATTTTACGATAGCACTGAATTTATCGGATCCGCTCTAGAAGAAATGAATGAGCTGAGGGTAAAATCTGATGGCGTGCAGCCAAATGAGCTGCTTGCTGCAATTCAAACACCACAGTTCATAATTTCGTTGACAGTGCTCAAACCAATCTTCGGATTGACAAAAAGTTTGAGTCTTAATTTACAGAAAGAAGACTGTGACTTGAGTAAATGCATTGAATACGCTAATAATGCCCATGATGAAATAAAGGACATGCGTACCAAAGCAGATGAAACATTCCGATGAATTTTCGAATCAGCGACACACATTGCTCAATCAATTGGTGCCGTACTGACTGTTTCTCGACGAGGAAGACGTCAGAAAAATCGAGACAATTATGGTGGGGATGCTGAAGAGTACTATAGGCGATCAATCCACATCCCATTCTTGGATAAGTACTCTGAGGAGCTTGAATGGAGATTTTTAAAGCAACGAGATCTGCTTTCCAAGATACAAAATGTTATCCCAGCAAAATGTGCAGAGATCGATGAAGCTGAAATAGACAGAAATTCCCGAAGAAATGCAATCAGATTTCAAAATGTGGAAACGGTATGAAATAGCTCCAGGAACTATGCAACTTTCATTTGGTAGTTCAAAATTACACAATTATATGCGTACTGTTACAGGTTTTGCATTAAAATTCCTCTCAGGGAGCGACCAAAAACATTTTTTGAAGCTCTCGATCTGTGTGATGTGAAGTTCTACCAACACATTTATCGGCTCCTTCAAATCAGTGCTACACTTCCAGTCACGGTAGCTTCAAGTGCATGGTCATTTTCAACTTTACGCAGATTGAAGACGTATTCGCGAAACAAAACTGGAGAGGAACGTCTCAATGGGCTGGCGTTACTCAATATTCATCGCGATATTCCAGTAACTAGTCATCAAGTACTGGATATTTTTGCGAAAAAAAAAGACGAATAGACATCACTTTGTAAATGCTCAACTGTTTTTGCATGTAACTTATTTCAATAAATCGCAATGAAAAACTACGCTTTAACAAACAAAGAGAATTAATTATAAAGAATCATCATATTTTTTAGTGAATTAAAGAAGAACACGATACGAACAATATTTTCATTGTTCAAAGATCAAAATGACTACTCATACATCCATACTCAATTAATGTAAACCCAATCATCTCAAACAGTAGCACGTATTTTATATGATGTTGCACAATACGCAACACATAGTACTTTTGAACTTTTCTTTAGGTAACTGTAGACATGGAGTATGTTAACTGCTCATATTATACCTTTTTAATTACTATGAACTGATACTTGTGCGCAGAAATGCAATATGGAATTTCGTAAGGGACTGAGGGTATAATTTGAATTTGATTTCGAGCAAATGCTGCTTGAGATCGTTTTTGCGCTCAATTGCATCGAATTTCTTTTCCAACCGCCTGAGTTCGATACATTCTATGTGGCAAAGTCTATTTTTGATCGGTGCGTTGCTTACCATGCTTTTCGCTCACATTTTGCTCTCATGTAAACAATAAAAAGTGTACTTCAGTCAGATGTGTTTTGCGTTTCCTGTTAAATGGTTCGAGCACTTTGCCCAGTGATGAACTCGGTTGAATTCACTTTACCAGTTTCGTTCTTTCCCAATAGTTTTTTGCTTTATAAACGTTAGCATATGCTCAATTTCGCGATTAAAACCAAGAATTTCTTTGAAATTGTTGTATGTGTAACCAATCTTGTGACTTTAGAACAGTATGTCGAGTAAAAAACGGTCTTCAGTTTGGAATTTCTTTGAGCAAAATGACGAAAGCTTACATAGTGCGCAGTGCAAATTTTGTGATGTTAAAATTTCTCGGGGAGGCATGGGGAAAAAAGGTTCAACGTCAGGATTAATTAATCATCTTAAGAATAAACACTTTGACGAGTATCAGAAGATACAGAAATCCAACTCGACCTCAACGAAAGAAAACGCAGCAGATAATGCCATTCTTTGTTCAAGTAAGTCCACAAAACAATTAACTATTTACGACTGTCAAGAGAAAACAAAAATCCCCATTGGCAGCACCAGCCGGAAAGGTAAATTTCTCGTATGTAGCGTAAAGTTTCGAAAAAGAAATTGGTTTATCTACTACTGGACTTCTTATTGCAATTTTTGTAGCACTACATGGGTTTTTATTAACAGAAAATATCTACCGCCGTTCGTTTTTGGAGACCCTTCATAGAGGCGCAAATATTTTGCTAATTAAATTGAGTTGGACACGTATGGATCACATATTGAAAATTGGCGGGTAATAAATTGTTATAAATATATTTATACTCGTTTCGCCCTTCTCACATTTGCTATTCATACATTTGACAGTGGTTGTCAAACAAAGGTGATAACTTTTTGGCTTACATAGCTCAAATAGTTAATTTTAAAAGATTTCCATAAAAGTTTAATCAGCACTTGCATTGCCATTAAAATATACATTTCCGATTCTTTTCTGAACCATCAGGGGCCGTTATTTTGAATTTTTATTGAAAACGGCTGCTAAAATTATTAAGCTGTAAATTTTCGAATTTTTCATTTGTCATCCGATTTGCATAATTAAATTAAATTAACTTGCCTTAATAACTTATAATTTCAAGTTTTATCGGAATCTGTTGAGAAACTTGGCTGCTAGAGGGCTGCACAAATAAAAAAAATGTTTATGTTACCCCCCTGTATGGGGAGACCCCCTTAACCCTTTCGAGACTAACGGGACAATACGTCCCAAGGCAGATTTCATTTTAACTAGTGGGCACAGTCATCCCGTATGTGCGCATATAAATGCCAATCCAGTCTTTTTAATGTCCAACGTCATATAGCCGGATGCATTTTACGAATAAACCGAGATAATGTCAAATTTATTGAAGTCGTGGGTGAATGTAGTGCGTTTATTTGTGTTTCAAAGTGTTTTTTTAACAACATATTAACTGCGTATTCTGTGTTATCATGTAAGCACCCATAAAGTAGCACGTCTGTTGTTTGAAATCAGATTTACGTATTGGCTGATGTGAAATATGTTCGAATTTGTTTTCGTGGGACATTATTTCCCAACAGTCTGCTTCAGTGGAGCCATTTGTCCCAGCAGACATAGAAATCTTTTTTCTTTTTATTTTCCAGAATGAGCAAAAAATTAACGGAAAGGGAGATTGAGGAATTTCTTGCTAATTCCGATTTGTCCAAGAGTGATACTGATCCTTACCGCAATAGTGAGGATGAAGACCCAACCTGGGCCTCTTTAGGTTCTGAAAACGAGTCAGCGTCTGATGGTGGTATTCAGTCTTCGAGTTCTGATGTGAGCGCAATCGAACCTGAAAGTAGCTATGTTGTGCTCGATAATCAACGGCATAATATACCAGACGATTCCGACATCCAGAATGTACAAGCCAGTCCCCAAACAGCGTCTACAGCTTCATACGCACCAGACAACATAATATGGTATCCAATTCCGCAGGATTACACCCCAAAGATTCAACTACCGGATGCAAGGGATACAGAAATTCTATTGAACTCCATAAATAGTCAGTCTTCAGAAATTGATATTTTCCTGAAGCTATTTCCAAAAAGCCTGTACATGTATATATCCCAGTGTACAAATCAAAGGTTAACTATTTTGGAAAGGAAGACTAAAAAAAAAGTGAAGCTAACTGACTATTCTGAAATTATTATGATGACGGGAGTTATGATGGTAATGGCTTATAATACGCTGCCAAGCCTAAACTGCTATTGGTCAAAGCACCCCTCTATGGGTAACACTACAATCAAAAATGCAATGTCACGTGACCGTTATAAGCTGCTAATTTCTAAATTATATTTCAATAACCCTGAGAAACCAACTAATTGCTCCAAGATATATTATGTTGAGGAACTCCTGGAGTGTTTCAAATACACATACCAACAAGCTAGAACGGATTCAACTTTTCAATCTATAGATGAAAGTGTGGCAAAATTCAAGGGCAGGTCGAGTTTGAAGCAGTATTTGCCCTTGAAGCCCATCAAACGGGGAATAAAGTTATGGGTAAGAAGCGACTCTCTTACCGGTTATGTATATGACCTCAATGTGTACAGTGGAAAGGAAAATGGATAAGCAGATGGAACAGTAGGAGAAAGGGTAGTTAGAAAACTTACCAGCTCAATAAGGAGTACCAATGTTGTGATCTGCTTTGACAGGTTTTTTTACGTCGGTAACATTGATGAAAACATTGTCATATGCTGCAGTAGGGACTTGCATTGCGTCGCGAAAAAATATACCAAAAAGTCAGGGTAAACTAGAAAAAGGCGAGGCTAAGTTTTTATGCACAAATGACGGAATAACCTTTACTAGATGGCAAGACACAAAAGAAGTATTGGCAATTAGCAACTGTCATGGCAATCAGCTTACATTTGTTGACCGAAAACAGAAGAATGGCGAAAAACTTGCTGTTGCATGTCCCGAGATCATCTCCTTTTACAACAAGTATATGGGAGGGGTCGATTTGACTGATGATTTATCTGGCTTGTATGAATTTGACCGCAAATCTACCAAATGGTGGAAAAAAGTATTTTATAAGCTGTTGATGATAACTGCTGTAAACGCTTCCATAATTTACAATGAAGTCACAGGTAGAAAGATACCATTTTTGGATTTCTTGGTAGCCTTGGCAGAAAGCCTTATTGAACAAGGGAAAAGCAAAGCTGGGGTGAAGAGACGTTCAACTTCTGGACGACCATCAAAGAGGCACAAAAAAATGTTGAATGTTGGCGACCATATGCCGATTGTAGAGCAGAAAAGGAGAAGATGTACAAGATGTTCACAAAGAAAGATCGAGAAACGAACAAAAACTGTTTGCAGAACATGTTGTGTGCCGTTATGTAATGAATGTTTTACCGCTTTCCATATGTAAAATCATGTTAAGTTAAGTTTGCTATAAACTATTTGTTCAACTTATTCATGTGTCTTATTTTAGAACTGATTGGAAATATCGTCCCAACGTAATTAACTAATGGGATGATATGACCCACTAAAACAAAAAAAAAAAAAAAAAACTACAAACATCTTAAAAGCACTTCTACTTTTCAAATATGAAGCAACAAATTCAATTAGAGGCCACACAAAAAAAATAAAAATCCGTCTTGGAAGGGTGAAATACTTTAAAATATGTTCTTACACTGCAAATTTCAAGAGGCACCACTTTTGGCCTACGTAGAAAATTTCCTCATTCTAGCTCATGTGGTTTGCGAGAAAACTTGTGACGCACGAACAAACGGACGGACGGACAGACAAGTCGCGATTTTATATTTTTTTAGGGTATTGTTAAAAATATTTTACAATATTTAAAAAATATTCTGATTTATAAATACGTTCAAGGTAAGTCATTTAAAACGTTTCCATGAAAAAAATTCATTATTTCAGTTGCTACTTAAATAGCGAATTGCGCTTGTTCCTGACCTTTGGGGGCCGCCATTTTGAATGCATGCATTTGATTTTGGACAATTTTCAAGCTCTGTGGGCTAGAACCTCATCAATCAATGTGCCAAATCTCGTTCAAATAGGAGTTTCACTCTAGACAGGGCAAAATAATTCAATTTTTAGTGAAAATGGCAGCTTAAAAATATTGGGTTTTAAATTTCCGACTTTTTTATTTTTCATTCAATTTTAAGAATTTTCTGCACAATACAAGAACATAGTACAGCGATCCATAATCTCAAGTTTCATCAAAATCCGCTGGAAAATGTGACCGCTAGAGGGCCACAAAAACCTGAAA